>CM029022.1:81271640-81690350 GCA_016801055.1 Panax notoginseng | reverse complement strand
ATTTTTTTAATCCTAAATTAATTATTTTGTATTTTATTCTTCTAAATCACTATAAATCTAAACTGTTTTGGTAATGTCAACTGTTACATAATTACACTGATTTTGAATTTTATAATATTATACCTTTTATAATATTATACCATGCATATATATAAGTTCCAACAATATTAACAGTGACAACCCCACAAATCCGTTTTTTAGAATTTTACAGTATTATATATCATTTATAATCTTATACCATACATTATCATACATATATATAATCATGCACTAATATGTTTATTTATAAATCTTAAAATCCACTACTTTTCTAAACTGTTACTAATATAATTATGTTAAAACATAATTATTATATCCTAAAATAATTACTTTTCTAATATTATAACATTCATAATTATACCATACATTATATCATACATATATGGTATAATATTATAATACACGTATATAATAAAATCACTACCTATCTAAACTGTTCAGATATTATCATTACTAATTTAATTATATTACAACATAATATTATACCATTTATAATTATATTACAAAACAATATTATACAATTTAAAACATTTAAAACAAAATTAAAATAACAAATAATACAAATCATAAGTTACTATGTTGATTTTATAATCCACTAAATCACTACTTTTTCAATCTAAACAATTTTTATATTATCACAGCGTAATTATTATCTTCTAAAATCATTACTTTTTAATCCTACATTATTATTTTGATTTTATAATCCCTTAAATCACTATACATCTAAACTGTTCTAATAATGTTAACTGTTCTAATATTATCATTACTAAAATTAATTATTATCTACTAAAATCACTACTTTTTTTAATCCCAAATTAATATTTTAAATGTATAATCCTCTAAATCACTACAAATCTAAACTATTTTGGTAATGTAAACTGTTTTGATATTATATTTTTCTAATTTAATTGTTATCTCCTAAAATTACTACTTTATGATATTATCATTACTGAGATATTATCATTACTTTTCGTTATTTATCCTAATTTTCTTATCAAATATCCGATCAATCCCCTTGCAGCAATTGTTGATATCACATATCCTAATTTATTGAAAAATTTTGAGAATGACTTTTATTTCCAAGACCAAGTCATCCTTGCTATTACACTTGATGCTATAAATAAGGTGAATGAATATGTGATATATTTATAGCCAGGTGATGAAGTATCATATCTAAGATGTCCTATGTAAGGTTGATGAAAACTCAAACAGCTATGAAGGCATTTACACCCTATAATTTTTGAATAGCATTACATCTTCTGAAATGTCAAACCACAAGATAACGTTGAAGATTGGGGTTCCTGTAATGTTGCTCCGAAATATAGATCAGTGATTTGGTTTGTGCAATGTCACGAGATTAATAGTAACTCAATGGGGAAAATCTGACAGAAGCAAAAGTAATTTCAGTCAGCAATTTTGGACATAAAGTTTTCATACCTCGCTTGGTCTTAACACCGTCAAACATTAGATTACCTTTAAAATTTTAACAAAGACAATTTTCTTTGGTTGTTTGCTTTTTCATGACAATTAATAAGAGCCAGGGACAATCTCTTTCACATGTTGGAATGTTTCTGTCACGTCCAATTTTTAGTCATAACCAATTGTATGTAGCGGTATCAAGAGTTACAAGCAAGAGTGGAGTAAAAATACTAATTTGTGACAAAGATGGACAAACATACAATACTATAAAGAATGTAGTTTTTCAGAAAGTTTTTCACAATTTAATATAGAAAGATTTGACTGTTTCTGGCTATTATCTTTTTGCTGCTCATTATTAGTGTAAACCCTGATTATTTTATTATTATATCTCATGAAATTTTTACTATAATCTATTTGAATCTTTTTAAGTAAATCTATGATATGCATTTACAAAGCTATCTCGATCGAGCCAAATTCCAGTTGCAAAGACAAAAATAAACCGACAAACTCTCAACACTACCCCTTACAAATTGTTTAGTTTTTATTATACATTCAACTCGAAATTTTGTTAATACATGTACTGAATAGAGTTTATGTATATTCATTTTTTTGTCTGTGTATATATATTCATGAATAACCATTGAAAAACTTTTAAATAAGAGCATAATAGGTTCGTCTTTTACTTTTTGGATGACAGTATTTGAAATTCTATGTAAATCCATTTCGTATGTGTTTTACACTAATTCTTTTCATTTTTATTTAATATAGGAGCTAAATTCCTTTATGTTCTGTTAGTTTTCAATCTGACAAACACATGAATTTTTAGGTAAGTGTGAGACTTTTTTTTATCTTGGGCAATACTATTTCCTATAAAAGAGTTGTGGAAAGATAATTATTTATTTGGTTGATAGTTTAGGCAATGTTGAAATCAACTATTAAGTATGTATAAATTCTTATATCTCACTATTGTCCAGATTCCTGTCGTAAATATTTATAAGATTGCAACGATTGTTAAAAAGATTAAAACTGGAAGAAGCTTAAATGTGATAATCCTGGTACCTATGGTTCAATGGTAATGTGATAATGAATTTGGTGTATGCAGTTCTTGGCAGAGTTAAAATTTTTATTATCATGCTTCTTGCATTATTTCAGGTGCATCATTGATTTTATCCTGCTTAGCACAACAAAATTTTACGCCCTACAATTCTAAATATTGTTCAAAGTGCAAAGGAGTTATATGAAAACCTTCAGATTATGGGATAGTGCATTCAATGGGAGGGGCTATGGCTTCATTTTGGGGACTATATCCAACGGAGTTTATATTTATGACTTCTTCATTTATTGCATTCTATTATATGGATTGTGGCTTTGTATGATTTGTTAAGTACTAGCATTCGGTAAATCATTTTCATCATCATTAATATATTTTTTTGGCATTATGGTAATACTGTGAGTGCCTATACAATTGTCAAAAAAACTAATAAGGCAATGTATTCGTTCTTTAACTATAACTTTGTGTTATGTATGACACGATGCTATACTGCTATGTTTTTGGACATGGTGTTTGTTTGACATGAAGATCCAACATAATTATTAATTCTCGTGCTTTTCAGTTTTCGCATGTAACATGTGCTTTTCCTTCATGTATGAGGACCGAAACTGAGACATTCTTTCGCTGTTTACCCTTTCGTTTGGCTGTTAGAATTTTGGTGCAAGTAAGCGTATACGAGACATGGATCTTCAAAATGCATCAAGTACATGTGTCAGATATTTGAGGCTTGGTGAGGTTTGTGTAATGTGTAACAGACTTCAAATATACCACTAGCAATCATATCAATATAACAATTCGATGACATTTGTGCATGACACTTTTTAAATATTTGTTAGTGCTTTAGAATGAAAGAGTTACCCATTTTTAACCATATTGATTACATTATAAACATTTTTATCAAGACATTAATATATATATATATATATATATATATATATATATATATATATATATACACACACACACACACACACAACTGTTATGTAATGTTATAGGGTTTAGTGATCAGATTAATTATATACTTGGATATGTATTTGCGCACAAAATTTTTATGCAACACTATATAACATATGCTATTAAAATTTGATAATCGCACACCAATCTACCATCTTCTTATTATATTTTAATTTATTAATTGCATGTATAAATTTATTATTAACAAAATGAATAATCCCGACGCAAAGCGCGAGTTTGTATCTAGTTTTTTTCCCTATAACAGTGACTCACATTTTTAGAACAATAACTTATACTCCTTCCGTTATAAAATATAACAACATAATTATCTTTTTAAAATTAATTTAAAATATTTTCATCACATTAATTCATTTAATTTTAAATAATACAATGATTTTATATTTGTTTGAAACTCGTAGTCTAAATAAATTGAAGGAAAAAAAATAAGTGAAAAAATATTGTTATAAAATGTAGCATTATACTACATATATACTGTAGGACCGAAGAATGTAAACTACAATTTAAACAATCAAGTGAACAAGATTAACTAATAATTAGTGCTTTCATTAATCATGATCATTACAAATATTGAATACACCAGTACAACAATCACTACAAAAAAATTGACCTATAGTGACGAATTATAGCGATGGTTGAGGCGGAATCGTCGCTATAGAAGGGAAAATAGGTCTTATAGCGACGATCGACTCCTGACCGTCGCTTAGCTCCCTCAATTTTAATTCATGTTATCTCTTTCCTATATTTTAATTTCATTCCCTTACTTTTTCTTCACACAAAATTTTTTACCTCTCCACCCGAATCATCTCATCCTAAGTAGGAGTAGTGTCAAATCACTACACCAAAAATAGTCTCTAGTGAAGGACAAATCCTTCACAAGACATACTATATCACTCACAAGTAATTTATTGCGAAAAAATATTTCCTTCACATGATTTCTCGTATTAGACCTCCTCGCAATTGAGTATCTTTCGCTAAGTAATAACTAAATATTTTTTGTGAAGGATATATTATGAATAACTTTTTTATTCACAAATTGTATTTGGTAATGGAATATTGTTATTTAGTGAAAGATTAGTTTCCTTCACAAATAATATTTTAAGAAAGACTATTTGAAATTAGTGAATAACTTGATTTCCTCACAAATAATATATTGTGAAGAACAAATTTATTTAACGTTAGAATATTTTCCTTTACTAATTATAAATTGAGAATCTTTCTTCAAATTAGTGAGAAAAATTTCTTCACAAATTATAAATTTGTAAATAAAAAATTAATTGCTAAATAATCAAAATTCATTGAAAATTATAATTAATTTTCAAATCAGTGATTTCATATTTATTATTATTACTATTATTTTTATTAATTGCTATAATAAATATTACATTTAATATTTCAAGTTAATATAAATATCATACTTGTTTCAAACTAATTGATAAACTGCATAAAGAGCCAATACTTAAAACTAATGCTCTATATATAAATAGATAATGTTCAAGTCACAATAAGTACAAAATTTGTTATTATATCTTGATCTTTCAAGGATCATAGTACTTACAATATATAATAACTAACATAAGAAAATTGAAAAAAAAAATAACAACGAACTAGAAGGAATGAGGTGTACATTATGTTAGGTCCACTTCATCATCATTTTTTTCAAGGAAATCAAAGTTAGGCCTGTAAAAGAAACATCAAAATTCAATTTCAACAAGATGAATAAGAAAAAATAAACCTGTTAGAACTTATTAAATTAAACACTGCCATATAAACATAAAAAGAAGGGAAGAAGAATGAGCCAAAGTTCCAATTGCATCATACACGATTATGAGATTATGCCTCTGGGTATGTTCAGGAATATAAAAAAATATATAAAGAAGCAAGAGGGGGACAGTGAGAGTCAGGCGATCAAAACTGGAACACGGGATCTATGCATAAGTGCTAAACAAGCATTACAGTTCATAGCGATAATAACAACATAACTTATTGATGCACAAATTAAGCCACAAGTGTGCTGGGCTTGTACCCTGAATTGATGCACAAAGACGTGATACCACAGGATGAATCTGCATAAATTAAGCCACAAGTTTAAGAGCCAGAACGAGGACCTAATAAAAGAATCAACAATAGCCACCAAATACTTATTGAGGGTCAAACAAATGTAAACCTGCTGTGCGAGGTAATAATCAATGTCAACCATCCAATTTCCATTGTCATTTTTCAGCTCATCAGGATGTCTAGCTCGCTGAGCAATTCCTGCTGAGGTACTTGAACTATTCTCCTATCAATGAAAATGCTTAAAAGATAATAAATTTCTATATGCGAGGAATATGCTGGAGTTTACTGACACGAGGCAACTAACTTTGTAGAAACTACAAAGTACAGAATAGGGAAAAAATGGAAGTAGGAATAACTTTTCTGGAGACCTGCTCACAGCAAATTACATAAGAGACCGTATCGCCAGCAGAGCAACCAGTTACATAACCACTTCTCTTCAAACGAAGTGCCACCTAACTCAGCCAAGTAAATATTCATTCAATTAGATAGATGGGGAGCATTTATGGTGAAACAAAAAATATGTTGATTCAGATATATGGCAGGATCACATATTGGTTCTTGGACTTACTTCAACATGAGGTTGACCAAGGAATACTCCTAAATCCCAAACACATAAATGTGCTTTAAAGTTTTCATCAACAAAGTTTTAGAAAAATGCTCCAATCAACTCCTATCAATTCAGCTATCCAATAAAGTTATGAGCTCTTACGAGTATTCTGCCAGGTCCAAGTCCAATGATATAAACCAAATTTCAGTAGTGTGATATTTATGCAGGATATAGTTTTCAGTAAACAAATCTCGGAAAAATACAAGCAATAAAGATGAGGGGGAGTTTAAATACATCAAAATAATACAATACCTTGTGTATGCTGATATTATTTCATCTTTAGTGAAACTATCTTCATGTGAACCAATCTCATGCAAGTATAGACAATCCGGATTGCTGCAAGGCTGGACCCAAAAAATCATACTATCAAAGTGCACAACTGTAACACCCCTTCCCGAAAAAGAAAGGGAGGTCACGTACAAAGCACAACAAACCTCAAATTAAATAAACAGAGCACTAACAATCTCAAAATATTAATAGTGGTGATCCATTAATAAGTAACAAATACAATTCTCCAAACTGAGTCAAAATAATCAAAACTTAAAATTCGAGTCAACCTAAATGGTCAAAGGCAAAACTCTCATCACACTAGCCCTGAATCACCCCTGCAAACCTGCGGAAGAAAAACACAATATGAGCCAATTGCCCAGTACGGATACAGATATACAACTGATATACGAAAACAACTGAGACAAAATACTGAACAAAGCCTCAAGTGCAAATACGAACGAAAATATAATATCCAAAGATCTGAATGGAATATATCTGAATCAACGTAATTGACGAAACCAATAAAAGAATAAAGAAATAACGAACTGAAGTAACTAACTCAATGACTTGAACTGAACAGAAACCAACAAAACTAATCCAATAAAATAATAGGCTGAAATAAATGGCTGGAGTTATTTCATACCGAATGAGCTCAAAATATACCTTGCCACACAGGCAAATCAAAATAATGCCACACATGCAAATCAAATGATGCCACATAGGCAACAAAAATAATGCCACACAGGCACATCAAAACAATGCCGCACAGGCAAGTCAAAATATATAATGCCACACAGGCATCCAAAATAATGCCACACATGCAAATCACACATTGGACCGCGAATCCAAATGTATGCAAATCGGATAGGTGTGTTTGACACAACATCATCAATCCGCAGAACAGAAAACTAGGGTTAACCCATACGCCTCCCACAACGAAACACCAAATGGCCCACTTCCTCCGGAGCCCAAAATGGAGACGCCGTGGACTAATCACACTGCCACGGAAAGTGTCATGCCTCTCGTGCCAAGACGACACGCTTGTGGTACCCCACAGGTGGTTATAGCTCAGGTATACCCTACGGTATATTCTAACAAAAATACTATGTCACAACACATGCGACATAATATCAACAAAAGGGTTCTATATGTACATGTTGAACCAAATCAAATTATAGTCACAAGGTCTCAAAAAAGAAAGTAGCAACATGTACCGCTCTACAATTATCAAAAATAAATACTAAACATGATATCCTAAATCAAAGAGTACAAATACGAGTCCAATGTGTCAACTCCAAAATGAAACAAATATATGAATTTCACAAGAAACAATTATGTGAAATAATAACAGAATTTGAAACGAGGAACAAAACGAACAAATCAAATTTAACAAAAGTATCGCTGAAAGAGTACAGAATCCGTACCTGATACTTCCAAACTATTTATAGCACACTCCACCAAATGTTACCCTCAAATGCCAACGATATCAAATACGAAACGTTATTCACCACCTAAACATATTCACCTCAAATTAAATATAATCCAACTCATAAACTCCAAATAATTCACAATTCATTCAAGTACATTTAATCATTGCCTTAAATCAATTATTAATACTCCAAAATTTATATTCCAAATATAACTCTTTAAATTCCCTCCGTTCAATATAAATACTTTAATAAAATTTTATTACAATCCAATCATTAAAACATAATACTATTAAATTTCTTTATTAAGAACTTTTATAATTATGTCGGCAAAATTAATTAATTCAAATTAATATATATAACCTTAAGTGATTTTTTTTTTGTTATTTATTTATGTACACAATTTCATAGCCAAATATTATAAAAAATATAATATATATATATATATATATATATATATATATATATATATATATTATATATATTATATTATATATAACTAATTTAAATTAATCAACACCTGCAGCAGTGCTGCAGGATTGTACCACGAAACACATATATAAATAATTAAAAATAATGGAATCATGCTAGGATTCTAAGAGTTCATCTGTATACATTCTAATTGAATTAAAGGCGCCATCCAATCCCACCAATTTCAAAAGCAGTCAAGTCTCTCATAATTGTTAAATATTTAGTATTACTTTTACATAAATCTAATAAGTATTCTCAAGTTGTAGCATACCTGCCAATTAGTCCCTTGTTTGTCGTTTTCTTTCTTCTCTGCAATGCGACTGCGCTTATTCTTTTTCTTTTCTCAGTCAGTTAATAGAGATACGTGAGATAGATTAGGGCTTTACTTATTTATTATTATTTTGTTTTTCTAACTCTCTTAATTATAATAGAATTTTATTATTACCCAAATACAAAATAGACCCAATTAGTATAAAAGCCCAAATTAATGTAATCACATACTTATTATAGTTCACACAAATTAAATACAATTTGACCCAACATAAGAAAAGCCCAATAAAAATATGGATTTAAATATTATTATTATTATTTTTTTTACTGGGTATTACATCACCTACCCCTTAAAAAGAATTCCGTCCCGGAATCAAAAGAATGAACGTACCTAATTATCAAAAAGATGCGGATACTCCGCTCGAAAATTGGAATACAATTGTATAAATAAAATTAATTAATATTAAAATTTAAAAATATGGGTTATTACATTTTTCACCCCTTAAAATAATTCCGTCCTCGGAATTCAAATAAGCTACAAAATAATTTAGTTACGACGTAGCGCCACCATTTGTAACGATAAACGCGGGTAAGTCAGTCCACACAATTGTCCACGTACTCGTAAAAGATTCGTCAGCTACCGTGTCAAGTTTTGGTAAGGTTCTTCGCGTTAAATCACATAATCCACTGTTGGTTGCGGGCCCTCGTCAATTTTCTTGATTTTTTTCTTGTAAACGTACGTACTCTTCGTAACATAATTCGAAAACACAAAAATTTTCTCTTCATCTAAATAAGATTCGAATACCCGAAATATTTAAAATTATCTTTAATTCGTAAAATGTTTATGTTCCACACATGACAGATTTAACAAATTATTTTTATTTAATTTTACATAAATTCATACAAAACTTTAAAGACATCAGATAAACAAAACAACTATGCAAACTATATTACCAATTCTCCCCAAGTCCTCAAGAGCTTCAAAATATCTCATCTCAATTTGAACTAACTAGTTCTTAAATATTATTACACCAAAGAATATACTACTAAGATCTCTTTATCGTCATATCAAACTCTAAGTCAAATATTCAACTATCTGCATGGGCGAAATATAAATATTCAAGATCTCTCAAAATCAATTGAATTTCATCATACTATCTAATCATATAATAAATCAATCATCCCTTATTGCAAACCTTAATCCAATAAATTTCAATGTCTCCCATACTATCACAAAGAAATTTCATAGAACATAACTCCAATATCTTACTAGAAATAGTCACAAAATTGATCATTAACTCCAAATGATTAATCTAATTACCTTGAATACAACAACTCAAATTATAAGAAATCATCTATACTTAATAATTTTCACTTTATCATAATATACCATCAATACACAAACCTCAAATTATCCACAAGCTTAATATAAATCAAAACCTAACTCAAATCAAATAAAATCCTCAATTCAACGATCATAATAATTGTCACAAAAAAACAACTCAAAAAAAATAATTTTCAAAATCAAATACTCGTCGATACAAATACTCACATCATAATCACATCTCATATAAGATCACTTCTTATCTGTACAAATTATAACTTTACTCACCTCAATGATTAAATCATAATTCTTAACTAATATCATTGCTCAATCACCTTAATAAATTATTCCACTTTCCTCAATAAACTACAAATCGAAAAGAAATCGATAATTAGAACAAAAATCGAATCAACTCCTACGTCTACCCAATGGTTCACCATAACTCACAGGTCAAACCTAAATAGGTTTTCTACAAGAAAGAACCTAAGCTCTGATACCATCTCTGTAACACCCCCTTCCCGAAAAAGAAAGGGAGGTCACGTACAAAGCACAACAAACCTCAAATTAAATAAACAGAGCACTAACAACCTCAAAATATTAATAGTGGTGATCCATTAATAAAGTAACAAATACAATTCTCCAAACTGAGTCAAAATAATCAAAACTTAAAATTCGAGTCAACCTAAATGGTCAAAGGCAAAACTCTCATCACACTAGCCCTGAATCACCCCTGCAAACCTGCCGGAAGAAAAACACAGCATGAGCCAATTGCCCAGTACGGATACAGATATACAACTGATATACGAAAACAACTGAGACAAAATACTGAACAAAGCCTCAAAGTGCAAATACGAACGAAAATATAATATCCAAAGATCTGAATGGAATATATCTGAATCAACGTAATTGACGAAACCAATAAAAGAATAAAGAAATAACGAACTGAAGTAACTAACTCAATGACTTGAACTGAACAGAAACCAACAAAACTAATCCAATAAAATAATAGGCTGAAATAAATGGCTGGAGTTATTTCATACCGAATGAGCTCAAAATATACCTTGCCACACAGGCAAGTCAAAATAATGCCACACATGCAAATCAAATGATGCCACATAGGCAACAAAAATAATGCCACACAGGCACATCAAAACAATGCCGCACAGGCAAGTCAAAATATATAATGCCACACAGGCATCCAAAATAATGCCACACATGCAAATCACACATTGGACCGCGAATCCAAATGTATGCAAATCGGATAGGTGTGTTTGACACAACATCATCAATCCGCAGAACAGAAAACTAGGGTTAACCCATACGCCTCCCACAACGAAACACCAAATGGCCCACTTCCTCCGGAGCCCAAAATGGAGACGCCGTGGACTAATCACACTGCCACGGAAAGTGTCATGCCTCTCGTGCCAAGACGACACGCTTGTGGTACCCCCACAGGTGGTTATAGCTCAGGTATACCCTACGGTATATTCTAACAAAAATACTATGTCACAACACATGCGACATAATATCAACAAAAGGGTTCTATATGTACATGTTGAACCAAATCAAATTATAGTCACAAGGTCTCAAAAAGAAAGTAGCAACATGTACCGCTCTACAATTATCAAAAATAAATACTAAACATGATATCCTAAATCAAAGAGTACAAATACGAGTCCAATGTGTCAACTCCAAAATGAAACAAATATATGAATTTCACAAGAAACAATTATGTGAAATAATAACAGAATTTGAAACGAGGAACAAAACGAACAAATCAAATTTAACAAAAGTATCGCTGAAAGAGTACAGAATCCGTACATGATACTTCCAAACTATTTATAGCACACTCCACCAAATGTTACCCTCAAATGCCAACGATATCAAATACGAAACGTTATTCACCACCTAAACATATTCACCTCAAATTAAATATAATCCAACTCATAAACTCCAAATAATTCACAATTCATTCAAGTACATTTAATCATTGCCTTAAATCAATTATTAATACTCCAAAATTTATATTCCAAATATAACTCTTTAAATTCCCTCCGTTCAATATAAATACTTTAATAAAATTTTATTACAATCTAATCATTAAAACATAATACTATTAAATTTCTTTATTAAGAACTTTTATAATTATGTCGGCAAAATTAATTAATTCAAATTAATATATATAACCTTAAGTGATTTTTTTTTTGTTATTTATTTATGTACACAATTTCATAGCCAAATATTATAAAAATATAATATATATATATATATATATATATATATATATATATATTTATATATATATATATATATATAACTAATTTAAATTAATCAACACCTGCAGCAGTGCTGCAGGATTGTACCACGAAACACATATATAAATAATTAAAAATAATGGAATCATGCTAGGATTCTAAGAGTTCATCTGTATACATTCTAATTGAATTAAAGGCGCCATCCAATCCCACCAATTTCAAAAGCAGTCAAGTCTCTCATAATTGTTAAAATATTTAGTATTACTTTTACATAAATCTAATAAGTATTCTCAAGTTGTAGCATACCTGCCAATTAGTCCCTTGTTTGTCGTTTTCTTTCTTCTCTGCAATGCGACTGCGCTTATTCTTTTTCTTTTCTCAGTCAGTTAATAGAGATACGTGAGATAGATTAGGGCTTTACTTATTTATTATTATTTTGTTTTTCTAACTCTCTTAATTATAATAGAATTTTATTATTACCCAAATACAAAATAGACCCAATTAGTATAAAAGCCCAAATTAATGTAATCACATACTTATTATAGTTCACACAAATTAAATACAATTTGACCCAACATAAGAAAAGCCCAATAAAAATATGGATTTAAATATTATTATTATTATTTTTTTTACTGGGTATTACATCACCTACCCCTTAAAAAGAATTCCGTCCCCGGAATCAAAAGAATGAACGTACCTAATTATCAAAAAGATGCGGATACTCCGCTCGAAAATTGGAATACAATTGTATAAAATAAAATTAATTAATATTAAAATTTTAAAAATATGGGTTATTACATTTTTCACCCCTTAAAATAATTCCGTCCTCGGAATTCAAATAAGCTACAAAATAATTTAGTTACGACGTAGCGCCACCATTTGTAACGATAAACGCGGGTAAGTCAGTCCACACAATTGTCCACGTACTCGTAAAAGATTCGTCAGCTACCGTGTCAAGTTTTGGTAAGGTTCTTCGCGTTAAATCACATAATCCACTGTTGGTTGCGGGCCCTCGTCAATTTTCTTGATTTTTCGTTCTTGTAAACGTACGTACTCTTCGTAACATAATTCGAAAACACAAAAATTTTCTCTTCATCTAAATAAGATTCGAATACCCGAAATATTTAAAATTATCTTTAATTCGTAAAATGTTTATGTTCCACACATGACAGATTTAACAAATTATTTTTATTTAATTTTACATAAATTCATACAAAACTTTAAAGACATCAGATAAACAAAACAACTATGCAAACTATATTACCAATTCTCCCCAAGTCCTCAAGAGCTTCAAAATATCTCATCCTCAATTTGAACTAACTAGTTCTTAAATATTATTACACCAAAGAATATACTACTAAGATCTCTTTATCGTCATATCAAACTCTAAGTCAAATATTCAACTATCTGCATGGGCGAAATATAAATATTCAAGATCTCTCAAAATCAATTGAATTTCATCATACTATCTAATCATATAATAAATCAATCATCCCTTATTGCAAACCTTAATCCAATAAATTTCAATGTCTCCCCATACTATCACAAAGAAATTTCATAGAACATAACTCCAATATCTTACTAGAAATAGTCACAAAATTGATCATTAACTCCAAATGATTAATCTAATTACCTTGAATACAACAACTCAAATTATAAGAAATCATCTATACTTAATAATTTTCACTTTATCATAATATACCATCAATACACAAACCTCAAATTATCCACAAGCTTAATATAAATCAAAACCTAACTCAAATCAAATAAAATCCTCAATTCAACGATCATAATAATTGTCACAAAAAAAACAACTCAAAAAAAATAATTTTCCAAAATCAAATACTCGTCGATACAAATACTCACATCATAATCACATCTCATATAAGATCACTTCTTATCTGTACAAATTATAACTTTACTCACCTCAATGATTAAATCATAATTCTTAACTAATATCATTGCTCAATCACCTTAATAAATTATTCCACTTTCCTCAAATAAACTACAAATCGAAAAGAAATCGATAATTAGAACAAAAATCGAATCAACTCCTACGTCTACCCAATGGTTCACCCATAACTCACAGGTCAAACCTAAATAGGTTTTCTACAAGAAAGAACCTAAGCTCTGATACCATCTCTGTAACACCCCCTTCCCGAAAAAGAAAGGGAGGTCACGTACAAAGCACAACAAACCTCAAATTAAATAAACAGAGCACTAACAACCTCAAAATATTAATAGTGGTGATCCATTAATAAAGTAACAAATACAATTCTCCAAACTGAGTCAAAATAATCAAAACTTAAAATTCGAGTCAACCTAAATGGTCAAAGGCAAAACTCTCATCACACTAGCCCTGAATCACCCCTGCAAACCTGCCGGAAGAAAAACACAGCATGAGCCAATTGCCCAGTACGGATACAGATATACAACTGATATACGAAAACAACTGAGACAAAATACTGAACAAAGCCTCAAAGTGCAAATACGAACGAAAATATAATATCCAAAGATCTGAATGGAATATATCTGAATCAACGTAATTGACGAAACCAATAAAAGAATAAAGAAATAACGAACTGAAGTAACTAACTCAATGACTTGAACTGAACAGAAACCAACAAAACTAATCCAATAAAATAATAGGCTGAAATAAATGGCTGGAGTTATTTCATACCGAATGAGCTCAAAATATACCTTGCCACACAGGCAAGTCAAAATAATGCCACACATGCAAATCAAATGATGCCACATAGGCAACAAAAATAATGCCACACAGGCACATCAAAACAATGCCGCACAGGCAAGTCAAAATATATAATGCCACACAGGCATCCAAAATAATGCCACACATGCAAATCACACATTGGACCGCGAATCCAAATGTATGCAAATCGGATAGGTGTGTTTGACACAACATCATCAATCCGCAGAACAGAAAACTAGGGTTAACCCATACGCCTCCCACAACGAAACACCAAATGGCCCACTTCCTCCGGAGCCCAAAATGGAGACGCCGTGGACTAATCACACTGCCACGGAAAGTGTCATGCCTCTCGTGCCAAGACGACACGCTTGTGGTACCCCCACAGGTGGTTATAGCTCAGGTATACCCTACGGTATATTCTAACAAAAATACTATGTCACAACACATGCGACATAATATCAACAAAAGGGTTCTATATGTACATGTTGAACCAAATCAAATTATAGTCACAAGGTCTCAAAAAGAAAGTAGCAACATGTACCGCTCTACAATTATCAAAAATAAATACTAAACATGATATCCTAAATCAAAGAGTACAAATACGAGTCCAATGTGTCAACTCCAAAATGAAACAAATATATGAATTTCACAAGAAACAATTATGTGAAATAATAACAGAATTTGAAACGAGGAACAAAACGAACAAATCAAATTTAACAAAAGTATCGCTGAAAGAGTACAGAATCCGTACCTGATACTTCCAAACTATTTATAGCACACTCCACCAAATGTTACCCTCAAATGCCAACGATATCAAATACGAAACGTTATTCACCACCTAAACATATTCACCTCAAATTAAATATAATCCAACTCATAAACTCCAAATAATTCACAATTCATTCAAGTACATTTAATCATTGCCTTAAATCAATTATTAATACTCCAAAATTTATATTCCAAATATAACTCTTTAAATTCCCTCCGTTCAATATAAATACTTTAATAAAATTTTATTACAATCCAATCATTAAAACATAATACTATTAAATTTCTTTATTAAGAACTTTTATAATTATGTCGGCAAAATTAATTAATTCAAATTAATATATATAACCTTAAGTGATTTTTTTTTTGTTATTTATTTATGTACACAATTTCATAGCCAAATATTATAAAAATATATATATATATATATATATATATATATATATATATATATATATATATATATATAACTAATTTAAATTAATCAACACCTGCAGCAGTGCTGCAGGATTGTACCACGAAACACATATATAAATAATTAAAAATAATGGAATCATGCTAGGATTCTAAGAGTTCATCTGTATACATTCTAATTGAATTAAAGGCGCCATCCAATCCCACCAATTTCAAAAGCAGTCAAGTCTCTCATAATTGTTAAAATATTTAGTATTACTTTTACATAAATCTAATAAGTATTCTCAAGTTGTAGCATACCTGCCAATTAGTCCCTTGTTTGTCGTTTTCTTTCTTCTCTGCAATGCGACTGCGCTTATTCTTTTTCTTTTCTCAGTCAGTTAATAGAGATACGTGAGATAGATTAGGGCTTTACTTATTTATTATTATTTTGTTTTTCTAACTCTCTTAATTATAATAGAATTTTATTATTACCCAAATACAAAATAGACCCAATTAGTATAAAAGCCCAAATTAATGTAATCACATACTTATTATAGTTCACACAAATTAAATACAATTTGACCCAACATAAGAAAAGCCCAATAAAAATATGGATTTAAATATTATTATTATTTTTTTTTTTACTGGGTATTACATCACCTACCCCTTAAAAAGAATTCCGTCCCCGGAATCAAAAGAATGAACGTACCTAATTATCAAAAAGATGCGGATACTCCGCTCGAAAATTGGAATACAATTGTATAAAATAAAATTAATTAATATTAAAATTTTAAAAATATGGGTTATTACATTTTTCACCCCTTAAAATAATTCCGTCCTCGGAATTCAAATAAGCTACAAAATAATTTAGTTACGACGTAGCGCCACCATTTGTAACGATAAACGCGGGTAAGTCAGTCCACACAATTGTCCACGTACTCGTAAAAGATTCGTCAGCTACCGTGTCAAGTTTTGGTAAGGTTCTTCGCGTTAAATCACATAATCCACTGTTGGTTGCGGGCCCTCGTCAATTTTCTTGATTTTTCGTTCTTGTAAACGTACGTACTCTTCGTAACATAATTCGAAAACACAAAAATTTTCTCTTCATCTAAATAAGATTCGAATACCCGAAATATTTAAAATTATCTTTAATTCGTAAAATGTTTATGTTCCACACATGACAGATTTAACAAATTATTTTTATTTAATTTTACATAAATTCATACAAAACTTTAAAGACATCAGATAAACAAAACAACTATGCAAACTATATTACCAATTCTCCCCAAGTCCTCAAGAGCTTCAAAATATCTCATCCTCAATTTGAACTAACTAGTTCTTAAATATTATTACACCAAAGAATATACTACTAAGATCTCTTTATCGTCATATCAAACTCTAAGTCAAATATTCAACTATCTGCATGGGCGAAATATAAATATTCAAGATCTCTCAAAATCAATTGAATTTCATCATACTATCTAATCATATAATAAATCAATCATCCCTTATTGCAAACCTTAATCCAATAAATTTCAATGTCTCCCCATACTATCACAAAGAAATTTCATAGAACATAACTCCAATATCTTACTAGAAATAGTCACAAAATTGATCATTAACTCCAAATGATTAATCTAATTACCTTGAATACAACAACTCAAATTATAAGAAATCATCTATACTTAATAATTTTCACTTTATCATAATATACCATCAATACACAAACCTCAAATTATCCACAAGCTTAATATAAATCAAAACCTAACTCAAATCAAATAAAATCCTCAATTCAACGATCATAATAATTGTCACAAAAAAAACAACTCAAAAAAAATAATTTTCCAAAATCAAATACTCGTCGATACAAATACTCACATCATAATCACATCTCATATAAGATCACTTCTTATCTGTACAAATTATAACTTTACTCACCTCAATGATTAAATCATAATTCTTAACTAATATCATTGCTCAATCACCTTAATAAATTATTCCACTTTCCTCAAATAAACTACAAATCGAAAAGAAATCGATAATTAGAACAAAAATCGAATCAACTCCTACGTCTACCCAATGGTTCACCCATAACTCACAGGTCAAACCTAAATAGGTTTTCTACAAGAAAGAACCTAAGCTCTGATACCATCTCTGTAACACCCCCTTCCCGAAAAAGAAAGGGAGGTCACGTACAAAGCACAACAAACCTCAAATTAAATAAACAGAGCACTAACAACCTCAAAATATTAATAGTGGTGATCCATTAATAAAGTAACAAATACAATTCTCCAAACTGAGTCAAAATAATCAAAACTTAAAATTCGAGTCAACCTAAATGGTCAAAGGCAAAACTCTCATCACACTAGCCCTGAATCACCCCTGCAAACCTGCCGGAAGAAAAACACAGCATGAGCCAATTGCCCAGTACGGATACAGATATACAACTGATATACGAAAATAACTGAGACAAAATACTGAACAAAGCCTCAAAGTGCAAATACGAACGAAAATATAATATCCAAAGATCTGAATGGAATATATCTGAATCAACGTAATTGACGAAACCAATAAAAGAATAAAGAAATAACGAACTGAAGTAACTAACTCAATGACTTGAACTGAACAGAAACCAACAAAACTAATCCAATAAAATAATAGGCTGAAATAAATGGCTGGAGTTATTTCATACCGAATGAGCTCAAAATATACCTTGCCACACAGGCAAGTCAAAATAATACCACACAGGCAAATCAAATGATGCCACATAGGCAACAAAAATAATGCCACACAGGCACATCAAAACAATGCCGCACAGGCAAGTCAAAATATATAATGCCACACAGGCATCCAAAATAATGCCACACAGGCAAATCACACATTGGACCGCGAATCCAAATGTATACAAATCGGATAGGTGTGTTTGACACAACATCATCAATCCGCAGAACAGAAAATTAGGGTTAACCCATACGCCTCCCACAACGAAACACCAAATGGCCCACTTCCTCCGGAGCCCAAAATGGAGACGCCGTGGACTAATCACACTGCCACGGAAAGTGTCATGCCTCTCGTGCCAAGACGACACGCTTGTGGTACCCCCACAGGTGGTTATAGCTCAGGTATACCCTACGGTATATTCTAACAAAAATACTATGTCACAACACATGCGACATAATATCAACAAAAGGGTTCTATATGTACATGTTGAACCAAATCAAATTATAGTCACAAGGTCTCAAAAAGAAAGTAGCAACATGTACCGCTCTACAATTATCAAAAATAAATACTAAACATGATATCCTAAATCAAAGAGTACAAATACGAGTCCAATGTGTCAACTCCAAAATGAAACAAATATATGAATTTCACAAGAAACAATTATGTGAAATAATAACAGAATTTAAAACGAGGAACAAAACGAACAAATCAAATTTAACAAAAGTATCGCTGAAAGAGTACAGAATCCGTACCTGATACTTTCAAACTATTTATAGCACACTCCACCAAATGTTACCCTCAAATGCCAACGATATCAAATACGAAACGTTATTCACCACCTAAACATATTCACCTCAAATTAAATATAATCCAACTCATAAACTCCAAATAATTCACAATTCATTCAAGTACATTTAATCATTGCCTTAAATCAATTATTAATACTCCAAAATTTATATTCCAAATATAACTCTTTAAATTCCCTCCGTTCAATATAAATACTTTAATAAAATTTTATTACAATCCAATCATTAAAACATAATACTATTAAATTTCTTTATTAAGAACTTTTATAATTATGTCGGCAAAATTAATTAATTCAAATTAATATATATAACCTTAAGTGATTTTTTTTTTGTTATTTATTTATGTACACAATTTCATAGCCAAATATTATATAAAATATAATATATATATATATATATATAACTAATTTAAATTAATCAACACCTGCAGCAGTGCTGCAGGATTGTACCACGAAACACATATACAAATAATTAAAAATAATGGAATCATGCTAGGATTCTAAGAGTTCATCTGTATACATTCTAATTGAATTAAATGCGCCATCCAATCCCACCAATTTCAAAAGCAGTCAAGTCTCTCATAATTGTTAAAATATTTAGTATTACTTTTACATAAATCTAATAAGTATTCTCAAGTTGTAGCATACCTGCCAATTAGTCCCTTGTTTGCCGTTTTCTTTCTTCTCTGCAATGCGACTGCGCTTATTCTTTTTCTTTTCTCAGTCAGTTAATAGAGATACGTGAGATAGATTAGGGCTTTACTTATTTATTATTATTTTGTTTTTCTAACTCTCTTAATTATAATAGAATTTTATTATTACCCAAATACAAAATAGACCCAATTAGTATAAAAGCCCAAATTAATGTAATCACATACTTATTATAGTTCACACAAATTAAATACAATTTGACCCAACATAAGAAAAGCCCAATAAAAATATGGATTTAAATATTATTATTATTATTTTTTTTTACTGGGTATTACATCACCTACCCCTTAAAAAGAATTCCGTCCCCGGAATCAAAAGAATGAACGTACCTAATTATCAAAAAGATGCGGATACTCCGCTCGAAAATTGGAATACAATTGTATAAAATAAAATTAATTAATATTAAAATTTTAAAAATATGGGTTATTACAACAACACAAAAGCAATGGATCAAACTCCTATTATTGATTTAGTAAACAGTCATACCATGCTCCTCAGCCATGCATGAAAATATTTTGTAGTTCCAAAGCAGGCCCTGCAAGATAAAACCCATAACTAACTGCAAACAAATAATTGACACGCTGCAATTCATAAACAACTTGTCCTAACCTCAAAGGTCTACCCTCCAACGTAAACCCGTGCACTGATTGAATACCACGAACCGCTTCCTCCTCCTTTGAATAAGTAATATATCTGGACAAAAGAATCAATTGTCAAGGGGGGAACTTGCTAATCCATGAAGCAAAAGTATGTAACAAGCCTAAAGACTATACATACATCTCCACCCGTACTAGAAAATTTTTTATGTCCTGAATCTTCATAAAGTAACACTTGCTTCTCACCGTATAATATTCATGAATAAGATATTAAGAAAAATTAAGTGCAAATAAAAAATGTTTCACAGAAAAATTTATAGAAGAATACATAAATCGATTTGTTGACAAAAATAAGTCCCACTTAACGCAAAGAACTACCGATAAATGAAAATAATTGAACTTACACGCTACAAGTATTGTTTGCAAAATGTTGAATAGTCCCCGCTGCTGTACGAGATATAGAAACCTTCAGCACCTTCCCATATTGAGCAAAGTACTCCTTCCGCTGTAGAAGCTGCGTGTGAAAAGGAACTCAAGTTTAAATTCTGAAGAGAAAAGGGGATACAAGGAGGGAGAGGAAAAGAAGGAAGGATAGACGGCCACACACACACACACACACACAGAGGTGATGTACATACATCTTCATCTGCTAAATTAAGAGGTAATCCCACAATGTAGACAAGGTTCCATTGAATCACTCGCACACTGCTAAGTTGCTTTCTTCCATCAGGTGTTTTACTTTTTGACTTGGACTTTGTTTTTTTTTCCATACTCATTTCGGCCACTAACCTATTAGTGAGACCATAATCTCCATGATGTTAGCCAGAAATATATCAAATAATTCAATACATGAGTAAGACTTTAAGAGAGGTCCTTTGATAGACTTCCATGTCAAATATGGTTTCTTCACAAGTGAGACAGCCTTTCACATTTTTTTGCCATTCCCACAATCTTTTCCTTGTTATAAGGGGTACGACATGCTGGACAACGGCCTTCTGTACAATCCTTCTCAGCTATGTCCATTATGTGATGCCAGCACCAAACACATATCTGCATAAATGCAAAAAATATTACTCCTAAAAAAATTCATACCGAATAGTACGGTTCAAGTGTTACATGTACGCGATACGAATACAGGTATTGTGACGCCCCTAAAATTAGGTATACATCACCCATCTTGGGTCGTCAGATACAAAGTACAGAATACAAATACAACTTACTAATACAGCTGTCGTGTACAATACGACAAAACATAAACTGCGAGTTTGAATACAAATATTATCTTCTAGAGAGTATTCATACTCAAAAGGAGTCCTCATTACATTTATTAACACACTATTACATAGAATAGTGAGGACTACTAATTAATACTATCATTCGAACCATCACTCCGTTCCCCGACTTGCCCCAGCTACGTTCTCATTTCCTGAAGAGAACAGTGAAAGAAAGGGTGAGCTCAACTAGCCCAGTAAGAAATATTATGACTAAGATAATGCAGAATAAATTATCATTAGCCTTCAACAATGTTAAACTGATAAAATATAATAGACATCAAGTTTAACTGCAGCGGAACAAGCAATCCATTAAAAGAGTCAAGTAGAAAATAAACTCTACTATCTTTTATGATTTAAAAGGTTTTTCAACACTGTTATCGCCGGGACTCAGCTTAATAAAATAATCCACATCATCGAATCACCCTTGCACTACGACCAAGGATATTCGTGTATTTATTAATGGTCATGATCATGCCAACAACTGTCCATCAATGCATTACGGGCCAATGAGGACTTTTACCACATCATTTGTAACATTACGGTCATGATTATACCGAATAATCCCTGGTCATAATCATACCAAGTCCATCTATGCACTACAGGCCACATATGACTTTCAACATTTTATAAACATGAGGATGATGACAATGATATAAGAATTCAATAAAACAAGTTCAAGAATTAATTTATCCAAGAATTAACAACGTCCAAATTGTCAACATGATACTGCTTTGTGAAGAAAAATTTAAGAATGCTTAGAAGAATATTTTCATGAAAAGATACTGGATAAACCGCAATTATCAAGGATATTCCACTAATTTCATGGAGTATAGAAGTTAAAACTTAACCAACTGAGTATAGTAAAGAATGGAATAACAAAAAAAATCACCCGGCATGCGATAGACCGCACAGACAGGTTATTCCAACAGAATAATAAATAATGGAACCAGGTCCGGCGTAAACGCACAGACAGGATATTCCAACAGAATAATAATAAAGACGGAACCAGGTCCGGTGTAAAACACACAGACATGATGTTCCAACAGAATAATAATAAAGACAGAACCATGTCCGGTGTAAAACACACAGACAGGATGTTCCAACAGAATAATAATAAAAACGGAACCAGGTCCGGTGTAAAACACACAGACATGATGTTCCAACAGAATAATAGAAGAATGTCACCAAGTATAGGGTAGACCGCGTATACAGGTTATTCCAACAGAATAATAAGAAATGGAATAACAACAGTTCTCTTCATGAATAAGAAAGAATAACACCCCTTACCATTTTAAAGACGAGCTGAAATAAGGAAGTAGTTAAGTAGCAGAATACTCTTCTTCTCTCTCTCTCTCTATAGTTTCTCTTTATAGTTTCTCTCTCTAGAGTTCAGTGAATTCGTAAAAAATAATGAAGGAATGAGCTGCTATTTATAGAAAAATAGGATGCATAGTAACTAATCCATGAACGGTCCAGATTGATTACTTTAATCTGACGGTCCATATTTAAAGAAAAATTTTTTAAATAAAATATAATATATTCTATTTATAGAATAACTTTAATAAAGTATTCTGTTTTATATAAAAAAATATTTCTGTTTTATTACGTTAATAATACGAATAAAACAAAATGTCATTATCGCTAAATAATTCGTATTATTAACTGACAATAATTGAATCAAACTGAGTGACTTCTCACATAAGCATTAATAATCAATACCGTGTGCTACTATGCAACCACACATATTACTGTACTTTTACCGTTATTTTAATAAAATAACGACTTCTGCCGTTATTTTTAATAAAATATTTTTGTCGTTTTCTCAATCCGACAATAATTCCGCTGTGGGGTCCACCAATGATTATGCCGTTGTACGAATATTCCCTGTTAAAACGAATATTCCCCGACCAATCGAATATTATATAACAACTTGCGTACTTTACAAAATTTATAAATATTACCCACAACTATAACATTATATCAAATTAACTCCATAATATTTAAAAATGATATTTATAGAAAATTCGTCTTTATTTATAAAAGTTGGGGTCTTACAATCTTCTCTTCTTATGAAATTTCACCCTTTAAATTAGGGTACGTACCTTGTATGTCGAAGAGGTAAGGATACCTTGATTTCATTTCAGATTCTAACTCCCAAGTTATTTCCTCAACATCGTGGTTTCTCCACAAAATTTTGACTTGAGGTATAACCTTGGAGCGTAGAATATGTTCCTTCTTATCCAAGATTTGAACAGGAACTTCTTCATACGTCAAATTCTCCGCTATTTCGTCCGGTTCTAACTCAATAATGTGGTTCGGGTCTTCCACATATTTGCGTAACATGGATATGTGAAAAACGTTATGAACACGAGACATACTTGGCGGTAAAGCGAGTCTATAAGCCACAGTTCCTACTCGATCGAGGATTAAAAATGGACCGATGAATCGAGGATTGAGCTTTTCTCTCTTTTCAAATCTCGTAACTCCTTTCCATGGAGCAACACGTAAGAACACATGATCTCCTACATCAAATTCCACGTCCTTTCGATGAAGATCAGCATAACTCTTTTGTCGATCTTGTGAGGTTTTTATACGTTGTCGGATCGTTTGAATCTTTTCTGTAGTCATACGTACCTACTCCGGTCCCAACAACGTTGCTTCACCCACCTCATCCCAGCATACTGGAGAACGACATTTTCTTCCATACAATGCTTCGAATGGAGCCATGCCAATACTTGCTTGATAACTGTTGTTGTAGGAAAACTCCACCAATGGTAAGAACTTGTCCCAACTTCCCTTGAAGTCAAAGACACAGAGTCTTAATAGATCTTCAAGAGTTTGAATAGTCCTCTCTGATTGTCCGTCCGTCTGAGGATGATATGCTGAACTAAATCGTAAATCCGTGCCCATAGCTTTTTGTAAACTAACCCAAAATAGTGAAGTGAATCTTGGGTCTCGGTCAGAAACTATGGATACTGGCATACCATGCAGTCTTACAATCTCGTTTATGTACATACGAGCAAGACATTCAAGTGTATAAGTTTCTCGTATCGGTAAGAAATGAGTAGACTTGGTCAATCTATCAACAATGACCCAAATCGCATCAATACCTTGAGAAACCCTAGGAAGACCGGTAACGAAATCCATGGTAATGTGCTCCCACTTCCATTCTGGAATTTCAAGTGGTTGCAATGGACCTTTTGGTACTTGATGCTCTGCTTTGACTCGTTGACAAGTTAGACACCTTGAGATAAACAACGCTATCTCTCTCTTCATATTGCTCCACTAAAATGTATGACAAAGATCATGATACATTTTGGTACTTCCAGGATGGATTACAAACGGTGTGCTGTGCGCCTCCATCATGATTTCATACTTTAAATCAGGGTTGTTAGGAACACAAAGTCTGGAGTTGACTCGAAGTATTCCTTCTTCATCGATTCTTGCTTCCGGCATAGCACCTTCTTGCACTTTCTTCCTCATACGCATCAGCTCCAGGTCTGTAGCTTAAGCAGCTTTTACTTTATCGATTAAAGTCGGTTCTACTCGTATATTCGCCATCATCACATGGGTCCCTGGAGTCTTTAACTCTATCTCCATCCTTTGCAAATCACACAAAATGGGCCTTTGTGTTGACAATATCGCACTCGTACTTGCATATGATCTTCTACTCAATGCGTCAGCTACCACGTTCGCTTTTTCAGGATGGTATTGAATGGTATGATCATAATCTTTCAACAGTTCAAGCCAACGTCGTTGTCGCATGTTGAGTTCCTTTTGAGTGAAGAAATATTTGAGGCTTTTATGATCCGTAAAGATCTCCACCTTCTCCCCATACAAGTAATGCCTCCAAATTTTAAGTGCAAAGACAACAGCTGCCAACTCTAGATCATGAGTAGGATAATTCCTCTCATATTCCTTGAGTTGTCTTGATGCATAGGCTATGACTTTTTCATGTTGCATGAGAACACATCCCAACCCTTTGCTCGAAGCATCACTGTAGATGACAAATCCCTCCGAGCCAGATGGTAGTGTTAGAACATGTGCTGAAATGAGTCTCCTCTTGAGTTCTTAAAAACTTTTCTCACATTCTTTGCTCAAACCGAACTTTGTATCTTTCCGAGTTAGCTGAGTTAATGGAGTAGCGATTCGAAAAAATCCTTCCACGAATCTCCGATAATAACCAGCTAAACCAAGAAAGCTACGTACTTCGGTCACTAATTTAGGTTGCTCCCAGCTTTGAATAGCTTCAATCTTTACCGGGTCAACCGATATTCCACGACTTGATACTACGTGCCCAAGAAATGCTACCTCCTCCAACCAGAACTCGCATTTCTTCAACTTGGCATAAAGCTTGCATTCACGAAGCTTTTGGAGTACCAGCCTTAAGTGTTTCTCATGATCTTCACGACTTTTGGAATAAATAAGGATGTCATCAATAAAGACGACCACAAAGTGATCCAAATATTCCTTGAATACCCGGTTCATCATATCCATGAAGGCAGCAGGAGCATTAGTCAATCCGAAGGACATGACGAGGAATTCATAATGCCCGTACCGAGTTCTAAAAGCCGTCTTTGGAATATCCTCAGTTCTAACCTTCAGCTGATGATATCCAGAACGAAGATCGATCTTTGAAAAGAATTGTGCTCCTTGCAACTGGTCAAACAGGTCATCAATTCGTGGCAATGGGTACCTATTTTTGATGGTGACATGATTCAACTCCCGATAATCAATACAAAGTCGCATACTTCCATCTTTCTTCTTCACGAATAGAACAGGAGCACCCCAAGGAGAAGTACTAGGACGAATAAAGCTAATGTCTAACAATTCCTGCAGTTGGATCTTTAACTCCTGAAGTTCAATAGGAGCCATTCGATATGGGGCTTTGGAAATAGAATTTGTACCGGGTTCAAGGTCGATACAAAATTCAATTTCACGCTCTGGGGGTAGGCCAGGAAGTTCTTCAGGGAATACGCCAGGGAATTTATTAACAATAGAAATATCATTCAAAACTGACGTATTTTTGTTTAGATCCGTGACATGGGCTAAGAAAGTTTGACATCCGTTTTTCAATAAACGAATAGCTTTATGGCTTGAGATGACAGCGATTGATTTTAATGGTTTGGTTGCTTGAATTCGCATAATAGGTCGATTAGGAATATGAAAGCGAACAACCTTACGAAAATAATCAATTTTTGCATGATGAGTAGTTAACCAATCAATCCCTAGAATCACGTCAAATGCAAGTATATTTAATGAAATCAGATCGACAGGTAATGTGTGGGTTCCAACTTGAACCAAACAAGACTTATAAACCGTGGATGTAATGAAGGTTTCTCCCAATGGAGTTTCAACAGATAAATTAAAGTCTAATTTCTCCATAGTCAAATTTAATCGATGAGCGCAAGTAGGAAAAATAAAAGAATGGGTAGAACCGGTATCAAATAAAGTATAGACTTCGTTAGAATTTATGATAAGCTTACCCGTGATGACCTTATTCGGGTTCCTTACTTTCTGGGAGGTCACAACAAATGCTCTCCCTTGCACTACCGATTTTGACTTTTCTGGGACGGCCTTTGGTGTCTCTATCTTGGCTGAACTTGTTTTTGGTAAACGACAAAATCGAGCTAAATGACCTTCTCTTCCACAATTATAACATGCTTTAGACGGCATCGCGCAGTTTGGACTGATGTGCCCCTCCCCTCTGCATTTAAAACATATGATAGGTGGTCGTTCTCCTTCCTTAACAACGGGTGTTGGTGCTGACGTCTTTCCATCATTTTTGAATCTCCTCTTCTTGAAATGATCATTCTTATTGTTTTGGCCCTGATTACCACTGAAGTGGTTACCATTTCTGGCCTGTTGATTCCCTCCACACTTGTTGTCACCGCTTCGATGTCTGCTCTCATTGGTATTATCATTTTGTCGACTGCTCTCTTTTGGTTGCGTTGACTCGTTATCGCGCTCCACTAACTGAGCCCTATTCACAACATCTGAATACAAACACAGTTTATGAGAAATAAGATGTTGACGTATCTCAGGTTTCAAACCTCGCAAAAGTATTCACGTCATTCGCTCTTCATTATCCACCAAGTGGGACGCAAACCGGGACAGCTCAGCAAATTTAGCCTCATACTGCGACACGGTCATATTATTCTGCTCCAATTTGATGAACTTCACCTCCTTCATGTGACGCACTTTCGGGAAAGTATTTGTCATTGAACAGCTCTTGGAACTTCTCCCAAGACATCTTCAGTGCAGCAGGTTGAGTACGCTTAATCGATTCCCACCAGTAATCTGCCTCTCCTCGCAACATAAAGGCGGCAAAGGGAACCTTTTGCTCCTCGGAGCATCCCAAGACATCAAATATCTTGGTAATCTATTTTATCCATGTTTCCGCTATAAGTGGTTTTGGCTCTCCTTTAAACTCTGGTGGTCCCAACTCCTTGAACTGTTTAGCGGTGACCGTGAGAGATTTCAGTGTTTCCACCTATATTTTGGACAGGAGCCGCTCTCGCCTGCTGTTGCATGAACTGCATAAAGTTTCTGAACATTCCATCATTCATCATCTGGCCAGTGTTGTTGTTTGCATGAGGATTGTCACCTTCCTGATGCACATTATCCTGATTATTGATATGTGGTGAATCAATAGTCGCCTGTGCTCCATTGCTATTCTCAACATTCTCAGATGCCATTTTCAGATACTGCCACAAAATAAAAGTTAATTGATATGTCATATATTATCCTTATATTATGACCGACCAATTAAATACCATGCAAATAAACTTAGGTAGGTCATACTAGCGAAAGAATTCCCCGTCTCTCCCCTCCTAGTTCTATTCTCACATCTTAGCCAGGGATCATATCCCTAAGCTCTGATACCAACTGTGACCAAAATTAGGTATACATCACCCATCTTGGGTCGTCAGATACAAAGTACAGAATACAAATACAACTTACTAATACAGCTGTCGAGTACAATACGACAAAATATAAACTGCGAGTTTGAATACAAATATTATCTTCTAGAGAGTATTCATACTCAAAAGGAGTCCTCATTATATTTATTAACACACTATTACATAGAATAGTGAGGACTACTAACTAATACTATCATTCGAACCATCACTCCGTTCCCCGACTTGTCCCAGCTACGTTCTCATTTCCGGAAGAGAACAGTGAAAGAAAGGGTGAGCTCAACTAGCCCAGTAAGAAATATTATGACTAAGATAATGCAGAATAAATTATCATTAGCCTTCAACAATGTTAAACTGATAAAATATAAAAGACATCAAGTTTAACTGCAGCGGAACAAGCAATCCATTAAAAGAGTCAAGTAGAAAATAAACTCTACTATCTTTTATGATTTAAAAGGTTTTTTAACACTGTTATCGCTGGGACTCAGCTTAATAAAATAATCCACATCATCGAATCACCCTTGCACTACGGCCAAGGATATTCGTGTATTCATTAATGGTCATGATCATGCCAACAACTGTCCATCAATGCATTACGGGCCAATGAGGACTTTTACCACATCATTTGTAACATTACGGTCATGATTATACCGAATAATCCCTGGTCATAATCATACCAAGTCCATCTATGTACTACAGGCCACAGATGATTTTCAACATTTTATAAACATGAGGATGATGACAATGATATAAGAATTCAATAAAACAAGTTCAAGAATTAATTTATCCAAGAATTAACAACGTCCAAATTGTCAACATGATACTGCTTTGTGAAGAAAAATTTAAGTATGCTTAGAAGAATATTTTCATGAAAAGATACTGGATGAACCGCAATTATCAAGGATATTCCACTAATTTCATGGAGTATAGAAGTTAAAACTTAACCAACTGAGTATAGTAAAGAATGGAATAACAAAAAAAATCACCCGGCATGCGATAGACCGCACAGACAGGTTATTCCAACAGAATAATAAATAATGGAACTAGGTCCGGCGTAAACGCACAGACAGGATATTCCAACAGAATAATAATAAAGACAGAACCAGGTCCGGTGTAAAACACACAGACAGGATGTTCCAACAGAATAATAATAAAGACGAAACCAGGTCCGGTGTAAAACACACAGACAGGATGTTCCAACAGAATAATAATAAAAACGGAACCAGGTCCGGTGTAAAACACACAAACAGGATGTTCCAACAGAATAATAATAAAAACGGAACCAGGTCCGGTGTAAAACACACAGACAGGATGTTCCAACAAAATAATAGAAGAATGTCACCAAGTATAGGGTAGACCGCGTATACAGGTTATTCCAACAGAATAATAAGAAATGGAATAACAACAGTTCTCTTCATGAATAAGAAAGAATAACACCCTTTACCGTTTTAAAGACGAGCTGAAATAAGGAAGTAGTTGAGTAGCAGAATACTCTTCTTCTCTCTCTCTATAGTTTCTCTCTATAGTTTCTCTCTCTAGAGTTCAGTGAATTCGTAAGAAATAATGAAGGAATGAGCTGCTATTTATAAAAAAATAGGATGAATAGTAACTAATCCATGAACGATCCAGATTGATTACTTTAATCTGACGGTCCATATTTTAAAAAAAATCTTTTAAATAAAATATAATATATTCTATTTATAGAATAACTTTAATAAAGTATTCTGTTTTATATAAAAAGATGTTTCTGTTTTATTACGTTAATAATACGAATAAAACAAAACGTCATTATCGCTAAATAATTCATATTATTAACTGACAATAATTGAATCAAACTGAATGACTTCTCATATAAGCATTAATAATCAATACCGTGTGCTACTATGCAACCACACGTATTACTGTACTTTTACTACCGAGTAGTTCAACAGTAACAATGGTAAAACTTCCGCCGTTATTTTTAATAAAATATTTTTGTCGTTTTCTCAATCCGACAATAATTCCGTTGTGGGGTCCACCAATGATTGTGCCGTTGTACGAATATTCCCTGTTAAAACAAATATTCCCCGACTAATCAAATATTATATAACAACTTGCGTACTTTGCAAAATTTATAAATATTACCCACAACTATAACATTATATCAAATTAACTCCATATTATTCAAAAATGATATTTATAGAAAATTCATCTTTATTTATAAAAGTTGGGGTTTTACAGGTATGCAGTATGCTATATAGCTAAAACGTAATATGCTAGGATATCTTTATATAAGTTCTTATAGTTGAGAATTTTCTTAGAATCTAAATGTAATAAACCTAAGTTCTATAGAAGATTTTTAGTTGAATCAACAAGTTGAATGTTTTATAAATATTTTATTATAAATGTAATGTTTGAGCATCTAATACCAATATTATTAAACAACAAAGAAATTATTCGATACGCTACATATTTAGAGTACTAATACGTAAGAGTACTTTGTTTGGGTACGCAAGTACCTGTTCGCTAGGTCTATGACAGCATTTGTTAACTCTGGACTCTAACTAGTTAGCAGCTTTATGATGCAGGTAGTAAAAGTTTGAGAAAATTAATTATACCCAATAAGGAGGTAGCAACTTAATACTACAGATAGCACAAAAACTATAGCATTTTTATAGATTTTCTTTTTGGTTGCTTTCTTATTTCTGGCATTTTCAATGGTTCTGACACAGCAACAGACTATCGTCGTGTATCATATACATAAAGTTATATTTGAAGGGTTCTCAGTTAGAAATTTGACATAGCTTATAAAAAGGAATTCATTAATCTCCTTGGAGACTTGAAGTTCCTTTTGCAACAAAGGTTTTCACAAGGCTTAAATAAAGCATGCTTTTTCGCCTGCCATGCTTACCAATATGTCACTATAATTAGTAACAAGGTAATTCAATATTTCCATTCCAAAATTAAGCAACTATGTCTTTCACTGAGAACAACCATGAACAGCAGGTCTAGGGATTTTTTATTTGTACTTATGTTGCCTAGAAAAATTTGCAGAATTGAACTGTGACTATTAACCTGCAAAATATCACAAATGAAACCCTACATCATCCTCGTCACTTCAACTCGGTCTCCTCTCATGGTAGTCATACTCTGCTGTACTTGCTGGAATCTCCTGGTAAAATTAATAATTCTCTCTTTCTTTTGCTTTTCTTTTTCTAATTTTAAAAATTCACAATAACAAAGTCTAAAAAAAATGTAAGCAGAATATGTGGTTGTTGATTTCTCACATTTTGACGCATAAAGTATTATTGAAGCTTGGGCTCAATTTCCAAGGCACAATATCATCAGTCATACAAAGTCAAATTTTGAGCTAACAACTACTGAAAAATGACAGACCAGAATATAAATGCAATAATAACCTAAATCTAACTGCCTTCACCTGCAACCTAAGTTATATTACAACTCTTGTATAAACAGATTTAAAAACCTTCAAACCTGGGGAACACATAAACATACATATAGTAGAAAATTGGGAGAGAAAATTGGGCTCAAGTTCGGATGGCTTTTTTATGCTGCTATGTTTCTCAGAGTCGCTGTCATATACTTTGTAAATCAACAAGGTACTATAGTACAAGCATACATATAGTAGAATACATAAACCAAAGACATGCATATACAAAATCAGTAATACCTAGAGGCACTGGAGCTTTTGAGAATCACTTGAGAATGAAAAGAAAAGGGAGATCAACACACAAACCACAATTCAATGATAAACATATCCAAATCGGAGAACAGAATCGATAATACTCAAATTGAAGACTAACCTTTAATTAGATGTAATGTAAGACCCCAATTGATACAATCCTGATCAAGCTTTCATCAAACGACAATAATCCAATTCAAGTCTCAGTGGTTCATCAAATAATTTTAAATAATTGGATTGAAGATTATTCAAAGGAGTACAATTCAAGCATGTGAGATTTAATTGCATAAAAAGGAAGGCTGAACTTATTTATTCATGCAACTAACGTGGGACATGCAAGTTAATTATTTTATTGCAATTGGAGGTGGGCCACGAATTTTGTTCCAATTCTGCAAGTATTCATATAATTAAGAATTTACAAGATAGTGGGCCTTTTCAATAATTCATCAATCCATGCAAGGTTACAAGACTATCACCACGTGGGCCACTTGGCTTCTAAACATACTGCTAGAATGTAAACTAATATGGGCACCGAGCATCAGTTTATATTCGCACGTGCACAACAGATATAGCATGCAAAGGAGTCACTTGATATATTATATTCAATAATTACGTTAAATCATGCAAGGCTTTGCAAATCAATTCACACGGTCTTGGCAGCCTTCACGCGGATTGAGATTGCTTATACACGACAAGTTCACGTGGCCAAGATTTTTTAGATTTTTATAATTCTATTTTAATTAGAAGTTCTTTTCTAAATTGACTTCTATTAGAGTTATAGTTTATAAATTCTTATTAAGATTTGGATTGTTTTGAGTAGTATAAATAGAGGTTTAAGTTGTTGTAATCAAACACAATATACATTATTCATTATTCAATAAATTTGTGAGGTTATTCTCTACTTTTGGTTCTTTGAAGAATTCCTAAGTATTTTTCTTAGTTATTTCTTTGAGATTCAATTTGACTTATCATACAACAATTCATAGTTGTGTGTGGCGTCTTCTACCGCATCAACCGTCGATTGTACCGAGATTACTGCTTCAATATAAGCGAGGGGTCAAGGTGTCGTTGGTGTCCATTCAACGCAGATTTTCGAATGCGAGCAATTGTACCAAGATTACCGTCTAAAGTATAGACGAGGGGTTAAGGTGTTGCAAGCAATTCACCCAACAACTGCTAGAAACGATCCGGGCGACGACCGCCTCACGCAAGCGTGCCGTGGATTCTATCATTTGGTATTGTTAACGCCAAGTTTCGTCTGTGCGTTCAACCACAGAATCCACGCGCTGAAACCTGCACAATAACAGATCACACAGAAGCTTGACGGCCGTGCCGCCGGGGGATAGCTCCGGTGTAAGAATAAGTACAGGCCGTTTACAAGGTTTAACAATGGAGGTTATGTGTTTAGTGCTCAAAGTAGGTATTACTTGTTAATCGTAACCTTGACCTTGTATTTATAGAGCTCCCATCACCTTGGTATCCTTCTCCGAATTAGAGTAGGACTCCTAAATATGTTAGTTACCATATTTGGGTCCAACACAATCTCCTTAAAAGGTGCAAGTGAAATCCCTTTCCAACACTACCTTTGGAGTTGCCATGTTAGCGTATGATTAGGGTTAATACCCTTAATCATGTAAACTCCTTGTCACTCCAACTCTGCATGTGGGCTGCTCACATGTTTAGGCCCAACCCAACGGCCAAGCATAAACACCGGTCTGGACCTCGGCCTAGAAGACGCAAAGACCCGATCTCGACCCTTACGATGACAACCGGGCCTTCGCCTATTGGGCTCGGGCACCCGACCCCGATCTCTTATATCCGAACATACGAGCTCGACCTCCTTGGTTCCGGTCCAGGCCTTTAGCCCAACAGAGGATCGGTGAAACACTCCCGAACATTGCCCCCCAGTCTCTTGTTATAAGATATTTATGATAGGAGACTTGAAAGGACATGAATTTGGGTAGTCACGCCATAATGATGAGCTATCTCGGGAACCTAAGCGGTTTCTCCTCGGTCAGTGAGCTGGTACACGTTTTTCCAAGACTGGGCCCCACGTACCACCAATATCCGTCTTTGGAAACCGTGCCAGACGGGTTATATAAGTTCCTTAACATCCATCACTGTCACTTTTTCAAGCCTTCAATATTTTAAATCTCTGTCAAATTTTTCCGGCAAGGGCGATTTCCGGCGAGATACTCATTTCACCAAATTTCTTCGATTCCTGCCATTTCCGTTCCAAACTCCTATTTTTGTGCCTTATCTCCTTTCAAACCATCTCCAACCACCTCAAATGGCTGATTCTAGCATTCCTCCTCCCACGACGGGCATAGCGGCCGGTACTCCCACCCTCACCGCCGGCGACCTTCTCCAGGTTGAGTTTCCTACGGCTCCGGCTGACATTCCTATCGAGGATGCCGATGCTCAAATTTGCCGCCTCTATGCCTCCGAGACCGACTATGCTGTCATCAACACTGTTTCCACCATCACCCAATCTCAGCTATCCGACATTCGAACAGTATTTAATATTCCCCAAGAGTACAAGCTTCGGGTGGCTGAACCGAATGAAAGGATGTTCTGGCGTCCCGAAGGGGGTTGGGTGGCCGTCCATCTCTATGCCCTGAAATATGGGGTTCGGTTCCCCCTCCACGAGTATATCTCCTCCTTCCTCTGTCTGGTCCAGATCGGGTTCTCGCAGCTGGCCCCGAACTCTTACATCCAGCTAGTCAGCTTCATTGCTCTGTGTCAAGAAGCTGGCATATCTCCAGTTTGGACTTCTTCTTTGTCCTATTTTCTATCGACTGATCGAAGGAACCAGGCCTTCGTCATCTAAACCGTGTATCTGGCCGTGCCACCTTCATGAAGACCCCCTCGAGCAAAAAAGGTTGGCATTCACAATGGTTGTTCATGAGGGGAACCGACCTCAACCTTTTACCGAACTGGGCCTGTCCCGAAGAACAGCCCTTGAAGGTAACTAGGTTCCCGAAGGGTTATGCGGCTGCCTTCAAAAAGTTTTATGCCCTTCTGAAGCAGACCAGCTGGGGTCTGGGGATCGTATCCAACGAATCTTGGCTCTACGAACACGGCTGTAAGTTGTCATATCCGAACCCATTCATCTGTATTCCCATTCCTTTGTTATCGTTTCTTTCTTATGACCTTTTTGTCTTATGTTGTAGTGACTATCTTCAAGCCCGATGGTGCTGAAGTGGCTCTGACCCCACTGCAGGTCATTACCGAGCCCATCCACCCCCCTGCCGCTGATGACTCTCCTTCAGACGAGGCTGTCCTTATTGCCGAACTGTCGGTCGGTTCGTTAACCGGGCCTCTACCCGAATCTTCCCAGGCAGACGCTTCCACAAAAAGTGTGTTGCAGATGAAGGGGACCGATAAGATGGTTTTGCTAAAGAAGTCAAAGAAAAGGTCTTCCTCTACCCGAGCCCCCCTCAAGACCATCGCTTCGGTCCCCCCGAAGCCAGCTGCAAAACCGACCCCTCCTCCTCCTACCATAACGACAGTGGACGAGGAGTCGGAGGGTACTGAGGATCGACCTCTCGAGCCTCAATCGAAGAAGCCGCGTCTGATCAAGGTGCCTTCCCCGGTCGAAGAAATAGTCGGTCCGATCCCTGCCGCCACCCCGATGTCCAAAGCAAGCTCTTCCGATGGGTCGCCGACCACCTGTTGGCCGAAGAGTCCTGTCGATAAATTCCCCTTCCATTTGCTGGATCAGTTTAGGCTCTCGGGCGACGATGATCGATTCAAGAACTTTTCTTCAGAGGATTTTCTGGTTACCTATCTCAGAGCCCAGACTCAGGTATTCATCTTCATTTTTATATTGTTTTTCCTTTACCGCTTTGTTGTGTTTTGTCTGATCAATTCGCCTATGTATTTAGGCCAATGCCATCCTCGCTTGGGCTATCGCTCCTCTTGCCCGATCTACTAAGAGAGAGGTCCAGCTGAGAACCGATGTGGGCATTCTCAAGGGCGAGCTGCGGGCTCGGGATGCTGAACTTAAGAAGGAAAGGGACCTTCACGCCGACACCCGAAATAAGGTGACCCAGGCTAACCGTCGGATCGCCAAACTCGAAGAACAAAATTCCCTACTACAACAAGAATTCGTCGGTCTCACCGATCATGCCAAGAAGTTGGTGCATGACAAGGAGCTTCTGATCGAAGAGAACAGTGTTCTGGTGGGGAACCTTCAGGTCATCGAGGGGAAGTTCGCGGGGGTTCATGCTCAGCTGAGTACCCTGATTCATGCGAACAACACCTTGGTGGCCGAACAGGCCGTCATTAAGCAGGCTGCTATCAAAGAGTATGAGGAATCGCCCGACCTAACCGATAAGATTATGACCCAGTTTGCAGAGGGTGTCGAAACTTATCGGGAAAAGGCCCGGGCGAAGCTTGTTGATGCCGGTCTGGATGCCTCGATTCTTGATTCTTCGGACGAGGAATCCGAAGCCTAAGCCGATAATGGTTCCCTGTAGCTCCCTCCGGATCTTGTTCTTCATATCTGTAATTTTTCTTTTCTAAGTTTTGTAACTCACCTGACCAGTGAAGCCGACGGTATATGTACCCGAAGCTTGTCTGATCGGGAATTGTAAAACTTTTTAAATATAAATGAAGACAAAAACTTTCAAAGTTGTTATCTCGACCAGTTTAACTTGACTTTTATCGAACAGTTGGGTCATTTATGACAATGTGGTCGATTTATGTCTAAAGCGTACTGTCTCGGATTTGCAACTTTATCGATCAGTTATACTTGTGGCGTTTAACAATCAATTAAGTTCTCTCGGACTGTCTGATCGTTTTACGCTCGAAGCTTATATGATCGAATTCGTTGCTTTGTCAATCAGTTATACTTGGGGCGTTTATCAATCAGTTAAGTTCTCTCGGACTATCTGATCATTTTACGCCCAAAGCGTGTCTGATCGGTAAAGCAGTACAAGATTAAAATGAAGTACAAGCGTTTCTCTAAGAGAAGTTTTCATTTCATTGATAAATTGTGTAAATTACATAATTAGAAGGAAAGAATAGGCATGTATTTACTGGTAATATCTCCTAAGTCTTCCAGCATGCCATGTATTCTTTACCTCCGACCCATCCATTGCTCGAAGCCGGTAAGTCCCTGGCTTCGGCACTTCTACTATCTCATAAGGCCCCTCCCAGTTAGGCATTAACTTTCCTGTGTTCTGGGGGGTTGATGCCTCTGCCTCCCGAAGCACCAAATCACCTACTTCGAACCTCCTCAGCTTCACCTTCTGGTTATAGTGTCGGGATGTCCTCTGTTGATAAACGACCAACCTCAGCACAGCGGCGTCACGAGCTTCATCTAGCAGATCCAAATTTACTTTCAGACCTTCATCGTTGTAGAGTTCTTTGTACTGGCTGACCCGAAGGGTGGGGGAACCGATCTCTACTGGTATGAGTGCATCGGTTCCATAGGCCAGTCGAAAAGGAGAGTCTCCAGTGGTTGTCCTCGGGGTTGTTTAATATGCCCACAAAATACTGAGTAGTTCTTCGGGCCATCGACCTTTCAACTCATCCAGTCTTCTTTTTATTCCGTTGAGTAGGGTTCGATTGGTCACTTCTACTTGACCGTTTGACTGAGGGTGGGCAACCGAAGTCTTCCGGTGCTGAATTTCCAACTCTTTCAGGAAGCTTTCAAACTTTGACCCCACGAACTGTCTACCGTTATCCGAGACTACTGCCATCGGAATGCCGAACCGATATACTACTCCTTCTTTCAAGAATTTAAGGTATTCCTGTTCGGTGATCTTCTGCAGTGGTTTGGCTTCGACCCACTTCGTCATGTAATCGATAGCCACTATTATAAAGCTGACTTGTCCCTTGGCCTTCGGCAGAGGCCCCAGGATGTCGATTCTCCATACTGCGAAGGGGATCGGGGATAAGACCGAGTAGAGTTCTTCGGGCGGTTGATGTGGGATGTTGCTGTTTAGTTGACACTTGGGACATTTTTTTGACGAGTTCCTTGGCCTCTGTGTAGATGGTTGGCCAGTAATATCCCTATCTTAGAATTTTATGTGCCAGTGACTTGGCCCCCATGTGATCCCCACAAATCCCTTCATGTACCTCCCGAAGTGCGTAGCTCGCCTCTGACGGTGTTAAACATTTAAGTAAGGGAGAGCTGAAGGCTCTTCGGTACAAATCTCCGTCGATCAGTACAAAATTCGAACTTCGGTGCTTGATCTTCCTTGCTAGAATCCGATCCGAAGGTAATGTTCCATCAGCCAAATAAAAGATATAAGGCGTAAGCCAACAGTTCAGCCGATCAACACATAGTACCTCTTCTTTCGGGACACTTGGCTGTTCCAATGTCTCCAGATACACCGAACCGTCGAAGGAGCTGGCTTCGGTTGACACCAGTCGGGCCAGGGCATCTGCTACTGTGTTGTTGGATCTATTCACTCCCTGACAGCTGACCGAGTTGAAGTATATCAGTTTATTCTTTGTCTCGGCTAAGTACTTCGTCATTCTTGCCCCCCGAGCCTCATACTCTCCCGAAATCTGTTTGACGACCAGCTGCGAGTCACTATAGATGACCAAGTTTTGTACTTCTAGTCTTCTGGCCAACTTTAACCCGGCTAGAATGGCCTCGTATTTTGCTTCGTTATTGGTCGTTTTGAACCGAAATCGAATAGCTTGTTGGACTTTGAATCCTTCGGGGCTCGTCAGTATGACCCCTGCACCACTGATGTCTGACGTTGATGAGCCGTCGACATATAGTGTCCATAAAGTCTTTATGTGTTGCGTTTCGGTCACCGATCCCACATCTGGCTCCGAGAACGAACATTCCACGACGAAGTCTGCTAGCGCTTGTCCTTTGATTGCTGTTCGGGGTTGATACTCTAGAGCAAACTATGTTAGCTCCATTGCCCATGCTGCCAGTCTGCCCGAAACCTCAGGTCGGTGTAGAATTTTTTTCAACGGCTGATCCGCGTATACCACCACCACCCTACCCTGGAAATAATGCTGAAATTTTCTGCTTGCTATGATCAAAGCATAGGCGAATTTTTCCAGGTTTGGGTAACAGATTTTGGCGTCTCGAAGCACGTGGCTGACGTAGTATACGGGGAACTAATTTCCCCCTTTGTCCCGAACTAATGCCGCTCCCACAGCCATCGAACTTGCTGCCAGATAGAGATATAGGGGTTCCGAAGGAATCGGTTTCATCAGCAGAGGTGCCGAAGATAGATATTGTTTGATCCCTTGGAATGCGTCCTCACATTCTGAAGTCCACTGAAAGCTTTTCTCGTTCTTAGGCCCTTTTAAGGTATCGAAAAATGGTAGGCACCTTTCGGCCGACTTGGAGACGAACCTTCGAAGGGCTGCGATCCGACCCGTCAGTCTCTGCACATCCTTGTAAGACTTCGGGGATCTCATGTCTAAGATTGCCTGGATTTTCTCTGGGTTCGCTTCAATTCCCTTTTTGCTGACCAGATATCCTAGGAACTTCCCCGATCCTAGCCCAAATGTGCATTTGGTTGGGTTCAACCTCAGTTTGCATTTTCTGACTGTCTCGAAACAATTTTCTAGGTTTTCCAGGTGATCACGGACTGACATGCTCTTTACAATCATGTCGTCTACGTAGACCTCTATGCTCCTCCCCAATTGTTTCGTGAACACAAAGTTCATCATCCGCTGATAAGTTGCCCCAGCGTTCAATAGCCCGAAGGTCATTTTCCTATACGTATATATTGCCTGGTGTGTGATGAAGCTGGTCTTCGGGATGTCTTCTTTGCACATCAAAATCTGGTGGTACCCCGAGAAGGCGTCCATAAAGCTCAGCATTCCGTATCCTGAAGTTGCGTCGATCAGTTGATCTATGTTGGGCAAAGGGTAGAAATCCTTTGGACACGCTCTGTTCAAGTCCGTGTAATTGATGCACATCCTCCACTTCCCATTCTGCTTTTGGACCAATACCACATTGGCCAACCACTCCGGATAATCGATCTCGAAGATGAATTCGGCCTCCGGAAGTTTGGCAATCTCCTCATCGATTATTTTTTGCCTCTCCGGGGCGAAAATTCTTTATTTTTGTATAACTAGTTTCTCGCTTGGGTCCACGTGTAGCTTGTGTATTGCCACTGATTCACTTACCCCGGGCATATCACTCGGCTCCCATGCGAAGATGTCGGCGTAGACTTGGAGTAGTTCTATCAGTCCGGTCCTGAAAGGTTCTGATAACCCTGAACCGATTTTGATTAACTTTTCTTTTTTTCCTGGCACTAACTCTACATCTTCAGTTTCTTCGGCCGGAAGAGCAAGTGGCTCTGTGCTCCTCTCGGTGAATGGTTCGATCTCAATGGCCATTGTCTGTTTCCGTTTGCTGACCCCGACCCCTGAAGAAATCAAGCTGTTCCGGTAACACCTTCGGGCTATATCTAAGTCTCCTTTTACCTCCCCGATCCCGTTCGGTGTTGGAAACTTGATTTTAAAATGGGGTATCGATGTTACAGCTTGCAGGGCTGCCAAGGTAGGCCTTTCGAGGATCGCGTTGTATGCCGAGTCTATTTGGACGATAAAGAATCTGACCATTATTTTGACTTGATTGGGTGCTGTGCCGAACTTAACTGGCATTTCGATGGTGCCCGACACATATATCGGATCTCCACTAAATCCGTACAAGGGTCCTTCTCCTCCCAAATCCATCTTCTTTCCTTGTAGGTCTAACCTCTGATAGGCATGAGTATATAGGATGTCGACCGAAGACCCGTTGTCTATCATCATTCTCTTCATATCCACTATCCCGACCTGAGCCGTTATTACCAACGCACCATCATGGGGCTCGATGAGATCCGTCAAGTAATCCTCGTCCGTGAATGAGATAGACGTTCCCGGATATGCCCGATCCTTTCTAGGAGTTGACCCCGTAACAGATAGCACTGCTCCCAAATGCCCACTTCTTTTTCTTCCCGATACCCGTCCAACGGAACCCCCCGAAATGACATCAACTACGCCTCGGGCTGGAGGGTTATGTGGAGTCTGAGTATCCAGGATCTGATCTGTGGTCTCTTCTCTGGGCACCGCTGCATTTCCCCGACCCGCTACATATTGTATCAGTTGTCCGTTCTGGACATTTTTCTCAATCATATCCATCAGATTAGTGCATGCTTTGGTCGAGTGTCCGGTACTCTGATGGTATTTGTAATACTTATCCCGACCTCTCCTTCCGGGTTTGGTTCGTCTGGGGCATGGTTCGTAGAATGGTAGATTCTTCATCTCCTCCAAAATCTTCGAACGATTCGTGGTAAGGGGGGTATAGACCTTGCTGACATTACGATTGGGCAGTGGGGGTCGGTTACTTCTGGGTCCGCCGCCGTTATAGCTTTTCTTCTCTGCTCGGTCTGATTTCCACTGGTTGTTGTCTGAACGCTGATAATTTGATTTTTCTCTATCCTTGGACTTCTCATAAGACTGGGAGTGTGGTCTGAAATTACCCAAAGCTTCTTCTACAGCGATAAACCCTTCTGCCCGATGGAAAGTTTCGGTTAGATCTGTCGGAGGGTTGATCACCAAATCCTTCACCAGCTTCTTCGATCTCCCAATGTCTAGGCCGGTTGTAAAAAATCCCAGGGCTTGAGGGGAATTCAACTCTGCTACCGATCCCACTGCCTCCCAAAATCTTTTCACATACTGGCCTAGGGTCTCGTCGGATCTTTGTCGGACCTGCATGAGGGACGCTGTGATCTTCCCTCGTCTTCGATTGCTTTCGAACCGAGCATGGACCTTTTCTCGAAGGTCGTTCCATGACCCTATTGATCCTGCCGCCAAGGTCCCCATCCACTCCCTGGCACTCTTCTTAAGGGTTGTAGCAAACATGTGGCATTTGGCTGCATCCGAATGCCCATAGTATGACATCAGCCGATCATACCCATCCGAATGGTCATAGGGATCTCCCAATCCATCATATGTCTCCATCGGGGGCATCTTCTTCTTTGGATCAGCTATCACCCGGTTGATTTCGGGCGAAAAGGGAGATCCTAAGCATGCCGAAGATATCCCTGTCGAGTTTTTTGCCCCTAGCAGTTTCTCTAGTTCAGCCACTCTTCAGGTAAGGGGGTCGGATCCTTCCTTATGAGGGGACGATCGGGGTTTGTCCCTCCCGTAGACAGGAGACGCTTCCCTCTCCGTTTGCCTAGACCTGCCTCGGTGTTCTGATCGGCGCTCGGCCGAATGACTTCTTCTTCTGCCCCTTCTGTCCCGAGAGCGACTCCTGTGCCTGCTCTGTTCTCTTCTTGCCTCTCCCCGTCGAGGTGATCGGGATCGACTTCAGTTCCTACGCCTTTTGGAACACGCTTCTTGGTCTCCGGCCATATTGGCCATCTGTTTCTCCAATTCCTCCTGCTGTAGCCGGAGTGCCAACATGGCATCTTTGTTCTGCTCCAGTTTCTTCTGCAGGAGAAACTCTCGTTGGTCTCGGCTACCTGCTCCTCCGTCTTGCCTCACGAGGGCTTGAGAGTGTCTCTCGTCGGCCTGACTCGCTTGATGAGGCGTGTGTTGACTCTCGTGGAAGAGCTTCTACCGAAGATCATGACCCGGTATCTCTTCCACCTCCCGGACTTTAGACCCCAGCCGGTCCTTCCCCGACCCCCTCACCTACGTGGTCTGGTGAGACTGCTGGGTCTTGGCCCTTTCTGAGACAGCGATGTTATCCTTACTCACCATGATCCACTGCCGAAAAAGGGTATTTGTGATTGCAAAGAAGCATTAAAGAGCCCTCCTTCTATTGCCAATGTTAACGCCAAGTTTCGTCTGCGCGTACAATCACAGAATCCAAGTGCTGAAACCTGCACAATAACAGATCACACAGAAGCTTGACGGCCGTGCCGCCGGGGGATAGCTCCGGTGTGAGAATAAGTACAGGCCGTTTACAAGATTTAACAATGGAGGTTATGTGTTTAGTGCTCAAAGTAGGTATTACCTGTTAATTGTAACCTTGGCCTTGTATTTATAGAGCTCCCACCACCTTGGTATCCTTCTCCGAATTAGAGTAGGACTCCTAAATATGTTAGTTACCATATTTGGGTCCAACACAATCTCCTTAAAAGGTGCAAATGAAATCCCTTTCCAACACTACCTTTGGAGTTGCCTTGTTAGCGTATGATTAGGGTTAATACCCTTAATCACGTAAACTCCTTGTCACTCCAACTCTGCATGTGGGCTGTTCACATGTTTAGGCCCAACCCAACGGCCAAGCATAAACATCGGTCTGGGCCTCGGCCTAGAAGACGCAAAGACCCAATCTCAACCCTTACGATGACAACCGGGCCTTGGCCTATTGGGCTCGGGCACCCGACCCCGATCTCTTATATCTGAACATACGAGCTCGACCTACTTAGTTTCGGTCCAGGCCTTCAGCCCAACAGAGGATCGGTGAAACACTCCCGAACAGGTATCAAAGCTAAGGCTTTCTAGCAAGTTACTTATCTTTAATTTTCTGTCAAAATATATATTGTAAAAAAAAAAGAGTAAAAAAAAAAAGAAGAAAAGAAATCAGATTTTATTTCCATTGTGCTGACCAAATTTGTAGCACACCATCAAATCATCAAATTCCAACCAAGAGTTCATACCGTTCCATCATCAATTCTGAAACGGAGCTACAATTTACAAATCTGAGGCATACAAGAGGAGTACAAGGCAATCGATCGGTGATTTTGTGGTATTCTGATAGTTACACCATCTATATTTTTGTTTCGTGATAAGTAATTTTTGAATTGATTAGTAAAACCAAGAATTTTGCTAGGGGAATTCAAGAAGAACCTATTAGAGAGAATATTTTGAGGTAAAAGGCTTAGTGGTAAGATTAATCGAGGGTAAAAGCCAATTTATTGAGAGTATACACGAGTGAACCATTGATTCGAGCGAAACACGTAAGGGAGTGTGTGAGGAAAATTTTTATCTACTAACATTTATCTTGCAGCAAACATGTATGGCTACAATTATGAAGGTTCTTATGGGTCTCCAAGGAATACTTTCCAAGGCAATATTGATACAGAGGCATATCTGAGATGGGAGAGAAAAATGGAGCAAGAATTTGATTGTCATGATTACTCCGAGCGGAGGAAGGTCAGACGGGCAGTTCAAGAGTTCTCCGATCATACAATTATATGGTGGCAGCTTAGCAAACAAAAACATGGGGATCGTCCGTTCGAGACATGGGGAGAATTAAAAATAGCAATGAGAAAACGGTTTGCTCCAGTAGAGCATGACAGGAAGGAGGAGTATACATCTCAAAAACATGTAGAGCAACCTTCAAGGCGATCTACAATAAATAATAATAGGAGGGTTCGCACACAAGTAAATAAGGAAGATTGTTGGATGCAGCTACAATATACTTCTAAGGCGCAAAAGAAACAAGTTCAGCCGGGGGAGGTGGAAGAAATTATAGAATATGCAGTCCAAGGAGAGTTATTGGGTTCGAGTGTTCAAGGTGAAATCCATGATCTAAAGCAAGATGGTGAACATCCGAAAGAAAGTAATCAAAAAGATGAGTTTGTAAAAGGAAATACATGTGGAAAAGATCGGCAAAAAGAAATTGTTCAAAAGATTTATAATATAAAAGAAAAAATTCAAAAGAGTGAGAATGAAAAGAAAAGAGAGATTGAGAAAAAAGAGAATGAAAAGAGTGAGCTTGAAAATAAACGAGAGAAAAACAAACGAGAGGGTGAGCATAAAGAAGAGAGAGAAAAAATATGTGACTATGAAAAAGAGAGTGAGTTGACAAGTGAGTTATATTTTGAAAAGCCAATGACTGTACATTCGTACAAGACGACGCTTTTGAATACTAACACTAACGATTCTTCTTTGTCTAGTTCTATTTTGTCTCTTGTACAGGTTGTTGATGATATACCTCGCGCTATCATTCCATATCAATCAGCTGATAGTATTCCCGAGGAGAAGACGGAGTTACCGATGCGGGTTGAAGAGTTAGTGAAAGTTGGTATCATGAGAGAAGACATGAGTTCATGTGTTAATTATGAGATCATAGTACCTAAGGAGGATAAGACGGCAAGCTTGTGCATCGATGTTGAATTGGTAAACAAGTATCGATGTATTTTTCTTTACTTAGATAATATGCTTGATAAATTGCATGGTGCTTGTGTTTTATCGACACTTGGAGATGGTCATGTGATGATAATACCTAATCAAATTAGCGTGCATGATTATGATAAATGGGAAATTATTTTAACATATGAGTTGTTTAGATGGATATTTATTTCTGTTAGATTAACTGATGCATCTAGCGTTTTCATGAGTTATTTAAAACATGTTTTGCATGCTTCTATTGGAAAATTTATTGTTAGCTATTTTGTGGGTAAAATCGACTTTATCATAAACTATGGAGGATATTTGATTTATGTTGAGTTAGTTTATGATTATGATATATATTCTCGTTTTTGATGTGCTTACTTGCATGAAATTAATTCTAGGTTTTCTTATCCAAATATTGACTTAGGGTTTCATGCTAATCAATTTTTACATGGATTATCGTTAGTTGACAATGGTAGTAATCATGTTATTTCGTTAGAGCAATCTTCATTGCATGATTTGCTATCATATAGTTTTGATTCAAGAAGTGTTTATCATCAAGATGGTTTGAGAGATGAGTTATTTGCATGTTTAGTTAGTTTACTTGGATTAGCTAAGTCTTTGCATACTTTCATGGAATTGTTGAATTATATTTTGCATTTTTTCATGGGAAAATTTGTTATTCTCTATTTTGACGATATTTCGATTTTTGTCAACACTTTGGGAAATTCTTTAACATGTGTTGAGTTTGTTTGTGATCATCGTCGATATGCTATTGAATTTTCAACTTATGATTGTGACCTTTTTTCGTTGGTGCTATTATGTGATTTTGATTGTGTTAATATCAATGGAAGGAGAAAGGTTGGTTGTGTTTTACAGGTTTGTGATAGGATCATATTCATCGAGGGAAACATGGATCGTGCAATTCAATTCGATCAATGCATTGAGAGTCTACAGGGAAGTGTTTTGAATATTGTTTTAGAAAACTATGCATATGATTTTAGTTTATTTAATTTCTTTGTGATTAGACAAAAGGAACTTATTGATTTGTTTTGTTTTGTGTTTAATCCAGGAATTCAAGAGACTTTGCGTAAGAAGCATTACGAATTTCAAGTATTGATATTTGACCCAGGTGCATTGACGAATGTGTTTCTGCGAAGGATTGAGATCATTATATTGACTTTTGAACCGGGGATTCGTCACTGGGAGAATCTACCACATGAAGAGTTTTGCGTGATGATTTTTGATCCATGAGGATATAAGACTTTTCATATTCTTTCTTACTTTACATTCATGATTATTTTAGTGGATAGTAGATTAGTTTATATAATTAGTGTTGTGGGAGTAATTGGTCTACAAATTGTTAATTTGAGAGAAAAGTCATACATTTGCTATGTTCTTGGTGCGAGTTGGAGTTTTTGTTGCTTATACATGTCATTTGAAAGTTGAGTTTTGGCATTATGTTTGGTTTGATGCTACTAACTTAGTTTGTTTTTATGTAGGAACAATTTTGTGGTTGAATCATTTTCGAGAAGACGATATGCCAGATTTGAGGACAAATCCTTTTGAAGAGGAGGGGAATGATACAATCCTGATCAAGCTTTCATCAAACGATAATAACCCAATTCAAGTCTCAGTGGTTCATCAAATAATTTTAAATAATTAGATTGAAGATTATTCAAAAGAGTACAATTCAAGCATGTGAGATTTAATTGCATAAAAAGGAAGGCTAAACTTATTTATTCATGCAACTAACGTGGGACATGCAAGTTAATTATTTTATTGCAATTGGAGGTGGGCCACGAATTTTGTTCCAATTCAGCAAGTATTCATATAATTAAGAATTTACAAGATGGTGGGCCTTTTCAACAATTCATCAATCCATGCAAGGTTACAAGACTATCACCACGTGGGCCACTTGGCTTCTAAACATACTGCTAGTATGTAAACTAATATGGGCACCAAGCATCAGTTTATATTCACACGTGCACAATAGATATAGCATGCAAAGGAGTCACTTGATATATTATATTCAATAATTACGTTAAATCATGCAAGGCTTTGCAAATCAATTCACACGGTCTTTTAGCAACCTTCACGCGGATTGGGATTGCTTATACACGACAAGTTCACGTGGCCAAGATTTTTTAGATTTTTATAATTCTATTTTAATTAGAAGTTCTTTTCTAAATTGACTTCTATTAGGGTTATAGTTTATAAATTCTTATTAGGATTTGGATTGTTTTGAGTAGTATAAATAGAGGTCTAAGTTGTTGTAAACAAATACAATATACATTATTCATTATTCAATATATTTGTGAGGTTATTCTCTACTTTTGGTTCTTTGAAGAATTCTTAAGTATTTTTCTTAGTTATTTCTTTGAGATTCAATTTAACTTATCATACAACAATTCATAGTTGTGTGTGGCGTCTTCTACCACATCAATCATCGATTGTATCGAGATTACTGCTTCAATATAAGCGAGGGGTCAAGGTGTCGTTGGTGTCCATTCAACGAAAATTTTCGAACGCGAGCAATTGTACCAAGATTACCGGATTACCGTCTAAAGTATAGACGAGGGGTTAAGGTGTTGCAAGCAATTCACCTAACAACTGCTAGAAACGATCTGGGCGACGACCACCTCACGCAAGCCTGCCGTGGAGTCTATCATTTGCTTTGATACCAAATGATAGACTCCACGGCACGCTTGCGTGAGGTGGTCGCAGCCCGGATCGTTTCTAGCAGTTGTTGGGTGAATTGCTTGCAACACCTTAACCCCTCGTCTATACTTTAGACGGTAATCTTGGTACAATTGCTTGCGTTCAAAAATCTGCGTTGAATGGACACCAACGACACCTTGACCCCTCGCTTATATTGAAGCGGTAATCTCGGTACAATCGACGATTGATGCGGTAGAAGAAGCCACACACAACTATAATTTGTTGTATATTAAGTCAAATTGAATCTCAAAGAAATAACTAAGAAAAATACTTAGGAATTCTTTAAAGAACCAAAAGTAGAGAATAACCTCACAAATATATTGAATAATGAATAATGTATATTGTATTTGATTACAACAACTTAGACCTCTATTTATACTATTCAAAACAATCCAAATCCTATTAAGAATTTATAAACTATAACCCTAATAGAAGTCAATTTAAAAAAGAACTTCTAATTAAAATAGAATTATAAAAATCTAAAAAATCTTGGCCACGTGAACTTGTCGTGTATAAGCAATCCCAATCCGCGTGAAGGCTGCTAAGACCGTGTGAATTGATTTGCAAAGCCTTGCATGATTTAACGTAATTATTGAATATAATATATCAAGTGACTCCTTTGCATGCTATATCTGTTGTGCACGTGTGAATATAAACTGATGCTTGGTGCCCATATTAGTTTACATGCTAGCAGTATGTTTAGAAGCCAAGTGGCCCACGTGGCGATATTCTTGTAACCTTGCATGGATTGATGAATTGTTGAAAAGGCCCACCATCTTGTAAATTCTTAATTATATGAATACTTGCTGAATTGGGACAAAATTTGTGGCCCACCTCCAATTGCAATAAAATAATTAACTTGCATGTCCCACGTTAGTTGCTTGAATAAATAAGTTCAGCCTTCCTTTTTATGTAATTAAATCTCACATGCTTGAATTGTACTCCTTTGAATAATCTTCAATCCAATTATTTAAAATTATTTGATGAACCACTGAGACTTGAATTGGGTTATTATCGTTTGATGAAAGCTTGATCAGGATTGTATCACCAATGGAGGAGAAGGTGGACAAATCAACCGCCGCCATCGCCGAAAAATAATGCCACCTCCGAAAATTAGGGCTTTTTATTTCAAAATTAGGGATAAAGTGAGAGAAAATATAGAGGGGAAAGAAAGCGGAGAGGGTTGAGGAGGAAGAGGGATATGAGTGAGAGGAGAGGAGAGGAGAGGGAGAGGGAGAGGGAGAGGGCTGGAGTGAGGTCTCGAAGAAGAGGCAGATGAGATGAAGAGAGCAATGGAGTTCTGGTTTTCTTGTTCTTTTAATCGCTTAGCTGCTTCTCTGCTCCTGAGTAATTAAAAACGTAAATGTATTTTGAGGGAGTGATAGTATTTATCTGTTCCAAAAATAAAACTTAGATAACATTTTTTTTAAAACAACTCTTTTATAAGTAATATTGTAAGTTACAATTATTACAAATAAATTTAATACTATAAAAAATTTAATGTATTTATATTATAATTTATATTCACCACAGTTAATTCTAAAAAAATTTGTTAGAACAAAACAACGATTGATTTTATCTCTCGCAAAAAAACTTTGAATAATAATATATAGTGAGTAATAATTCCTTTACTAATAGATTTTTTCCTCGTAAAATTTCATCATAAATTGGCGCCAAAAAGTCGTCTATCACCTCAATTTCGCGAGAAAAAAATATAAATTGTGAAGGATGTTTCTTTCGCTAATAACTATATTATCATTATATTTTTTTCCTTCACTGTTCCTTTGCTAAAAAACTCCTCATGTGAAGGAATAAATTTCTTCACAAAATTTCATTCGCTACATCCCTAATTTCTTGTAGTGAATTGACATCTCTTTGCTTCAGATTTTTCCATTCTCCATCGACCGACTGCCACAAAATGCGTTCAGAAATAACTTTTCTTGCAGAGGGTTGAAGAGGAAAGAGCTCCACTTCTCAAATCCTAGCCCTGTTCTACTTCTACGTGGCGTGCGAACTCGATTTCTGAACATCGAATTGTTTGGCCTCTACCCCGATAGAAACCCTTGGAAAATTCCTCCCCCTCCCAATAGACAAAATACCGTTCGATAGTGTTATTCCGATGTTCTTCCTCATTCTATTCATGTTGATTAGTCTTGCTCTCGAGAATCTAGCTTTGATAAGGTAAATTATGAGTTCGATCAAATATAGCTTTTGATTTGCTATACTTTCTAATTTCTCCTTATTATTTCTTGTTCTTTTGTCACTCCATAAGTTGATTTGATGATTAGAAATCACTTTTGGAACCTAATATATAGTTTAATTCTATTATTTTATAATTTATGATTATTGAACGCCTGTGTCAAATTAGGGGGATTTCAGATGCAGTTTTTATTTGGAAATTGAAGTTTTTTATTTGTTTTCTAGTTTTCTCATTCAGTTATACAGCTTATGCTTAAAAAAAAAAAGGTTCAGTTATGCTAAATTGTGATGTTGATGGAACATTATGCACGTAACTTTAGTTTTTTAAGTGCTGAGATTGGTATTTGATGTATACACTTTGAAAAGATTAATCATAAGACATTAAAATTTAGACATCTCTAGTCGATAAGAGAGCAATGCAATTGTGTTTGGTAAACTCCTCTTTGTAAGATTTATAGTTTGTTTATTAGAATTGAACATTAATCAACTACGGAGTACAAACACCATCTTTTGCAACAAGAGGAAGTGGATGCCAAAGTAAGTTTGTTTGGGGTGATAAGAGTGCTCAAACTAAGAAACAAGAGTTTTGTTTACTGTACTTCATAATTTCAATTCATGTGACCCTATAGTGAGCTTTAGTAAATTAATTATTAATGTCCTATGTTATTACACTTCCCTTGCGGTTGGGTTCTTTAATTAATTGTGTGAGGTTAAAATTCCACAAAGGCATGCATGACTTGATAGAGTGATGGACGAGATGGGAGATTATAAGCAAACTTTTTGAGCCAATATGACAGAACCACTACAAGAAAAACACTTAATTTCGATGGAATATTATGTCGAAAATTAGCATATTCCGTCGAAATAAGCTTATTTTTGACTAAATATTCCATTAGCAATTTTTTCAAATTAAAGGTGGTCGGAGATAAGTCTGTCGAAAATTCGGTTGGAATTATTTTTCTCTAATGGAATTATGTCCGACTAAGATATCGTCAGAGATACCACTATTTCCAAAAGAATTATTTCTGACGGACTATTCTGTCGGCAATAACAACGACACGTGACACCTCTTAAGTGCTACTTCAGATCCTTATTTTCGAAGGAATTTTCATCAAAAATAGCATGTGTTCCGTTGGGCATAAAGCCTTTTGAATAAAATATTAAAATCTTATTTCCGACGAAAATTCCATTGAAACTAGCCTATTCCGTTTGAAATAAAGACTTTTTTCTAATGTTCTTTTTTGTTTTTACAGTTGCCATGTTTTTATACCACATTTTTGTACTTGTAAACCTGCTTCATCCCAACGACACATACAATAATCTATATATTATAGCACATACAATGTAACTATTTTAATTACAACATATGTACACGTCCCGAACAATAACGATAACAAACTACTATACCAACAATAACATATATAAACTAATTTACGATAAGTTATACAAAAAATTGGTTTAAAGTTCAATAATTTATAAAACTAAACTAAAATACATTTATTTACAAAGAATCAAGCTAAACTAAAATGATTTAAATAAACTCAAGCAACTACAATGTTTTATAAAAAAATCCTAGTAAATGCTATACAAAATATTTACCTAAACTAGTACTCCCACCACTATAAGGAGGATCATCGGGCGGGGGTCGACGTTGTTGCTCTGGTGTCTAAAAATTATCGTCATCATCCACTCGCTCCCGATCAGCATCATCAGCCTGCTCGGCATCACCAGCTTGCTCAACATCACCAGCATGTTAATACAATTAAAAATATAACTTATTAGTCCGTAATTAAAAATATAAGAGATAACTAAATGATAATTAAATAACATGTAGAATATAAAACTTAAAGTGAATAGAATACCTGAGTAGTCGGGGTTGACTCAACATTAGCCCAAAAGCCTCTAAAAGTAGGGTAACCACCATCTGTATCATCTCGTCGTGTATCGTGGCGAATTGCTTCAGAGGGATACTCGTATTGTCGACGGTGGCCCCTGCTGAAATGTCTTGCACAAGCTGATGAAAGCGAGCACGACTAGGCAAGTTCTTGAAAGTAATATGCACACAAGTCAATCATATTTGTTATGATAAATCATATACTTTGTAACAATCTTATTCATTTATTAATAAAAGAATTATTTATTAAAGACTTTTAATTTATCTACACAATGTTATTATATTAAATGTGATAAACCCATAATTTTAAGCAATATATTTAGAATCATGATAATGAGATTTAAATTCTTAGATAGCTTAAAACTAAAATAGTTCCCAATCGTTAGATTACTAAAAAATAGATTAGTAAATTCGGATAGATTGATACATACGTTGCTTATTTTTTGAAAGAGAATGATCGATCTCATAATCATTTGCTTGAAGATACTAAAGCAAGTATGTATGTGCTTATTGGAGAATAAGTTCACTGAACGTGGCTTGCTAAGAAATACCCAATGAAGTTTTACTTGCTTGTTAATAGGAATTCTTGTAGTGATAGTAGTACAAGTAATCCTTAGACTTGAGATCATGTATGATGAGTTATACTTTGACATGTCCCTTAAGACCCTAAGAGTATATCAAAAGGTATGCTTGGGTATAATAATTTGTACATGGAGATAATGAATGATCAACAAATAATCTACCGCTTCTAGTAATAGAAGAGAATGTCCTATGTGATTCGATAAATGACAACTCAGTAGTTATTGGCCAAGGCAGAATGAAATTAGAAAGTAGTTTCTAATTTGCATTATCAGAGTTATGCATTTAATTTATTTATTTAAATAGGAATAAAATCTTTCTAATTGATTTATTTACAACTGGTTTAATGTGCAGAACCTAAAAGGTCACACCATAAAAGAAAAATATTTATTGAAGAAGTAAATGACATAATCGTAATAATAAATTAAGTGTATTTAATTTAATCTATGATGATAGAACAAATTAAATAACTTAATATTTATTATTTAATATTTTGAAAATTTAAAAATAAATGAATAAGAGGAGTCTTATTATTATTATTATTATTATTATTATTATTATTATTATTATTATTATTATTATTTAATTACTAAAGGAGTTTAGGAATTAATTAATAAAAGTACTCTCATTAATTTCTAATTGGATTAAGAATATAATTAATGAAAGGAGTTTAATTAATTAAAACAAAACCCTATTCCTAAATTGTTTAGGAGGGTTGCTTACATCTATAAATAAGAAAGTCTTATTGTTGATTAAGGTGACATACTTAATTCCAAGAGTTGCAAGAGTACACATAATTCTATATAGATAGATCTAGGGTTTTGCTAAACACCCATCTTCTTGAATATTTAATCTTTCTTGGTGGAACACCTCTAGAGGCCAAACACTTAGGTGACTAACGTTGATCAAAGGAATGAATCAAACCCGGTAAATTCAAGTCGAACGTGAAAAGGAATTGGAGTTGAACTCGTACATGAGGAAGCTAATTTCTACAAGGGTATGAATCTAATCTCCATCTTTTTTTTATTGAATTAAAATTAAGCATAATGCATGATCATGGTGATGCATGGTTTGTATGAAAAATTTTAAAACACGTTTTATCGTACTTCCGCTACGTTAATGTAATTTGATGGCATGATCGCTCTATATACAAGCCTATTAGTGGTATCAGAGCCTAACTTTGTGCTAATTATCGATTTTGATAATTCCATGTATGTATGATAAACGATTAAATCAGATTTTGGGCACTGTAAAAAAATTTCCGATTCTTCTACGCGGCGCGGCCGCACCGCCTCCGGTTCATTCTAGAGCGTGGTTGCGCCCTAAACTAGAAATCATTTTTGGACACGCAGCGCGGCCGCGCCACTTCCCAGTTCATTCTGGGCGAGGCCGCGCTTGTCTGTAGAAATTAAAAACGTAGAGAAGCGCGACCGCACTACATCCCAAGTCATTATGGGCGCGGCCATACATCTCTACAGTTTTTAAAATTTTTTATTTTCCTTCAATTGAAATAAATGGTTTATTTAATTGATAACAATTTAAAATAAAAGATTTTATTTTATCTGGAATATGATTTTAGATTGCTAAAAAAAAAATAAAGAGTTTAATTTAGATTTGATTTTTGATTTAAATAAAAGAGTTTATTTTGTTTCAAAACTAAAACTTTAGCAAACTTTTGCTCGTTAAATGATATTGATACATATATGGAATGAATTTATTATTCATGAGATGAATTTTATTTATAGATACATATGGTGATGTGTATGATAATAAATGAGATTAATTATGGACTATTGACCAATGTGATTGAATTTTATGTTAGTTGGATGCTTGAATATATGGGTTTTATAAATGAGGTCTGTGTACCTCGTCTTCTATATTTTTTCTTGATGTAATTTCTATCTCCCTCCTATGAACTTTCCCTTGACAACTGATCAAAGTTTCTATTTATTATAAATAGTTTATGTAATAGGAATAGTTAGAATTACTTGAAGAACCGGAGATAAAGGAGCAAGTAGCGCTTGAAGGTCCGTTTGTAATGGAGCCTGAGTTTAACTGTAATAGTTATATTTAAATTCAGTTCTTGCATCCTAGGTTTGACTTTTTGATTCACTTGGTGGCTCTAGTGAACCAAACTAAAATAAAAGCCTATAATTAATACGGGTAGAATATAGTATTCTATATGTGCATACTTATATTATATATATATATATATATATATATATATGTGTGTGTGTGTGTGTGTGTGTGTGTGTGTGTGTGTGTGTGTGTGTGTGTGTGTGTGTACATGCGCGCTAAACAAGATGAGACAAATAATAATAAACCCCTCAAAGATATTATATTAAATCTTAAACGTTCAAAGATATTCGGAATTTCGAACGTCGCCTTCTAGCATGATAAAAACAATAGAGTATCAATTAATCATTATAAGTTTGTTGTGTCATTACAAGACTTATCTTAATTTTTGGAAATATCTTATCACATTTGATGCTTATAAAGAAATTAAACGATGCTGTTTTGTTATGTCACCACTAGGACAATGTTTTTCTATTTGAATATATAGAAGTGCTATGTTGGACTTAATTTGAATAATTTTGATTTGGATATGTCACCACTTGATCAAAATAATCTAAGAGGCAAAATGAAAGGAGTTGTCTATCTATTTATTTATATATATTTCATTGTGTCATCACAATGCTATATACATTTGAATTGAGATCCTTATTCTCACTAGCAAATCTTAAAGATTTGCCAAACTATATAAGTCATGGTAATATATTTTGAAGAAAATAGTGGAAGATACCAATTTAAAACAAGACCTAATTTATTTTGGTAATTAATTAATTAAATGAATATATGCTAAAATGTTGTCTTTTTCACATGCAGAATTTGAAAATGTCAAACTCACTATTATCACTGTGTAGCATACTTGATGTTAACAAACTGACCGGACCAAATTACACGAACTGGTTAAGAAATTTGAGAATTATTCTCACTGATGAAAGGAATTCTTATTTCCTAAATTCGCATGTCCCTCCAAATGTTGCAGAAACATCCTTTAAGGAAGAGATTGCTACTTTTGTAAAGTGGCAAGATGATGCAACTGTGGCTCAATTCATCATGCTCGCATCCATGAGTAATGAGCTTCAACATCAGCATGAAATTATGGATGCTCCTACTATATTTTTGTATCTCAAAGAATTATATGATTAGCAAAGTAGAACTACTAGATATGAGATATCTAAGAAGCTCTTCTGATCTCGGATGACTGAGGGTACTATTGTTGAGATTCATGTCCTAAAGATTATCAGTTTGATTGAGCGTCTTGGACAGCTTGGGTTTGTCATGGATGGGGAATTAAGTCAAGATTTGATCTTGTAGTCACTCCCAAAAACCTTCTCACAATTAGTTATGAATTTTCACATGAATAAGTTGGATGTCAGCTTGCCTGAATTACTTAACATGTTAAAAACTACTGAAGGTCACTTCCGATCCAAGAAGAACCAAGTCTTACTGATGGATGATTCTTCCAAGAAAAGGAATAGGCTCAAGGTATTTTCTAAAAAGAAGAAATCCAAGAAGGCTAAGAGCAAGGCGAAAGGAAAGGATAATAAGAAACCTGATCCAGATAGCAAAGGAATATGCTTCCATTACAATAAGCTGGGTCACTAGAAGAGGAACTGTGATAAGTTCCTTGCAGAACAAAAACAGAATAAGCTTGGAGAAGACAATCAAGGTTTGTTCTGATTGAAATTAATTTTTCTGAAAGTCAAAATTCTATTTGGGTATTGGATACCCGTTACGGTTCTCACATATGTAATACTATGCAGGGACTAGTCAAAAGTAGAAAGTTAAACAAGGATGAAGTCGTCCTACGAGTGGAAATGGAGCAAAGGTTGTTGCATTAACCGTATGAACTTATCGTTTAGCATTGCTTACGGGCAAGTCCATTAATTTAAATATTTGTTATTATGTTCCAACACTTATTAAAAAAATTATTTCAATTTCTGTATTGGATATAGATGGTTTTGATATTGTAATAAAAAATAACAATTGTTCTGTTTATAATAAAAATGTTTTATATGGTGTTAGTAATTTATTGAATGGACTTTACATAATTGACTTGCATAAAAATATACTTCAAATTGAACAAACTAAGAAAAGGAAAAGAGACGATGTTAATTATACCTTTATGTGGCACTATAGACTTGGTCATATTAATGAAACAAGATTATCCAAGTTGCATAAGGATTGACTCTTAGAGCTATCTAATTATAAATCATATCCAACTTGAGAATCTTGTCTCATGGTAAGATAACCAAATCTCCTTTTAGTGAAAATGAGAAAGAGCTATAGAGTTGTTACCGTTGGTACACACAGCTGTATGTATGTGGACCTATGACAACGACTGCACGAGGAGTGTATTCTTATTTTATTACTTTCACTGATGATCATTCAAGATTTGGATATGTGTATTTAATGAAATACAAATCTTAATCATTTAAAAAGTTCAAAGAATTCAGAAGTGAAGTAGAGAAACAAACTGGTAAGAGTATTAAGATTCTTTGATCGGATCGAAGTGGTGAATAATTAAGTAATAAGTTTCTCAATTGTCTAAAAGAAATTGGTATAATCTTACAATGAACTACACTAGGAACACCATAGTTAAATGGTGTATCTGAAAGGAGAAATTGAATATTATTGGATATGGTTTGTGCCATGATGAGTTTTACCGATCTTCTAATTTCCTTATGGGGTTATACCCTAGAATCGACTGCATACTTACTTAACAAGGTACTTACCAAATCCGTCCCAAATATTATATATGAGATATGGACAGGGATGAAACCAAATCTTAAGCATGTTAAGACTTGGGGTTGTCCAACTTATGTCAAAAACTTTGAGAATGATAAGTTACAGACTAGATCTTACAAGTTTAGATTTGTGGGATACCCTAAAGAAACATGAGAGTATTATTTCTATCATCCTACTGATCAAAAGGTGTTTGTTATGAAACATGCTGCCTTCTTGGAAAAGGAGTTTATCCTTGAAGGGGTCAGTGGGAGTAAGATATATCTTGAAGAAATTCACGAACCACAAATTACAACAGATCAAATATGATGCCCCCAAAATAGGTATACATCACCCATCTTGAGTCGCCAAATAAATGGTACAGAAATCAAATACAAACTTCTTTAATACAACTGTCATGTAAAAATACGACAAAACATAGCAGAGTTTTTACATGAATATTATCTTATAGACAATATCTAAACTCAAATTCAATCCTCATTACATTTATTATCACACTAAGTAGTAAGGACTACTAAAATAACCATCTCGGATCGTCACTCCAATCTCCGACTAGTCCCGGCTACGTTCTCATTTCCTGAAGAGAACAATGAAAGCAAAAGGGTGAGCTCAACTAGCCCAGTAAAAAAATATTATGACTAAGATAATGCAGAATAAATTATCGTTAGCCTTCAACAGTGTTAAACTAATAAACAACAAGTTTAACTGCAGCGAAACAAATAATCCATTAGAAGAGTCAAGTAGAGCATGATATCTACTATCTTCTATGATTTAAAAATGTTTTTCATCAACTTTATCGCTGAGACTCAGCTTAATAAATAAACCACCTCATCAAATCATCCCTGCACTACGGGCCAAGGATATTCATGTAATCATCAATGATCATGATTATACCGAATAATCCCTAGTCATAATCATACCAACAACTGTCCATTAATGCATTACAAGCCAGTGATAACTTTTACCACATTATTTGTAACATTACGGGTCATGATTATACCGAATGATCCCTGGTCATAATCATACCAATCAACAGTCCATCTATGCACGTAAGCTAAAGATGACTTTCATCACAATATAAGCATGAGGATGACGACAATGATATAAGAATTCAATTAAAAGAAGTAAATGATATATTTTTAAAGATTTATAATTTAATTTATCCAAAATTCAATAATGTTCAAATTGCCAACATGATACTGCTTTGTGGAGTAAAATTCAAGAATTATATTGTATCAAAAATGATTTAGACAAAAAAGAAATCATTTTCTGTCATGAATAGTACTCTGGGTGAATAGTACCCGGGTGAATAGTAACTCATGAATAGTACTTCAGAAATAGTACCCCGTGAATAGTACTTTTTGAATAGTATTCGTAAATAGTACTTTATGAATAGTACTTTATAAGTAGTACTTTGTGAATAGTATCTGTGAATAGTAATTTGTGAATAGTACCGTATAAATGAATAGTACTCATGGATAGTACTGTAAGACCCCAACTTATTCATAACAAAATCGATTTTTCTCTAATTATTATTTTGAAATATAAGGTGTTAATTTGATATAATGCTTTGGTTATGGGTGAAATGTGCAAATTTTACAAAATAAACAAGTGATTATAAAATATTCATTATTGTCGGGGAATATTCGTTTGGTCCTGGAATATTCTTGCTGTCGGAGAATATTCGTACGATGGCGAAGTCATTTGTGGGCTCCATAACGGAAAACGGTCGGATGAAGAAAATGACAAGTTTGAGTTTTTATAAATAACGGCATAGTTGTTACCGTTAACACTGTTGGAATACCCGGTGGTTAAAATACAGTAATACGCGTGGGTGCACAGTAGCACACGGTATTGCACAGTATTGTTGAATTATTTATCCTTACGCAAGAAGGCACTACTAAATAATTGTTACAATAATTACTGTTCAATATTTTATTTTATTTGATTCAATAATTGCTACGTTGATATTTATATTATTATTGTTTCAATAATTATCACTGCACAATATCTCCATTATCAGATCAATAATTCATATTATTTGAATAATATTGTTAGATAATATTATTGGCAATGTCTAAGAAAGCTCTGTCTAAGGAGATGTTTGGTCACCTAATTGCGCGCCAATAAGAAGAAATCGTTATCGAAAAGTCCCTTCTTTCCTAGGAACGACCTGGTTGTCATAATTGTGGTTCTGTAATATTATTTGTGAATAATTAATTATTGATTTATATGATAAGAAAACATATATTTTTATGTGAATTTAAATGAAAGAATTAATGCTGAGGTGTTTTATCGGTATTTTGTCAGAATGAAGGTATTAAAAATCGTCCGTATGTGAATTTCAGTCATTTTTTGATTGGAATTTGAAAAAACTTTCTTTTACAAAGTTGTAGAGAATTAAATTTTCTATGGAATAGGCATGAGACTCGAATTTTTTTGATAAAGGGCTATTTATTATGAATTATTGAAGTTGTTGATTATTGTTTAAATTTAAAATATTTTGGAAATTTCTAAAATGGGTGGGCCCCACTTTTGGTTGGTGAGAAATGTGCTAAAATTTTATTTCAAATGTGGTGGGCGTGAATAGTAGCAGGTAAAGCCATTAGGTAGCAGGTTAGTCTGCTTTGGTGTTCTAAGCATTTTTTCTATAAATAGTGTGCTTAGTTAGAATTGAAAATCACACCAGAAATAAGTTTTCTCTCTTTTTCTCTATATATTATCGAGCGTATTTTTGTGAGTATTTAGATACTTTGAGAGTTGCTATTCAGTATAAGTTTCCTTCAGCCTTATACCTGATATTTCAGCCGGAAGTACTGTTCTTTTGAGGTAAGAGATGTTATTTTATTCGTAAATGTTATTATTTCCTTCAATATCATTATGCCGAAATATTGATATGAATTGTATTATGGAATTTTTACCTTTTTATGTCGGGGTTACTATTCACGTATACGACACTATTCACGAATACGACACTTTTCACAGAAAAATGAAAATTTCTCTTCTTTGTCCAAGATGTCTATTATGGTCACTATCTTTGATTGTATCCATGTTTTGATCTTCATTCTTAAATTTTACTCCACTATAGTTTATTGTGGAGCGTTTTTGAACTTGGATAAACTGTAGTATGAATCCCTAATATTTGTCCTTTTGTCTCATTGAATTTATTTTCTTTAATATATTTTTTATCATCCTCAGTCCTAAATGATGATATTACTGAATATCTTTGGCCTGTAGTGCAAAGATGAATGATTAATAGATGAATATCTTTGGCCCGTAGTGCAAAGATAAACAGGTGTTTAGATGAACATGACCAATTGGTGATACAAATGAATATCTTTGGCCTGTAGTGCAAAGATGAATATTTGATTCAAGATGTATATTGATTGCTGTTACAGGGATAAAATATTGATGATGGACTTTTAAATCTTAGAAGATAGTAGAATTCATTCTTTACTTGACTCTTCTAATGGATTATTATTTTCGCTGCAGTTGTTGATCTAAAACTTGTTGTCTATTATATTCTATCAGATTTTTCCCTGTAGAAGACTAATGATAATTTGTTGTATATTATCTTAGTTATAATATTCTTTACTGGGCTAGTTGAGCTCACCCTTTTCCTTTTTGTTCTATTTTTCTCAGGAGGCGAGAATATAGCGGGAACTAGTCGGAGTGTGGAGTGATGTTTCCAGTCAGTTGTGTTAGCAATCCTCACTATTTTGTAAAATAATATTTCAATAATTATAATGAGGACTTATTTGAGTGTGGTTATTGTCTAAAAGACAATATTTGTATTTAAACTCACAGTATACGTGTTGTCGTATTTTGCACGACAATTGTATTATTAAAGTTATATTTATTTATGTACCATGTATTTGGCGACTCAGAATGGGCGATGTATACCTATTTTGGGGGCGTCACAAGTACTCCGGCATGAAAAGCTTAAAATTTAATAAGAATGTGCAGAAAATATCCCTGTGAAACGATACTAGATGAAGCACAATTTTCAAGGATATTCTACTAATTTCACGGAGTATAGAAGCAATACTTTATCAAAATGAGGGTATAATCAGGAATACGAGACGAAATAATATTACTCACATACTACAGAGTATGGAAGAAAATATTATTCCTTATGAATACTGAACAAAAATAATATCCCTTATCTCAGAAGAAGACTGGATACTGGAAATAGTGAGGTAGTAGACTTCTCTTCTTCTTTCTCTCTATAGCTTCTCTCTCTATAATTGCTCTTGTGAGTCTTAGTGAATTGGTGAGAATGAAAGAAGAATGAGCTTCTATTTATAGGAAAATATAGTTTCGATAATTGCATGTTTTGGGGCTCAAAATATTACAGTATAATACCTTCATCGTTTCCTTCATTTTTAATTTAGTCATGCAAGTATTATCAAACTTGCACCACCTCCCCTAATAGTACCTCATGTGAATCAATAGTACATTCATGTGAATCAATAGTTCTATACATGTGAGAAAAATAATTACAGTATAGTACCATCATTTATACCTCTATTTTTAATTTAGTCATGCAAGTATTATCAATCTTGCACCACCTCCCCTAATAATATATGAATGTGAATCAATAGTACACATATGTGAATAAATAGTTATAAGCATGTGAATTAATAGCAATTAATTGCTCATTTATTCGATTAATTATCCGATTGGTCAATATAACCACCAGACATCACTTATTATCGAAATAGATGTCGATTTCCATTAACACTAATAATTCCAACACAATGAAAATATCAATTTCATCTTTAATCAATACGAACTTATTCATCATTAATATTATAACTCACAATATTTAACAACCAGATCATTCCTAGGAAAGAGGGGACTTTCTGATAAGGATTTCTCCCTATTGACGCGCAATTAGGTGACCAAACCTCTCCTCGACAGAACTTTCTAAACATCGTCAATATTACAAATAATAATATGAATAACTTTGTCGTCTCAATTATTGATTTAATAATATAAAATATTAATACCGTGACAATAATTGAATCAATAATATGAGAGATATTATGCAGCAATTACTATAGCAATAATTGAGTATAACTGAGTGACTTCTCACGTAAGCATCAATAATCAATACCGTGTGCTACTATTCAACCATGCGTATTACTATACTTTTACTACCGGGTAGTTCAACAGTTTAACGGTAAAATTTTCGCCGTTATTTTTATAAAAAGATAATTCTGTCGTTTTCTAACTACGACAATACTTCCATTTTGGGGTCCACCAATGATTGTGCCGTCGTATGAATATTCCCTGTTAAAAAGAATATTTCCCGATTAATCGAATATTATATAACCACTTGCTTACTTTGCAAAATTTGTAAATAATACCCACAATTATAACATTATATCAAATCCACACCATAATATTCAAAAATATATTTCGAGAAAAATTAATCTTTATTCATAAAAGTTAGGGTCTTACATCAAAGTCAGGTACCTGACTAAGTGGAAGAACCTACTGTACCACAACCTATTCGTAAATCTAGAAGAGTACCGAAGATACCTGAGAGCTATGGATTCGTCATAGAGGATGGTGATGAGGTACACATCATATATGATGATGATCCATCGACTTACGAACATGTTATGAGTAGTAAAGGCTCAGAGAAATGGCTAGAAGCCATGAAATCTTAGATGGACTTCATGTATAAAAAACATGTATGGACTTTGATTTCATCACCTGAAGGCATTAAGCCTATTGGGTGTAAATGGGTCTTTAAAAGAAAGACTGGAGAAAACAACAAGGTCTTTACCTATAAGACCCGACTGGTTGCAAAAGGTTTCAAGCAAAGATAAGGAGTTGACTATGATGAAACCTTCTCACCAATAACTATGCTCAAGTCCATTAAAATTTTACTTGCGATTGCAGCTTATTATGACTATGAGATCTGGCAAATGGACGTGAAAATAGCCTTCCTCAATGGGAAACTTGAGGAGGGTGTGTATATATGATACAACCAGAGGGTTTTGTTTCAACGGTTGGAACAAAATAAGTCTGTAAGCTGCAACAATCCATTTATAGATTGAAGCAAGCTTTTCGAAGGTGGAACATCCGTTTTGATGAGATAATCAAATAGTTTTATTTTATCAAAAATGATGATAAACCATGTATGTACAAGAAGGTTAGTGGGAACTCTGTTTCATTCCTAGTATTATATGTTGACGATATATTATCGATTGGGAATGAAATTCTTATGCTACAATCGATTAAAATCTGGTTATCTAAACACTTCTCCATGAAGGACTTGGGAGAGGCATCCTATATTTTGGGGATAAAGATCTATAGAGATAGATCTAAAAGGATGCTTGGCTTGTCCCAAAGAACGTACATTGACTCGATGCTAAAGAAGTTTAGCATGGAAGATTCCAAGAGAGGTCTCATGCCGATGAGCTGTGGAATACATCTCTCCAAAAAACAGGTCCCAAAGACACTTGAGGAGAGCGACCATATGAGTAAGATTCCTGATGCTTTAACAATATGATCTATCATGTATGGTATGATATGTACTAGATCGGATGTCACTCATGCACTTATTGTAACAAGCAGATATTAGTCAAATCCAGGAGAAGAGCACTGGAAGGCAGTGAAAAATATCTTAAAGCACTTAAGAAGAACTAAGGATGTATTTCTTATCTACGATGGGTCTGAATTGAAACTAGAGGGCTATACAGACTCAAGTTTTTAAATGGACCAAGATGACAGTAAATCCATTTCGGGGTATGTATTTACCTTAAACGGTAGCGCAATGAGTTGGAAGAGTTCCAAACAGCAAACAATTGTTGATTCAGTGACAGAGGCAGAGTACATAGCTGCAAGTGATGCTGTAAAGGAGGTTGTTTGGATGAAGAAGTTCATAACTAAACTTGGTGTAGTTCCTAGCATTAGAGGAGCAGTATCTTTATTTTGTGACAACATCAAAGCTGTTGCACATGTCAAGGAACCCAGGTCTCATCAAAAATCCAAACACGTGTTGCGGCGGTTTCATTTGATTAGAGAGATCATTGAAAGATGAGACGTCACCCTGGAACGTGTGGATTCTCATGACAACATTGCAGATCCATTTACTAATGCTTTAACACAACAGTTTGATCGTCACTTAGAGAAGATGGGTATGAGATACCATAGTGATTAACTTTAGTGCAAGTGAAAGATTGAAAATAGTATGCACACAAGCCAATCATATTTGATATGATAAAACATTTACTTTGTAATAATCTTATTCATTTATTAATAAAATAATTGTTTATTAAAGACTCTTAATTTATCTACATAATTTTGTTATATTAAATGTGATAAAATCATAGTTTTAAGCAATACTTTTAGAATCATGATGATGATCATGTTAATAAGATCTAAATTCTTAGATAACTTAAAACTAAAATAGTTCCCAATCGTTGGATTATTAAAAATGGGATTAGTGAATCCGGATAGATTGGTACATACATTGCTTACTCTTTAGAAAAGAATGATCGATCTCATAATCATTTGTGTGAAGACACTAAAGCAAGTATATAGGTACTTATTAGAGAATAAGTTCACTGAACGTGAATACCTAATGGAGTTTTACTTGTCTATCAATAAAAATTGATGTAGTGATAGTAGTACAAGTAATCCTTAGACTTGAGATAATCATAGTATCTTGTGTATGATTAGTTATACTTTGACATATCCCTTAATACCCTAAGGGTATATCAAAGGGTATGCTTGGGTATAATAATTTATACATGGAGATAATGAATGATCAACAAAGAATCTACCAGTTTTAGTAAAAGAAGAGAATGTCATATGTGATTCGATAAATGACAACTCAGTAGTTCTTGGCCAAGGCATAATGAAATTAGAAAGTAGTTTCTAATTTACATTATCAGAGTTGTGTATTTAAGGATCAAAATGCATATAATTAAATAAAATAAGACTTGATAGTAATTTCATGTCTTATATTTTAATTGGGACATTGTATGGTAGAAGGATTGAATTGTACTGTAACTATTTACTTAAAGGTTATTTTATGATTAATTTTGAAATCTATATTATCTGAAAATTCGTTGATCACTAAGGGAGCTTACCCTTATTATAGAATAAATGGTATTTATTTAAATAAATTAAATAATTTAATTTATTTATTTAAATAAGATTAGAATGGTTCTAATTGATTTATTCAAAATCGGTTTAATATGGATAACCTAAAGGGTCACACCATAAAAGAAAAATATTTATTTAAGAAGAAAATGACATAATCGTAATAATAAGTTAAGTGTATTTAATTTAATCTGTGGTGATAAAATAAATTAAATAACTTAATATTTATTATTTAATATTTTGAAAATATTAAATATAAATTAATAAGGGGAGTCTTATTATTATTATTATTATTATTATTATTATTATTATTATAGTACTACTACTACTACTACTACTAATAAGGAGTTTGAGAATTAATTAATAAAGTACTCTCATTAATTTGTAAATGGATTAAGAATATAATTACTTAAAGGAGTTTAATTAATTAAAACAAAACTCTATTTCTAAATTGTTTATGAGGGTTGCCTACATCTATAGATAAGAAAGCCTTATTATGGATTAGGGTGACACACTTAATTCCAAAAGTTGGGAGAGTACACATAATTTTATATAGATAGAATCTAGGGTTTTACCAAACACTTGGGTGGCTAATATTGATCAAAGGAAGGAATCAAACACGGTGAATTCAAGTTGAACGTGAAAAGGAATTAGAGTTGAACTCATACTTGAGGAAGCTAGTTTTTACAAGGGTATGAACCCGATCTCTATCTCTTTTCTATTGAATTAATAATTAAACACAAAGTATGATCATGGTGATGGTATGTATGAAAACTTTTAAAACACATTTTATCGCACTTTCGCTATGTTTATGTAATTTGATTGCATGATCGCGCTATATACAAACCTATCAGTCCTAACGATGGAATATCGTATCCGTACTAAACGTTTCCCACACCACTGTCATCACCCTCTAGAATAACTCATTGTCCAAGTTAGCGCCTATATGAGATGGTCTAACAGGTGCTCCAGGACACTGATGTTGGCTAGAGCTCGCAAAAATAAAAATAACATTACAAATAATTTATATTATTTTATAAATTATGAAATCATGAGAAACATTAGGCATATGAATAACTCTAGGTAGTGTATACGCTGGTACCCTCAGTAAGCCTAATACTCTATGCCTGTTGGTACTTCTACTAGGGGGATCTTGAGACGCGAGCCAAGTTGAAAAAATACGAGTTCTGGCTTGAGGAAGTAACATTCCTTGGGCACGTGATATCGAATCACGGAATATCTGTTGACCCGACGAAGATTGAAGCAATCCAAAGTTGGGAGCAACCTAAGTCAGTAACCGAAGTACGTAGCTTTCTGGGCTTAGCTGATTATTATCGGAGATTCGTGGAAGGATTTTTTCGAATCACTACTCCATTAACTCAGCTGACTCGAAAAGATACAAAATTCGGTTGGAGCGAGGAATGTGAGAAGAGTTTTCAAGAACTCAAGAGGAGACTCATTTCAACACCTGTTCTGACAATACCATCTGGTTCGGAGGGATTTGTCATCTACAGCGATGCTTCAGGCAGAGGGTTAGGATGCGTTCTCATGCAACATGAGAAAGTCATAGCTTATGCCTCACGACAACTCTAAGAATATGAGAGGAATTATCCTACTCATGATCTAGATTTGGCAGCTGTCATTTTCACTTTTAAAATTTGGACGCATTACCTGTATGGGGAGAAAGTGGAGATCTATACGGATCATAAAAACCTCAAATATTTTTTCACCCAAAAGGAATTCAACATGCGACAACGACGTTGGTTCGAGCTTTTGAAAGATTACGATCATACCATTCAATACCATCCTGAAAAAGCGAACGTGGTAGCTGACACGTTGAGTAGAAGATCATATGCAGGTACGAGTGCGATATTATCAACGCAAAGGCCCATTTGGTATAACTTACAAAGGATGGAGATAGAGTTAAAGACTCTAGGGACCCATGTGATGATGTCAAATATATGAGTAGAACCGACTTTAATTGATAAAGTTAAAGCTGCTCAAGCTAAAGACCTAGAGTTGATACGTATGAGGAAGAAAGTTCAAGAAGGTGTTATTCCAGAAGCAAGAATCGATGAAAAAGGAATACTTCGAGTCAACTCCAGACTTTGTATTCTTAACGACTCTGATTTGAAGTATAAAATCATAATAGAGGCACACAACACACCATTTGCAATCCATCCTAGGAGTACCAAAATGTATCGTGATCTTCGACATATATTTTGGTGGAGCAATATGAAAAGAGAGATCGCGAAGTTTATCTCAAGTTGTCTAACTTGTCAATGTGTCAAGGCGGAGCATTAAGTGATAATAGGACCATTGTAACCACTTAAAATTTCAGAATGGAAGTGGGAGCACATTACCATAGATTTCGTTACTGGTCTTTCTAAGGTTTCTCAAAGCATAGATGCAATTTAGGTCATTGTCGATAGATTAACCAAGTCTACTCATTTCTTACCTATACGAGAAACTTATACACTTGAACATCTTGCTCGTATATACATAAATGAGATTGTAAGACTGCATGGTACGTCAGTATCCAGAGTTTCTGATCGAGACCCAAAATTCACTTCACAATTTTGGGTTAGTTTATAAAAAGCTATGGGCACGGATTTACGATTCAGTTCGGTATATCATCCTTAAACGGACGGGCAGTCGGAGAGGACTATTCAAACTCTTGAAGATCTATTAAGACTCTGTGCCCTTGATTTCAAAGAAAGTTGGGACAAGTTCTTGCCATTAATGGAATTCTCCTACAACAACAATTATCAAGCAAGTATCGATATGACTCCATTCGAGGCGTTGTATGGATGTAAGTGTCGTTCTCCAGTATGCTGGGACGAGGTGGGTGAAGCAACGTTGTTAGGACCAGAATTGGTACGTATGACTACTGAAAAGATTCAAATGATCCGGCAACGTATAGAAACCTCACAAGATCGACAAAAGAGTAATGCTGATCTTCATCGAAGGGACGTGAAATTCAATATTGAGAATCATGTGTTGTTACATGTTGCTCCATGGAAGGGAGTTACGAGATTTGGAAAGAGAGAAAAACTCAATCCTCGATTCATTGGCCCATTCGAAATCCTCGATTGAGTAGGAACGGTGGCATATAGACTCACTTTACCGCCAAGTATGTCTCGTGTTCATAATATTTTTTACATATCTATGTTACGTAAATATGTGGAAGACCCAAACCACATTATTGAATTAGAACCAGACGAGATAGCGGAAGATTTAACGTATGAAGAGATACCTGTTAAAATATTGGATAAGAAGGAACATATTCTACGCTCCAAGGTTATACCTCAAGTCAAAGTTTTGTGGAGAAATCACGATGTTGAGGAAATGACCTGGGAGTTAGAATCTGAAATGAAATCAAGGTATCCATACCTCTTCGACATACCAGGTACGTACCCCAATTTCGAGGTCGAAATTGCATAAGAAGGGGAGGTTGTAAGTCCCCAACTTTTTTGAATAAAAATGAATTCTTCTCTAAACATATTTTTTGAATATTATGGTGTGAATTTGATATAATGTTATAGTTGTGGGTAATATTTACAAATTTTGCAAAGTAAGCAAGTTGTTATAAAATATTCGACTGGTCGGGGAATATTCGGTTTATCAAGGAATATTCGTACGACGACACAATCATTAGTGGATCCCACAACAGAATTACTGTCGGAGTTAAAAAACGATAGAAATATCTTTTTATAAAAATAACGGCGAAAGTTTATCATTAACTATTGAAAAACCAGGTGGTAAAAGTACTATAATACGCGTGGTTGCATAGTAGCACATGGTATTGATTATTAATGCTTACGTGAGAAGTCACTCAGTTATACTCAATTATTGCTACAGTAATTGCTGTAAAATATCTCACATTATTGATTCTATTATTGTCATAGTATCATCTGCACAATATTTTATATTATTAAATAAATAATTGAGACGACAAAGTTATTCATATTATTATTTGCATTATTGACAATGTCTAGAAAGTTCTGTCGAGGAAAGGGGTTTGGTCACCTAATTGCGCGCCAATAGGAAAAAATTCTTATCGAAAAGTCCCCTCTTTCCTGGGAATGATCTAGTTGTTAATATTACAAGTTATATTATTGATGAATAAATGTTGTCAAAAATATTGAGTGGTTTTTTATGAGGTATTTGTTATAAATTTTGCTTATTATTTAGACCCCCACTTACTTATTTTTTAAAATAATCAGTAGAAAGTTATTCACTATGTGTGTGTGTGTGTGTGTGTGTATATATATATATATATATATATATATATATATATACACACACACACACACACACACACACACAATAAGAGGTGGGGGCCACAGGTGAAATAATGAATTCACGAGAGGAGTAAGATATGGGATGGCATGGATTGGAGGGAACTTATATATATATAAATATATATTTTATAAGTTTTGTTTTTTATGAAAAATAGAATATATTATATTTTATTATGCATAGTGTTTACATAGTGTCTGTTTAGTGACTGCTTAGTAATATCAAAAAATTCATCAAAAATCCGTGAAGGTTTTACTGTGTGTCCGTGATTTTCAAAATTCAAAGAGTATTCTTCCATTCTCCTATAAATTGGATGCTTAGTTTAGAATTGAAAATCACACCAGAATCAGAAAATTCTTCTTCTATAATACTGAGCGTATTTCTTTAGAGTTTAAGAAAGCTTTGAGCGTAGAAAACAGTATAAGTTTTCTTCAAAAATATCCCCACTATACCAGGCGGAATACTCTCCTTTTTAAGGTAAGAGATATTATTTTTGTTTAATACTCGTAAGAAATAATATTTTTTTTTCATACTCTGTAGTATGTAACTAATATTATTTCGTTTTAGATTCATAATTCTACACTCATGTTGATAAGTTTTGTTTCTATACTCCTTGAAATTAGTAGAATATCCTTGAAATTTGCGCTTCATCTAATATCGTTTCACAAGGATATTTTTCTAAACATTCTTGTTAAGTTTTAACCTTTTCATGTTGAAGTACTATTCACGAGATACTATTCACAAAGTACTATTCATGAGGTACTATTCACTCATGTACTATTCACTCGGGGTACTATTCATGACAAAAATTATTTTTTTTTGGTCCAAATCATTTTTGATACAATATTATTCTTGAATTTTACTCCACGAAGCAGTATCATGTTGATAATTTGGACATTTATTGAATTCTGGATAAATTGAGTTATAAATCTTTAAAATTTATCCTTTGCTTTCATTTAATTGAATTCTTATATCATTGTCATCATCCTTATGCTTATATTGTGATGAAAGTCATCTTTGGCCCGTAGTGCATAGATGGACTGTTGATTGGTATGATTATGACCAGGGATTATTTGGTATAATTATGGCCTGTAATGTTACAAATGATGTGATAAAAGTCCTCATTGGCCCGTAGTGCATTGATGGACAGTTGTTGGCATGATCATGACCCTAATTCGGAACTTAAAAACCCTAATATGGGAATTTAAAGGATAATTATAATGCTTAAGTGATATTAATTATAATATTAATTAGGGTAAAGCTTAATTAAATAGCAAACCCTAATTTCAGATTTTTAAACCCTAATTGTTCCGTCAAAAACCCTAATGTAAAATTGTGGACTTAATTGTTAAATTAGCAATTTAAATTGGGATAAATTAATCCTAATTAACAAGATTAATTTATGAATGAGAAAGTTTAATTTAATTCGAGAATCCTAATTACAATTTAGAAATATTAATTTTCTATTTTTTAAAACCCTAAGGGTTAATAACCGTGAATTTTAAGTCACTATATATGTATGTACATTATTTATATTTAAAACTTTGTGTTATACAGTGATTTAATATGTGATAACATATGTGAAGTGGTGCATGGATCAATAAACATATATACTATAGTTATAGATATATACATTTATAGATTTCATTAAAAAAATGAAAGCTTCGTAACCTAATTATGCATTAGGTGAGACAATTAAATAACCCAAGGGTTATGGTAATAAGGAAATGTTAGTATTTAATATGTATACTAACTTAAGTGGATAATTTTATTATTTCAAGTGACTAATAATTTTAAACATATTTCATGTAAACCTAATTAGGTTATGAGCTAAAGTCACATGTATATTAATTAAATTCCATAAGATTGAGAATAGAAATCCTAAATAAACAATTAGGGTAATATATATTAAAATTGTTAAACTATGTTTATTACATAGCCCAAAACAATTAAAGGAAAAGTCCAAAAGAAATAAAATGCAAGCCCACACTTAGCCTACTTGATTAAGGGTATTTTAGACATTTGATTAATCTAATTTGTGCATTAAAATAAAGGCAAAATGGATGAGTTATTGGGCATGGAATATCTGGCCATATTAAGCCTTTTAAGGCAAAGAAATCAAGCTAATCAAGTTCCAAAAGTAGGAAGTCTTACACACAAGGACAAGTGTGTCATGCCACCATTGGTGGAAAATCTAATTAGCATCCTTAATGGCATGATTAGGAAGGGATAAGGCTAACCCTTTTGTCCAAGGGACAAAAAGAACATGGGGGATATTAGCATCCCATTTCATTTCACCAACATCTTGTTACATTTCATTTTATTTCCATTTCATTCTCCACCATTCCTCTTCTTCTATTTTCTCCCAAACCATCAAAACACCAAGAGAGAAAGAGAGAGAGAGAGGGATTAAGATCTTGTGGGGAAGAAGAGGAGGAAGTGTTTCATGCATCCCAAGTTCCTAACTTACTTAGGAAAGAAAAGGAGGGCATCCCATGAGACAAGGTAAGAAATCAAACTCTAGTTGTTTTTCTTTCACTTAATCTTGTATAACTCAAGTTTTATAACTTGGATTTGTGATCCGTCGAAGGGGGGTGCTAGATACATGAGTTATCTAGTAAACCCAAGTGGTAGAACACAAATCTAGCAAGTATTGAAGCCATTGGGACTGTTTTCCCCAAAACAGTCCACATAGTATATTGAGGCTTTGAAACCCTAAAATAGCTACTGTTCCCATTTTTCTTGAGGCTGTTTTGGTCAGTTGCATGTCTTTAAAAAATTTGGGAAAATCACAGAGGTACCTTAAGAAGTTATCTACGTGTAGGAAAAAGAATGGACGCGTTTCGATTTATAGGTTGTGCGTAATGGCTATTTCCGTAAAGGACTCCGAAATATTAACATTCGAATATCTCACTGTGTATACACTGGAAAATTCCAAATGTTTTACAGTAGGTTCATATATGCTATGAGTGTATACCTTGAAAATTTCAGATTTGTCTGAGCAAAACTCAATTTATGAAAAATGAAGCAAGATACGAGTGTTTTGGGCACTTTAAAAATAGCAAATCATTGTGGGTTCATATGCTGTCCAAATTCAGAAAATGAGAATTTTTGGAATCAGATTGCTATTTTTCTTAAAAATGATTAAGTTATGAATAAAAGAAAATAAATAGTTAAATGATGTCTTAAATAAGAAAAATATGATTTTAATGCTTGAATACTCCTAATATATAATGTTATGACTATTCTAGGGTATTTTGGTAATTTATAATAAGAAATATTATTTATGACCTTTTATGGATATTAAATAAGAGGTTTAATAAAGGGTGAACAATTAAAATAAATTATTTATTGATCTAATAAATTATTAAAATGTTATTATGATATTAATAATATTAGAATATGATATTGTAAGTAAATAAAAATATTAAAATTAAAACTTCATTAAAGTAATATTAAATTATTAATAATATTAGATTAAAATATTATTAAAAGATTAATAATATTAAACTAAAGTATTATTAAATGATTAAAATATTATTAAGTAAATAATAATATTTGAGATTAAATAAAATGTTATGAATGTTATAACATTAGTAAAGCAATAAAATATTATTAAATGATTAATAATATTAGTAAATAAATAAAATATTAATACGATTGGTAAATGACTAAAAGTATTATTAATTGATTAATGATACTAAAGCACAGGTAAGACATTATTAACGTAATAATATTAATGCATGATTAAAATATAATTAAGAGAATTATTAATATTAGTAAAGTATTAAAATATTATTAAGATATTAATAATATTAGTAAGCGGATAAAAGTGTTATTAGTGAACTAGTAATACTAAGAGGGGAATTAAATATTATCAAAATTAATAATATTAACTGAATTAAAAGTAGTTATCTGAAAATTTTTGCAAGTCTATGAAAATTGTTTTGACTGATAAGAAAATTTTCTAAGATATTGTTAAGTGTTTAGGCAGAGTTTAATTGAACATAAACTCGATGATTGTTCGACTTGATCGTTGGGATGTTAGAATTTTATCGGGTTCAACTCTGACTTACATAGTCTGACTTGATGCTAAGTTTTATGTGTATTGTAGACTGATAAGATTATGTGCTATGTGTTTAGGTTATTCTATGTGTATATATATAATAGTATTATATTGTGATGATATTATTCTAATATTGGAGATCTATAATACTAATATTAGGACTTCGGATAAAGCGTTATAAATTGCATAGCGCTAATTAACGGTTCAGGCAAGTTTTACTTAACTCTACTAAGAGTTGTTTTATTCAGATATGCTTATGGTTAATCATTGCTGATTGCCATGTGAAATTGTACTCTGTACATATTGCATGTATAAGTCAGGTATGAAAGGCTGATCACCTTCATTACCAGTTAGTCCAGATATATTTGTTCATGTTCAATACTTGTTCAGTCAAAAGTTTGTTCGTGCTAGTTCTCAATTATATTGATGTATTATAGCCAACCTATTATTCAGACTCTTTCAATCATGATATATCCTTAAATTGTATTTAAACTTGCTAGACAACTTTCATGCTCAGCCTTGCTATATCATGATAAACATTGCAGATAAGGCGAATGCGTTCGGATACAAGAAAAAAGGATAATGCCAAGTTCTGCTTGGGATAAAATGTGCAGCTAGTTTGTAATAGTATAGTTTGATAATAATGTTAGGTGTTAGATAGTTTATGAATTGTGTATAAGTTAAGGTTACTCGATTTTGGGGAATAGTGTGTAAAGTGTATTGTATAAACAATTTGAAAGACTCCAACTTTTATAAATAAAGATGAATTTTCTATAAATATCATTTTTAAATATTATGGAATTAATTTGATATAATGTTATAGTTGTGGGTAATATTTATAAATTTTGCAAAGTACGCAAGTTGTTATATAATATTCGATTGGTCGGGGAATATTCATTTTAACAGGGAATATTCGTACAACGGCACAATCATTGGTGGACCCCACAACGGAATTATTGTCTGATTGAGAAAATGTCAAAAAATATTTTATTAAAAATAACGGCGAAAGTTTTACCATTGATACTGTTGAACTACTCGGTAGTAAAATTACAGTAATACGTGTGGTTGCATAGTAGCACACGGTAATGATTATTAATGCTTATGTGAGAAGTCACTCAGTTTGATTCAATTATTGTCAGTTAATAATATGAATTATTTAGCGATAATGAAGTTTTGTTTTATTCGTATTATTAACGTAATAAAACATAAACATCTTTTTATATAAAACAGAATACTTTATTAAAGTTATTCTATAAATAGAATATATTATATTTTATTTAAAAGATTTTTCTTTAAATATGGACCGTCAGATTAAAGTAATCAATCTGGACCGTTCATGGATTAGTTACGATGCATTCCATTTTTCTATAAATAGCAGCTCATTCCTTCATTATTTCTTACGAATTCACTGAACTCTAGAGAGAGAAACTATAGAGAGAAACTATAGAGAGAGAGAAGAAAAGTATTCTGCTACTTAACTACTTCCTTATTTCAGTTCTTCTTTAAAACGGTAAGGGGTGTTATTCTTTCTTATTCATGAAGAGAACTGTTGTTATTCCATTTCTTATTATTCTGTTGGAATAACCTGTATACGCGGTCTACCCTATACTTGGTGACATTCTTCTATTATTCTGTTCGAACATCCTGTCTGTGTGTTTTACACCGGACCTGTTTTCGTCTTTATTATTATTCTGTTAGAACATCCTGTCTGTGTGTTTTACACCGGACCTGGTTCCGTCTTTATTATTATTCTGTTGGAACATTCTGTCTGTGAGTTTTACACCGGACCTGGTTCCGTCTTTGTTATTATTCTGTTGGAATATTCTGTCTGTGCATTTTACGCCGGACCTGGTTCCATTATTTATTATTCTATTGGAATAACCTGTCTGTGCAGTCTATCGCATGTATGGTGATTTCTTTTGTTATTTCATTCTTTATTATACTCAGTTGGTTAAGTTTTAACTTCTATACTCCATGAAATTTATGGAATATCCTTGATAATTGCGTTTCATCTAGTATCTTTTCATAAAAATATTCTTCTAAGCATTCTTGAATTTTACTCCACAAAGTAGTATCATGTTGACAATTTGGACGTTGTTAATTCTTGGATAAATTAATTCTTGAACTTGTTTTATTGAATTCTTATATCATTGTCATCATCCTCATGTTTATAAAATGTTGAAAGTCATCTGTAGCCTGTAGTGCATAGATGGACTTGGTATGATTATGACCAGGGATTATTCGGTATAATCATGACCGTAATGTTACAAATGATGTGGTTAAAGTCCTCATTAGCCCGTAGTGCATTGATGGACAGTTGTTGGCATGATCATGACCATTAATGAATACACGAATATCTTTGGCCGTAGTGCAAGGGTGATTCGATGATGTGGATTATTTTATGAAGCTGAGTTCCAGCGATAACAGTGTTGAAAAACCTTTTAAATCATAGAAGATAGTAGATTTTATTTTTTACTCGACTCTTTTAATGGATTGCTTGTTCCGCTGCAGTTAAACTTGATGTTCGTTATATTTTATCAGTTTAACACTATTGAAGGCTAATGATAATTTATTCTGCATTATCTTAGTCATAATATTTCTTACTGGGCTAGTTGAGCTCACCCTTTCTTTCACTGTTCTCTTCAGGAAATGAGAATATAGCTGGGACGAGTCGGGGAACGGAGTGATGGACCAGATGATAGTATTAGTAGTCCTCACTATTCTGTTAAATAGTGTGACAATAATTATAATGAGGACTCCTTTTGAGTTTGTATAGTCTCTAGTAGACAATAATTGTATTCAAACTCACAGTTATGTTTTGTCGTATTGTACACGACAGTTGTATTAGTAAGTTGTATTTGTATTCTGTACCATGTATCTGACGACCCAAGATGGGTGATGTATACCTAATTTTGGAGGCGTCACAGTTGGTATCAGAGCTTAGGGATATGATCCCTGGCTAAGATGTGAGAATAGAACTAGGAGGGGAGAGACGGGGAATTCCTTCGCTAGTATAACCTACCTAAGTTTATTTGCATGGTATTTAATTGGTCGGTCAGAATATAAGGATAATATATGACATATCAATTAACTTTTGTTTTGTGGCAGTATCTGAAAATGGCGTCCGAGAATGTTGAGAATAGCAATGGAGCACAGGCGACTGTTGATTCACCACATATCAATAATCGGGATAATGTGCATCAGGAAGGCGATAATCCTCATGCAAACAACAATACTGACTAAATGATAAATGATGGAATGTTCAGAAGCTTTATGCAATTCATGCAACAGCAGGCGAGAGCGGCTCCTGTTCAAAATATAGGTGAAAACACTGAAAACTCTCGGACGGTCACCGCTAAACAGTTCAAGGAGCTGGGACCACCGGAGTTTAAGGGAGAGCCAAAACCACTTATAGCGGAAACATGGATAAAGTAGATCACCAAGATATTTGATGTCTTGGGATGCTCCGAGGAGCAAAAGGTTCCCTTTGTCGCCTTTATGTTGCGAGGAGAGGCAGATTACTGGTGGGAATAGATTAAGCGTACTCAACCTGCCGCACTGAAGATGTCTTGGGAGAAGTTCCAAGAGCTGTTCAATGACAAATACTTTCCCGAAAGTGTTCGACACATGAAGGAGGTGGAGTTCATCAAATTGGAGCAGAATAATATGACCGTGTCGCAGTATGAGGCTAAATTTGCTGAGTTGTCCCGGTTTGCGTCCCACTTGGTGGATAATGAAGAGCTAATGACGCGAATGTTTTTGCGAGGTTTAAAACCTGAGATACGTCAACATCTTATTTCTCATAAACTGTGTTTGTATTCAGATGTTGTGAATAGGGCTCAGTTAGTGGAGCGCGATAACGAGTCAACGCAACCAAAAGAGAGCAGTCGGCAAAATGATAATACCAGTGAGAGCAGTCATCGAAGCGGTGACAACAAGCGTGGTGAGAATCAACAGGCCAGAAATAGTAACCACTTCAGTGGTAATCAGGGCCAAAACAATAAGAATGGTCTTCTCAAGAAGAGGAGATTCAACAGTGATAGAAAGATGTCAGCACCAGTACCCGTTGTTAAGGAAGGAGAACGACCACCTATCATATGTTTCAAATGCGGAGGGGAGGGGCACATCAGTCCAAACTGCGTGATGCCGTCTAAAGCATGTTATAATTGTGGAAGAGAATGTCATTTAGCTCAATTTTGTCGTTTACCAAAAACAAGTTCAGTCAGGATGGAGGCACCAAAGGCCGTTCCAGAAAAGTCAAAACCGGTAGTGCAAGGGAGAGCGTTTGTTGTTATCTCCCAGAAAGCAAGGAACCCGAATGAGGTCATCACGGGTAAGCTTATCATAAACTCTAACGAAGTCTATACTTTATTTGATACCAGTTCTACCCATTCTTTTATTTCTCCTACTTGCGCTCATCGATTAAATTTGACTCCAGAGAAATTAGACTTTGACTTATCTGTTGAAACTCCATTGGGAGAAACCTTCATTACATCCACGGTTTATAAGTCTTGTTTGGTTCAAGTTGGTACCCACACATTACCTGTCGATTTGATTTCATTAAAAATACTTGCATTTGACGTGATTCTAGGGATTGATTGGTTAACTACTCATCATGCAAAAATTGATTGTTTTCGTAAGGTTGTTAGCTTTCATATTCCTAATCGACCTACTATGCGAATTCAAGCAACCAAACTATTAAAATCAATCGCTGTCATCTCAAGCCATAAAGCTATTCGTTTATTGAAAAACGGATGTCAAGCTTTCTTAGCTCATGTCACGGATCTAAACAAAAATACGTCAGTTTTGAATGATATTTCTATTGTTAATAAATTCCCTGACGTATTCCCTGAAGAACTTCTTGGCCTACCCCCAGAGCGTGAAATTAAATTTTGTATCGAATTTGAACCCGGTATAAAACCCATTTCCAAAGCCCCATATCGAATGACTCCTATTAAACTTCAGGAGTTAAAGATCCAACTGCTGGAATTGTTAGACATTGGCTTTATTCGTCCTAGTACTTCTCCTTGGGGTGCTCCTGTTCTATTCGTGAAGAAGAAAGATGGAAGTATGCGACTTTGTATTGATTATCGGGAGTTGAATCATGTCACCATCAAAAAATAGGTACCCATTGCCACGTATTGATGACCTATTTGACCAGTTGCAAGGAGCACAATTCTTTTCAAAGATCGATCTTCGTTCTGGATATCATCAGCTAAAGGTTAGAACTGAGGATATTCCAAAGACGGCTTTCAGAAATCGGTACGGGCATTATGAATTCCTAGTCATGTCCTTTGGATTGACTAATGCTCCTGCTGCCTTAATGGATATGATGAACCGGGTATTCAAGGAATATTTGGATTACTTTGTGGTCGTCTTTATTGATGACATCCTTTTTTATTCCAAAAGTCGTGAAGATCATGAGCAACACTTGAGGCTGGTACTCCAAAAGCTTCGTGAATACAAGCTTTATGCCAAGTTGAAGAAATGCGAGTTCTGGCTGGAGGAGGTAGCATTTCTTGGGCACGTAGTATCAAGTCGTAAAATATCTGTTGACCCGACAAAGATTGAAGCTATTCAAAGCTGGGAGCAACCTAAATCAGTAACCGAAGTACGTAGCTTTCTCGGTTTAGCTGGTTATTATCGGAGATTCGTGGAAAGATTTTTTCGAATCGCTACTCCACTAACTCAGCTGACTCGGAAAGATACAAAGTTCGGTTGGAGCGAAGAATGTGATAAGAGTTTTCAAGAACTCAAGAGGAGACTCATTTCAGCACCTGTTCTAACAATACCAACTGGCTCGGAGGGATTTGTCATCTACAATGATGCTTCGAGCAAAGGGTTGGGATGCGTTCTCATGCAACATGGAAAAGTCATAGCCTATGCATCAAGACAACTCAAGGAATATGAAAAGAATTATCCTACTTATGATCTAGAGTTGGCAGCTGTTGTCTTTGCACTTAAAATTTGGAGGCATTACTTGTATGGGGAGAAGGTGGAGATCTTTACGGATCATAAAAGCCTCAAATATTTTTTCAGTCAAAAGGAACTCAACATGCGACAACGACGTTGGCTTGAACTGTTGAAAGATTATGATCATACCATTCAATACCATCCTGGAAAAGCGAACGTGGTAGCTGACGCATTGAGTAGAAGATCATATGCAAGTACGAGTGCGATATTGTCAACACAAAGGCCCATTTTATGTGACTTGCAAAGGATGGAGATAGAGTTAAAGACTCCAGGGACCCATGTGATGTTGGCGAATATACGAGTAGAACCGACTTTAATCGATAAAGTTAAAGCTGCTCAAGCTACAGACCTGGAGCTGATGCGTATGAGGAAGAAAGTGAAAGAAGGTGCTATGTCGGAAGCAAGAATCGATGAAGAAGGAATACTTCGAGTCAACTCCAGACTTTGTGTTCCTAACAACCCTGATTTAAAGTATGAAATCATGATGGAGGCGCACAACACACCGTTTGTAATCCATCATGGGAGTACCAAAATGTATCATGATCTTCGTCATACATTTTGGTGGAGCAATATGAAGCGAGAGATAGCGCTGTTTATCTCAAGGTGTCTAACTTGTCAACGAGTCAAGGCGGAGTATCAAGTACCAAAAGGTCCATTGCAACCACTTGAAATTCTAAAATGGAAGTGGGAGCACATTACCATGGATTTTATTACCGGTCTTCCTAAAGTTTCTCAAGGTATTGATGCGATTTGGGTCATTGTTGATAGATTGACCAAGTCTGCTCATTTTTTAACGATACGAGAAACTTATACACTTGAACGTCTTACTCGTATGTACATAAACGAGATTGTAAGACTGCATGGTATGCCAGTATCCATAGTTTCTGACCAAGACCTAAGATTCACTTCACGATTTTGGGTTAGCTTACAAAAAGGTATGGGCACGAATTTACGATTTAGTTCGGCATATCATCCTCAGACGGACGGACAATCAGAGAGGACTATTCAAACTCTGGAAGATTTATTAAGACTCTGTGTTCTTGACTTCAATGGAAGTTGGGACAAGTTCTTATCATTGGTGGAGTTTTTCTACAACAACAGTTATCAAGCAAGTATTGACATGGCTCCATTCGAAGCGTTGTATGGAAGAAAGTGTCGTTCTAAAGTATGCTGGGATGAGGTGGGTGAAGCAACGTTGTTGGGACCGGAGTTGGTACGTATGACTACAGAAAAGATTCAAACGATCCGACAACGTATAAAAACCTCACAAGATCGACAAAAGAGTTATGCTGATCTTCATCGAAAGGACGTGGAATTTGATATAGGAGATCATGTGTTCTTACATGTTGCTCCATGGAAAGGAGTTACGAGATTTGGAAAGAGAGGAAAGCTCAATCCTCGATTCATCGGTCCATTTTTAATCCTCGATCGAGTAGGAACTGTGGCTTATAGACTCGCTTTACCGCCAAGTATGTCTCGTGTTCATAACGTTTTTCATATATCCTTGTTACGTAAATATGTGGAAGACCCGAACCACATTATTGAGTTAGAACCAGACGAAATAGCGGAGGATTTGACGTATGAAGAAGTTCCTGTTCAAATCTTGGATAAAAAGAAACATATTCTACGCTCCAAGGTTATACCTCAAGTCAAAGTTTTGTGGAGAAATCACGATGTTGAGGAAATGACTTGGGAGTTAGAATCTGAAATAAAGTCAAGGTATCCCTACCTCTTCGACATACCAGGTACGTACCCTAATTTCGAGGGCGAAATTTCATAAGAAGGGGAGGTTGTAAGACCCCAACTTTTATAAATAAAGATGAATTTTCTATAAATATCATTTTTGAATATTAAGGAGTTTATTTAATATAATGTTATAGTTGTGGGTAATATTTATAAATTTTGCAAAGTACGCAAGTTGTTACATAATATTCGACTGGTCGGAGAATATTCGTTTTAACAGGGAATATTCGTACAACGGCACAATCATTGGTGGACCCCACAACGGAATTATTGTCGGATTGAGAAAACGACAAAAATATTTTATTAAAAATAACGGCGAAAGTTTTACCATTGATATTGTTGAACTACTCGGTAGTAAAAGTACAGTAATACGTGTGGTTGCATAGTAGCACACGGTATTGATTATTAATGCTTATGTGAGAAGTTACTCAGTTTGATTTAATTATTGTCAGTTAATAATATGAATTATTTAGCGATAATGAAGTTTTGTTTTATTCGTATTATTAACTTAATAAAACAGAAACATCTTTTTATATAAAACAGAATACTTTATTAAAGTTATTCTATAAATAGAATGTATTATATTTTATTTAAAAGATTTTTCTTTAAATATGGACCGTCAGATTAAAGTAATCAATCTGGACCGTTCATGGATTAGTTACGATGCATTCCATTTTTCTATAAATAGCAGCTCATTCCTTCATTATTTCTTACGAATTCACTGAACTCTAGAGAGAGAGAAACTATAGAGAGAAACTATAGAGAGAGAGAGAGAAGAAAAGTATTCTGCTACTTAACTACTTCCTTATTTCAGTTCTTCTTTAAAACGGTAAGGGGTGTTATTCTTTCTTAGTCATGAAGAGAACTGTTGTTGTTCTATTTCTTATTATTCTGTTGGAATAACCTGTATACCCGGTCTACCCTATACTTGGTGACATTCTTCTATTATTCTGTTGGAACATCATGTCTGTGTATTTTATACCGGACCTGGTTCCGTCTTTATTATTATTCTGTTGGAACATCCTGTCTGTGTGTTTTACACCAGACCTGGTTCCGTCTTTATTATTATTCTGTTGGAACATTCTGTCTGTGTGTTTTACACCGGGCCTGGTTCCATCTTTGTTATTATTCTGTTGGAATATCCTGTCTGTGCGTTTTACGCCGGACCTGGTTCCATTATTTATTATTCTGTTAGAATAACCTGTCTGTGCGGTTTATCGCATGCATGGTGATTTCTTTTGTTATTCCATTCTTTATTATACTCAGTTGGTTAAGTTTTGACTTCTATACTCCATGAAATTTGTGGAATATCCTTGATAATTGCGTTTCATCTAGTATCTTTTTATGAAAATATTCTTCTTAGCATTCTTGAATTTTACTCCACAAAGTAGTATCATGTTGACAATTTGGACGTTGTTAATTCTTGGATAAATTAATTCTTGAACTTGTTTTTATTGAATTCTTATATCATTGTCATCATCCTCATATTTATAAAATGTTGAAAGTCATCTGTGGCCTGTAGTGCATAGATGGACTTGGTATGATTATGACCAGGGATTATTCGGTATAATCATGACCGTAATGTTACAAATGATGTGGTAAAAGTCCTCATTGGCCTGTAGTGCATTGATGGACAGTTGTTGGCATGATCATGACCATTAATGAATACACGAATATCCTTGGCCGTAGTGCAGTGGTGATTCGATGATGTGGATTATTTTATGAAGCTGAGTCCCAGCGATAACAGTGTTGAAAAACCTTTTAAATCATAGAAGATAGTAGATTTTATTTTTTACTCGACTCTTTTAATGGATTGCTTGTTCCGCTGCAGTTAAACTTGATGTTCGTTATATTTTATCAGTTTAACACTGTTAAAGGCTAATGATAATTTATTCTGCATTATCTTAGTCATAATATTTCTTACTGGGCTAGTTGAGCTCACCCTTTCTTTCACTATTCTCTTTAGGAAATGAGAATATAGCTGGAACGAGTCGGGGAACGGAGTGATGGATCAGATGATAGTATTAGTAGTCCTCACTATTCTGTTAAATAGTGTGACAATAATTGTAATGAAGACTCCTTTTGAGTTTGTATAGTCTCTAGTAGACAATAATTGTATTCAAACTCACAGTTATGTTTTGTCGTATTGTACATGACAGTTGTATTAGTAAGTTGTATTTGTATTCTGTACTATGTATCTGACGGCCCAAGATGGGTGATGTATACCTAATTTTGGGGGCGTCACACAATTTATGTTTATATCTTCCGCAAATAGTTATAGAATGATTGTACTAGATCCGTGGTGATTCGGGACCTAGATTTGGGGCTCTCACAATATTCTTCCAGATGAACTTAACCACAACCTTAGCATCATTGGTGGGCGATGCTATAGCTTCAACCCGCTTCAAAACATAGTCCACCGCTAGAAGTATATAGGAGTTGCTAAAAGATTATGGAAATGGTCGTATGAAGTCGATGCCCCAAACATCAAACAATTCGACTTCTAGGATCATATTTAGTGGCATCACTTGTCGCTTTGATATATTACCAACTCTTTGGCATTTGTCACATTTCAAAGAAAACACACGGGCATCCTTAAAGAGTGTTGGCTAGAAGAATCCACATTGAAGCACCTTAGCTGCCGTTCTTTCTCCCCTAAAATGTCCACCATAGTCAGATGCATGACATTGGTATAGAATATTCACCATTTCAACTTCCGGAACGCACCTTCTTATTACTTGATCTCCACACTGTTTAAATAAAAATGGCTCATCCCATAAATATTGTTTCACATCATGGAGAAATTTCTTCTTCTGATGACTAGTCAAATCTGGCGAAAACACCATACTCACAATAAAATTCACATAATCTGCATACCATGATGTATCCATCCTTACCGCAAACAGTTGTTCATCTAGAAAAAAATCGTTGATCACTGTTGTGTCATCTTTTTTTAGTTATGCATTCTCCAACCGTGATAAATGATCTGCAACATAATTTTCTGTTGCCTTTCTATCCCGGATCTCCAAGTTAAACTCTTGTAGCAATAATACCCATCGAATCAATCTCGGCTTCGCATCCTTCTTTGCTATCAAGTACTTAATTGCCGAATGGTCTGTAAACACGGTCACCTTTGTCCCAATCAAATATGAGCAAAATTTATCAAATACATAAACAACTGCTAATAGCTCCTTCTCGGTAGTGGTATAATTCAGTTGGGCATCCGTTAACGTCTTACTAGCATAGTATATAGCATGAAAAATTTTATCCTTTCGTTGGCTAAGAACTGCGCCAATCGCAAAGTCGCTAGCATCACACATTAATTCGAACGGGATACTCCAATCTGGCACTATGATTACATGTGCGATAACTAGTTTCTTCTTCAACATATCAAAAGCTTCCAGGCATGCTTGATCAAAGTTGAATGGGACATCCTTCTCCAAAAGATTGTAAAGTGGTTTCGTGATTTTGGAGAAGTCTTTTATAAATCTTCTATAGAAACCAGCGTGTCCCAAAAAACTTCGAATACCCTTTACTGAAACTGGTGGCGAGAGGCACTCAATGGTTTCGATCTTAGCTCTATCAACCTCAATTCCTTTTGATGACACTTGATGACCCAAGATTATCCCTTCTTACACCATAAAATGACATTTGTCCCAGTTGAAAACCAAATTCGTTTCCATACATCGTTTGAGCACAAGAGTGAGATTTTCCAAATAATAATCAAACGAATCCCCAAAAACTAAAAAATCATCCATAAATACCTCGATATTTTGTTCGACTATATCAGAGAAAATAGCCATTATACACCGTTGAAATGTCGCCGATGCATTACATAATCCAAAAGACATTCTGCAAAAAGTAAATGTACCATATGGGCATGTGAATATCGTCTTCTTCTAATCCTCGGGTGGAATGGCAATCTGGTTATAACCTGAGTATCCATCAAAGAGGCAATAATACTCCTACCCTGCAAGCCTGTCCAACATCTGATCTATGAATGGTAGAGGAAAATGGTCTTTACGAGTGGCTTTATTCAACTTTCTGTAATCCATACACTCCCGCCAACCCGTAACTGTTCTAGTCGGGATCAATTCATTATGCTCATTTGCAACTATTGTCATTCCCCATTTCTTTGGCACACATTGAACCGGACTTACCCATGAGCTATCTGAGATAGGGTAGACAATTTTCGCATCCAACCATTTAATAATTTCCTTTTTGGCAACTTCCTTCATTATGGGATTGAGCCTTCATTGTTGTTCAATAGTCGATTTCGCTTTATCTTCCAATAGAATCTTATACATGCAAATTGATGGGCTTATCCCCTTGATATCCGCAAGAGTCCACCCAAGAGCAGTCTTGTATTGCCGAAGTACCCTTAATAGCTTTTCTTCTTGAACCTCATTAAGTGATGCAGAAATAATAACTGGAAAGGTAAAAGAAGAACCAAGGTAGGCATATTGTAGATGGTTAGGCAAGGGCTTAAGTTCCAAGGTGGGAGGTTCTTCTAAGGATGATTTCACCTTTTCAATTGGCTTTCCCCAATAATCCAAATGTTCAAATTTTTGCATACATCGTGTGAACTTCGGAGCTGAATCTAACATTTGAACCCATTATTGCACAGTTGAATCATCAGATATATTTTCACTTACCAATGCGGTTTTAAGCGGGTCTTCATTCACAGATTCAATAAATACCTCCCTAGTTGCTCCTTCAATCAGATTAACTCTAAAGCACTCTTCCTCTCCCTTCAAAAATTTTATAGCCTTGAAAACATTAAAAGTTTCTTCTTCATCTTGGACTCTCATCATTAACTCTCCCTTTTGTACATCAATTAATGTCCTTCCCGTGGCTAAAAATGGTCTTCCAAGGATAATGGGTATGTCTTTATCCTCTTCACAGTCCAACACAATGAAGTCGGCTAAAAATATGAATTTATCCACCTTCACTAATATGTCTCCCACAATGCCCCTAGGGTATGTCACTGATCTATCCACGAGTTGTAAAGAGATATTTGTTGGCTTTGGTGCTGGTAATCCCAACTGAATGTAGATCGAAAGTGTCATTAAGTTAATACTTGCACCCAAATCACACAAACATCTGTTAAAGAATTGGGGTCCAATTGTGCACGGTATGGTGAAGCTACCCGGATCCTTCAACTTCGGTGGTGAATTTCTTTACAGAATTGCGCTACATTCTTCTGTCAACGCCATAGTTTAAAACTCCCCTAGCTTCCTCTTCCTTGATAAAATATCTTTCATGAATTTTGCATAGCTAGGCATTTGTTCTAAAGCATCTGCGAATAGAATATTGATTTGCAGCTTTTTGAACACTTCTAAAAATTTCAAAAACTGTCTATCTAATTTTTGCTTTTGAAATCTTTAAGGAAACGTCGTAGGTGGTATGACTGTTATTTGCTTATCTTCTTGTTTTTTTTCATAACTTTTTCCCCAGATTTACTTCGCGAATTTCCACTCTTTTTTTCACCATCCTCAGCAGAAATTATTTTCTTTTGTCCTTCTAAATCTGTAGTCAACTCCTTCCCAGTTTTGAGTGTAACTGCCTTACATTGTTCATTTCTACATTCCTTGGATTTTTTTCTGTATCACTACGTAAAGAACCTGGAGTTCTAGTATTCACATCACTAGATATCTGCCCAATTTGGTTCTCAAGGTTCTTTATTACAGCTGATTGGTTTTTCGTTGTGGCTTCAAACTGAGTTGCCAATCTTGCCAACAATACTTCCATCTGTGATAGCTTATCCAGTTGTTGAGGTTGTGGCTGTTGTTGGGATTGTTGATGTGGCTAGAATTCAGGTGGATATGATTGCCTTGGAGTTTGTGCTTGAGCATGTGACTGATTATTACTCCAAGAAAAATTCGAGTGCTTTCTCACTCCTGGATTGTAACTATTTGGATAACTGCCCTGCTGCCTGTTATAACTAGAAACAAAATGGATTGACTCAAGATTTATTGCACATTGATCACTTGAGTGGCTACCCACACATATTTCACAAATTGTTCCCTGAACTGGTTGTACCCCAAGTGCATCTATCTTCTTTGTAAGAGTAGAAATCTTGGTTGTCACTTGAGCTGACAATGCTGTCATCGCATCTACTTCATAAACCCTGACTGTCATTTGTTGATCCGTTCTTTCTGTTGGCCACTGATAATTATTAGCTGCCATGGTTTCAAGAAACTGATACCCCTTATCACAATTCTTGGCCATAATAGCTCCACCCGCTGCAGCATCTATACTCGATCTCACTGTGCTGAATAAATCGTTATAAAAAGTCTGCACCGGAAACCATTTAGGAATCCCATGGTGTGGACATTTTTGCAATGAGTCTTTGAATCTCTCTCACGCTTTATATAGCGATTCTGAATTGTGCTGAACGAAAGAGAAGATATCGTTTCGCAACTTTGCTATTTTTGTAGGCGGGAAAAACTTTGCAAGAAATTTCTAGGCTAGGTCGTTCCATGTAGTAATCGAGTCTGGTGGTAGTGAATGGAGCCAACTCTTAGCCTTATCTCTAAGAGTAAATGAAAATAGCCTTAGCCTTATTGCATCCTCTGACACATTATTGTACTTAAAAGTATAGCAGATTTCTATGAAGTTGACTATGTGATCGTTCAAATCATCATTCGGTAACCCTACAAACTGACATGAATTTTGAATAATCTGTAATGTCCCTGTTTTATCTCAAAACTTGTAGCAGTAATGGCAGGCCTCATAATCTGTAATAACCCGCGGTGTAGCATAATCCCGCAGTGCTTTTTGCTCTTCTTCAGCCATATTATCTTTCTTAACAAGTGCCTCTTTGGTTTCTTTAACCCACTTACGAAACCGTTGAAATCGTTATTCGATGTCGTCCTCGTAAGGCAATAAATCTAGCTTCTTCGATTGCGTTTGCATACACTAGTCAAGACCACCTGAAAAAAACAGAAAAGAAAAAGTTTAAATTAAAAATAACTCTATCAAAATTAATAATGAGAAAATATTAAACTAATTTTCCCGGCAACGGCGCCAAAAACTTATTGCCTAATTTCTTAATAGCACTTTAACACGCAAGTATACGCGTTCAATTGTAATATTCAGCAAGCAAGGATATCGTTCCCACGAGAAAATAGGTTAACCTTTATCAATTTTAAATTTTAATTAAATTAATCTTATTTTAAACTACGAAATATTGGTTGTGATATGAAAATGTAAATTAACAAAATTAATAACTAAGATCAAAGTTCACAAGATTATTACAGATTTAACAGGTTAAGATTATATTTTCCCTTAGTATTTCATTCAAATCAATTTACTTCCCATTTAATTCAATTAATTAATATGAATCATTATCCAAGAATGTTTTATAGTACTCACGCACTTCTTCCAAAGACACGTGAACAAATCCTCCTAAATCCGATCTTTAAGACACAGAATTACAAGGAACACCCTAGCTAATTAATTCACTATATTCCTATGTAAATTAAGTTAATTAGGGTTTTACGCACAAATTCTTTCAATGGATACAAAAGACACATATGTATATTCTTATCCTACATGCTAATCATATAACCTTATTCAGATTATATGAACAGATATTATCATATCCAGATCTCAATCTATACTCCATCTTCTAATTTTATATAGATTATCACAGTAATTATTTTTTTTGTTAATGTGGAGTTTTCCAACCGCAGTCGGACTAAGTATCCCCACCCCGGACCAGGCTTTGAGCACATGCTCGGCCTAAGACATGTCTCTGCCACGAAATGTGCGATCCGTGGCCCTCACACTTGTAATTGTTGGCCAAACAATTAATCAATAAGCAAAAGATATAATAAACAATTTAATAAAAACCAACTTTCATTCAACGGGAAGGTTCAATTTAAACTACATACCAAGTTCCGTTGTAGTTGTGACGCCCCCAAAATAGGTATACATCACCCATTTTGAGTCGCCAAATACATGGTACAGAAACAAATACAACTTCAGTAATACAATTGTCGTGCAAAATACGACAATACATAAACTGTGAGTTTAAATACAAATATTGTCTTCTAGACAATATCCACACTCAAATAAGTCCTTATTACAAGAATTGAAACACTATTCTACAAAATAGTGAGGACTGCTAAAACAACTGATTTGAAACATCACTCCACACCCCGACTAGTTCCCGCTATATTCTCGTCTCTTGAGAAAAATGGAACAAAAAGGAAAAGAGTGAGCTCAACTAGCCCAGTAAAGAATATTATGACTAAAATAATATACAACAAATTATCATTAGTCTTCAACAGGAAAAAATCTGATAAAATATAATAGATAATAAATTTTAGGTCAACAACTGCAACGGAAACAACAATTCATTAGAAGAGTCAAGTAGAGAATGAATTCTACTATCTTCTAAAATTTAAAAGTTCATCACCAATATTTTATCCCTGTAACATCAATCAATATACATCTTGAATCAAATATTTATCTTTGCACTACAGGCCAAAGATATCACCAGTTGGTCATGTTCATCTAAACACCTGTTAACACTACGGGCCAAAGATATTCATCAGTTAATCATTCATCTTTGCACTACAGGCCAAAGATATTTAGTAATATCATCATTTAGGACTGAGAATGATGAAAATATCTTAAAGAAAACAAATCCAGTGAGACAAAATGACAAATATAAGGGATTCGTACTACAGTTTATCTAAGTTCAAAAACGCTCCATAATAAACCATAGTGGAGTAAAATTCAAGAATGAAGATCAAAATATAGATACAATCAAAGATAGTAACCATAATAGACATCTTGGACAAAGAAGAGAAAATTTTATTTTTTTGTGAATAGTGTCGTATTTGTGAATAGTGCCGTATACGTGAATAGTGCCGTATACGTGAATAGTAACCCCGATACAAAAAGGTAGAAATTTTACAATAAAATTCATATCAATATTTCGGCATAATGATATTGAAGAAAATAATATCATTTACGAAAAAAATAACATCCCTTACCTCAAAATAACCGTATTTCTGATCGAAATATTGGATGTAATGCCGAAGGAAACTTGCACCGAATAGCAACTCTCAAAGTATCTAAATACTCATAAAATACGCTCGATAATATAGAGAGAGAAAACTTATGTTTCTGGTGTGATTTTTAATTCTAACCTAAGCACCTATTTATAGGAAAATGCTAGAACGCCAAAGGAGACTAAATTATAAAATAATATTATTTCTTTTTCTTTCTTCTACGCATGCTAAGTTGGACAATCAAGACCAGCCACCTTTGAACAAAATTTCCAGCACATGTTTTTCAAAAACAAAAGTGGGTCCCACCCATAATTTTAATAAAAATATTTAATTTTTAAAACTTCAATAATTCATAAAAAATAGCCCTTTTATCAAAAAAATTCGAATCTCATGTTCTTTCCATAAGAAATTTAATTCTCTACAACTTTGTAGCTTTAAGTTTTTCCAAATTCCAAATAGAAAATGTCCGAAATCGACATACGGATGATTTTTAATACCTCCATTCCGACAAAATACTAATAAAACACCTCAAAATTAAATCCTTCATTTATATCCACATAAAAATAAATATATCCATCATTTATATCCACATAAAATAAATATTTTCTTATCATATAAATCAATAATTAATTATTCACAAATACTATTACAGAATAACAATTATGACAACCAGGTCGTTCCTAGGAAAGAGGGGGCTTTCTGATAAGGATTTCTCCTTACTGACGCGTAATTAGGTGACCAAACTTCTCCTTAGACAGAACTTTCTTAGACATTGCCAATAATGCTATCTAATAATATTATTTAAATAATATGAATTATTAATCTGATAATGGAGATACTGTGCAGTGACAATTATTGAAACAGCAATAATATAAAATATCAACGTAGCAACTATTGAATCAATAAAATTAAATATTGAGCAGTAATTACTGTAATAATTATTGAGTAGTATCTTCTTACGTAAGAATCAATAATCAAACAATACTATGCAATACCGTGTGCTACTGTGCAACCACGCGTATTACTGTATTTTAACCACCGGGTATTCCAACAGTGTTAACGGTAACTACTACGCCGTTATTTGTAAAAACTCAAACTTGTCGTTTTCTTCATCAGACCGTTTTTCGTTATGGGGCCCACAAATGACTGCGCCATCGTATGAATATTCCCCGACAACAAGAATATTCCACGACCAAACGAATATTCCCCGCCAACAATGAATATTTTATAAGCACTTGCTTATTTTGCAAAATTTGCACATTTCACCCATAACCAAAGTATTATATCAAATTAATACCTTATTATTTAAAAATAATAATTAGAAGAAATTTGATTTTATTTATGAATAAGTTAGGGTCTTACAGTAGTCTTAATTAAAGTTTAGTTCATGATAATAATAAAGAAAAACATCATCCAGATTAATAATCCAAACATCCCAGGTAATTACAAAAGATAAAACTAGAGAAGAGAAGAAGAAACTCTGAATTTGTTCCAATACTCTCTGTTTGATCTTCAGCCCTTGCAATCCTTCTTCGTGTGTTCCTTCGTTGTTCTCTCTGCAATTGTCTTGATAATTCCTCGATACGTCTTTTTCTAAAGTCTTCTCCTATTTGTATTAGTCAAAACCCTCATTCAAATTCCTTTTTGGCTTCCAAAACCAACTCATCAGTGGCAAAATCCCTCTTTAGCCGCACATGAGCGCCTAGGCACTCAACCAAGGTCATTTCCAAGAGCCTAGGCGCTTGACCAGGACCACGTATTTACAAAAATACCACTCAACTCTAATTTTAATGATTTTTTTATCTTTTTCTTCTCCTAAATGACCAATTTGTCCCTCCAGCTCCAACCTACAAGAAATAAACACAAAAACACATAAAAAGATACTAAAAACACTTAAAGATAACAATAATTAAGTTTAATAATATCGGATTCATAGGTATAAAACCTACTCATCATATGCTTATGACAATTGAGTAACTAAACAACTAAATAAAGATACTTATCGACTTCAACTCCTCAAATGATTGTGAGCTAGTAGTATGTACAACTCGAAGCTGACCACAATTCTTCTTCATCTGCTCGGACTTCTTCTTGAAGTCATCAGCATCCCATTACGTACATATGGCCTTCCATACTGCATCTGAGACAATCTGGGATTGATGATCTCGTAGCGTAGTCCCGGGCTAATCTACAACATCTCGAAAGACCCTCTGTCTTATCTCATACAACCAGTCGGTGTAGTTCTTAGCGATTTATGCTATGATAACAGCGTCGCCGGCTAGCTAGGAGATGCTATCCTTATATCTAAAAAATTTATAAAAAAAAATTAAACTTATCAGAAAAAATTAATTAATATGAAACTACTATGTACGTATAATTGAGTAATTTATGTAAATTAACTTATATGAAACTCGTGTAACACAATCTCCATAAAATAGGCATCGTATTGCGCGTATTGGCTAAAAACATATAGCCCGTCGGGAGGTGTGTCAAGCATATGACATGTATGGTCGCCTTAGCCACTGAATCTAATATACTACAATAAAAATAAAACAATATTGTTAGGTCGTTAATTGTGTCATCAAATAAATTATATTAAATTAACTTTGTTCCTATTCTCTAACAGTTATTGTACTAAGTCGACATCCACACGGACTGTAAGCGAAACTGTCAACGGACAACCAAATATACTGAGGTTAGTCCCTCGACGATGTCGACGACCGTTATCTGTAATTATTAAAATAGTTTTATTGTGTTAATATAAAATTTTCATAAAATATATAAAAAGTTAATTGAGAAAAAATCAAAATCACGATGACGATAACTTACTAGCTGCTGAAGACGACCCGCCCTGATACCATTGACTGATCCTGATCAGGCACCACCACAACGACCACCATTATGTCTAGCTATAAATGTACTACTGAAATAACCAAAATAACATATATGGATTTGTAGTTAATTTAATTAAACATATGGCAGTAATAGTGAATTATTTATAAACCATAAATAAATTTAAACTTAGCATGTCATAACACCCGTCAGAATCAAACATCATTATCACCATCGAATTCTGTATCTTCCTCGTCATTATAATTTTTTTTCGTCTTTATCATCTTCAACGATGTCATACTCATTGACAACCACGTCTTTCTCGACTTCCTCATCATTGGGTACGTTAACGACATCATTTATCATCACATCGTCATCATTTAGTAGTATCTAACTTGATGTTTGCCTAATTATTATTAACAAGTTCACGTAAGTATATGCGATCGACTAGAAATATAATGACAAGAAGAGTATCGTTGCCACAGAGAATTATTTAATAATAATTACCAAGTACTAACTCATAACCAAATTAATTTTATTTAAACAATTGAATTACACTTTAAAATAAAAAGAACTAGTTACACTAATAATAAAACTAATCTATTAACAAGGATTAAATTTAGATTTTAAGACTTAAGATTACAATTTTTCCCAATGTTTCATCTAAAATTCGAATCTCTCTAATTAATTATATAGTCACGATAAATTGTTAACCGAGAATTCGTTTGTATTTATACGCCTCTCTCGATAGTCATATAACAAATCCTTCCTAAATGCACCACAATGAGAATAAAATTGGGAAATAACACCCTATCTAAATAAATCACTATATCTCTATGTGAATTATATTAACAAGGATTTTAACCATTATTCTCTTTAGGTTACATAAGGCATATACGTATATCTCTATCCTATACACGAATCATAATTATATCTCATGCAGAAAACACAAACACATGTTATCATATTCAGATCTAAACATATAATCCATCTCTCAATTTCATATAGATTATCCCATTAATTATTAACTAGTTAACTAATGTATGAATGAACAAAATATGATAAACAATCCATATGGTACCAATCAAAAAGGAAGACAATCAATTTAAACTACACATTGGGTTCAATTGCAATCTTAAATGACATTTAGCTCATAACTGAAAAAGAAATCAAATCCATAAAATAATCCATTATATCCAAGGTTACAAAAATAAAAAGGAGAGAAAATAGAATAAAAATCTGTATATGAAGCTCGATCTCCAATCTCTGCCTTCAATCCTTGCTCCTTCACTTTGAATTTGAAAGTAGTATGCCTTCAAGCCAATTACATTTGATGTAATAAGCACTTACTTTGTAATCTAATTCATTTATTAATAAGAGAATTTATTTTATAAAAGACATTCTTTATCCATGTTAATTAGTTGAATTATCAGATGTGATAAAACCATAGTTATTGAGCATGCATTTAGAATCATGATGTTGATTATGTTAATGAGATCTAAATTCTTGAAAGCTCAAAACTAAAATATTCCTAATCGTATGGATCATTAATGTGGGGTTAGTGATTCCGAATAGATTAGTGCATATTATGCTTGTTCTGTTAAAAATAATGATTGATCTCATGATCATTTGTGTGAAGACACTAAAGCAAGTATGTAGGTGCTTATTGGAGAATAAGTTCACTAAACGTGACTAATAAAGGAACCCTAATGGAATTTTACTTGTTTATAAATAGGAGTTCCTAATGTGATAGTAGTACACGTGATCATTGAATTTGAGATCATCATATTATCTTATATATACTGAATTATGTTTTGACATATTCCTTAATACTCTAGGGTATATCGTAGGGTATATTTAGATATAACAAAGTATAAATAGAGATAAGTGAATGATCAACAAAGAATCTACTAATTCCAGTAAAGGTAGAATATGTCCTATGTGATTCGATAAAGTGATAACTTGGAAATCCCTGGCCAGGGCTACAATTGTGTATTTTAGAATTAAAATACCTATAAGTAAATAAATAAAACTTGATAGTAATTCCATGTTTTATATTTGATTGGGACATTGTATGGTAGAATGATTGCATTGTATGGTAACTATTCACGAAATTGGTTCCTTGTATTCTTTATGATAATCTTTGTGATTAACGTTGAATTCATATTATCCGGATATTCATGATACATTATTTATAAAGTGTCACTCATGATGTAGAATAAATATTATTTATTTATATTTGAATTAAATGAGTTTAATTCATTATAAATAATATTAAAATGATTCTAATTTATTTATTCTACTACCAGCTTAATATTGAACCTAGAGAGTCACACCAAAAAAGGGAGAAATGTTATTTTAGAAGTGATAGACTTAATAATAATAAATTAAGTGTATTTAATTTATTAGTGGAATAAATTAAATAACTTAAAATTTATAATTAAGTATTTGGAGAAATACTAATATTATAAATTAAGAAGATTAGTCATATTATTATTATTATTGTTTTTTAAAAAATACAAATACTTATAATTGAGTATTTGGAGAAATATTATATTATAAATAAATAAGTGAAGTCTTATTATTATTATTATTATTATTATTATTATTATTATTATTATTATTATTATTATTATTATTATTATTATTATTATTATTATTATTATTATTATTTTATTTAGTTCCTAATTATATTGGGAATTAAATTAAAACCCTAACTTCTAAAAGGTTTATAATTAGGGTTAGTCTATAAATAAGAGGAGACTTATTATGGGATAGACTAATGCTCATGCAACTGAAAGTAGTATGTACACAAGACAATCATATTTGATATGATAAAACATATACTTTGCAACAATCTTATTAATTTATTAATAAAAAAAATTGTTTATTTAAAGGCATTTACATTATCTACATGGTGTTGTTGTATAATATGTAATAAACCCATAGTTTTAAGTAATGCTTTTAGAATCATGATGATAATCATGCTAATGAGATCTAAATTCTTAGATAGCTTAAAACTAAAATAGTTCTCAATCGTTGGATTACTAAAAAGGGGATTAGTGAATTTGGATATATTGGTACATACGTTACTTGCTCTTAGGAAGAGGATGATCCATCTCTCTAATTCATATAAATTATCTCGATAATTGTTAATCAGACAATTAAATAATTAAAAACAAACCATAATAGACAATCCCATAATATTCAATAATAATTAACAAGGAAGTGTATATATATCCAAACTACGCAATAAGGTGTATTGTAATAGTAAGATAAAGTTTAGTTCCACATGACAAAAGTGAATAATGAATCCATAGAAGAATTAAATAAATGAAGTTACAAGTAAAAGAAGAGAAATAATAAAACTATGTAGTTGATTCTTCTCCCGACTGCTTCACTTGAGCTTCGCGTGATCTTCCTTTTGCGTTCTTCACAATCTCCTTGTTATGCTCTATTAATCCCTATAAATTATCTGTGTATTATATCCAAATGTATTTTAATATCTCTTGAAGCCCTCTCATAAATCAGCCACCAGATTCCTTGTCAAACTCAACTTCACAAAATAAGCCAACTTCCTTTCCCGACGAATTCACCCCGGCAGATTCAATGCTTAGAGGAGCTAGCCCTGGCGGATTCACCTTTTCAATTTGCCTCGGCGGGTTCATTACACTAGGGGAATTCGCCCTAGAGGATTCATCAGACCAAAAATTACAGAAATGCCATTGTTCTCCATTTTCATGTTTTTTTACCCTCTGAAGCAATGTCCTACAAAAGAAACACGAAAACAAGTTAAATGAAAATAAAAATACTTAAAGATTTCAAAGAATTAAGCCTAAAAGATAACCGATTAGGAGGTATAAAACCCACTCATCAGATGCCCTTGATCATCCTTAACAAACAAAGGTGTTGAGCTTGCTAGCTTGCAAGCATTCGAGGTGAGCACCACTCACTATCGACCAATTAGGGCACTAGCCTTAAAACCGATAATATCTCCCCAAGTAATGTATGTTGGTCAAGAGATGGTATCCTTGGGTCTTTGGCTATGCAATGGGCTGGGAAAGAATAAACAAGGAATCAAGAAACCTATTCAGATACCAAGTCAAATAGGGAAAGTTGGATCAGGATATTTTGATGGGCCCAAACGCCGGAACCCACGCAAGAATAGGCCAGTTTATCTGTCAACAATCTTTCTACCAGATCTCACTGATGCAGGTTTCAAGGAACCCTTGAGGAAGATTCTTGCCCAATTGTCTAGCATGTTAATGTAAAAGACTAATCTGACTAGTGATAAAGAAGAATTGTCAATTCCTGCAAAAGGAAAGGAAGTACAGGGTGAGAAGTTCCTATAGGAAGTTCAAAACCAATTTGCAAAGATGTTTTACCTGGCACAAACAGAAGGTATAACTGAAAATATCGGGAATGATGACCAGTCAGAAGGCCAGCCTCCATTCTGATTTATAGATTGGGCTAAGGTTAATGTTCCAGGGAAAGGCGTTGACCCCAAAGAGGACTCAGTTATGGCCATTATCGAGGAGGAAAATAACAGCAACCCCTCCATCGATGCCGTCAACAAGGATATGATTCTGGACAACTAGAGCATCACTCCATGTATTATCCAAAAAGGATAAAAGGGTTGACATGGTCTATCAGCCCAAAAGTATAGATATTAGGGCATCACTGACATTTTATTATCTGCCAATAGCTGTTTAATTATGTTTATTACTGACACCTTTTGTATTTTAACTAGTGTCATATATTAAGCAAATGCATTTTTGTTTTTAGGTCACCAAAATTAGGTTTGTTTAGCCTTGTCGATGGATTGCCAAATCTGCACAGTGACTACGACTTTTGATGTAGAATTGGACTTTTACTTGATGGGGATCGAGCAGGAAGAGATAGATGATAATGAGGTGCCCGAGGAGATCAAAGGATAGGTCAAAGATAAACCCAAACCCAACCTCGAACAAACCATCGCGATCAATATCGAAACCTCAGAAGATCCAAAAGAACTCCAAATTAGGAATGACCTCACCCCAAACCAACAGAGTGAGATAATTCAACTCCTAACCCAGTTTAAGGATGTGTTCGCATGGTCACATGATGACATGATCGGATTATCCACGGATATAGTCGTCCATGGACTACCCATTAAAGAAGGGTTCAAGCAGTCAAGCAGAAACTAAGGAGACTGAAGCTAGAATGGAGTTTAAAGGTTAAAAAAGAAATCGACAAGCAATTCAAAGCAGTCATTATCATGGTTTCTACTTACCTCGAATGGTTATCCAATGTGGTTTCTGTACCAAAGCCAGGAGGGAATATGCGAGTGTGTGTGGATTACCGAGACCTAAACAAGGCTAGTCTCAAAGACGATTTCTCGGTACCTTTCATCCATATCTTAATAGATAACACAATATAGTATGGCATGTACTCATCCGCCGACTGTTTCGCTGGATATCATCAAATCATGGTTGTCGAAGAAGATACGGAGAAAACTGCCTTAATTACTCCTTGGGGTACCTTCTGCTATCGACGGTTAGCCTTCAGCCTCACCAATGCCGGTGCTACATACCAGAGAGCTATGGTGGATTTATTCTACGATATGATGCACAAAGAGATAGAGGTTTATGTGGATGACATCATCGTGAAATCTAAAAAGAAAGATGAGCACAACTACCATCTTAGAAAGGTATTCAACTGGCTCCGCAAATATAACCTGAAGCTCTACCCAACCAAGTGTGCTTTCGATGTTAAATTCAGGAAATTGTTGGGCTTCCTAATAAGCAATCGAGGCATTGAACTAGATTCGACAAAGATAAAAGCAATCACGGAAATGCCAATACCCCAGACTCTAAAAGAGATCCGGGGATTTTTGGGAAGAATCAACTTCATCAGTCGATTTATCTCTCAGCTCACCTGCACCTGCGAGCCTTTTTTCAAATTGTTAAGGAAAAATTCCTCAGAAATGTGGAATGAAGATTTTCAAAAAGCCTTCTTCGCCATCAAGAAGCAGTTGATTGAAGCTCTTGTTTTGGTACCTCCAAGGGACAAAGTTCCACTTTTCATATACATCTCCGTCAACTCAAATGTCATGGGATGCATGTTGGGGCAGAAAGATAATAGAGGTAAGGAAAGAGCCAAAATTATCTCATCAAAAGATTCAGCAGCCATGAGCAGAAATATACCTTAATCGAAAAAACCTGTTACCCACTAGCATGGGCCGCTATGAGGTTACATCATTACCTCCAAGGACATATAACTTATCCCATATCCTGCATGGATCCTTTGAAGTATATCTTCAGCAAGCCCATATTGAATTGTCAATTTTCGAGGTAGCAACTAATCCTCCAGTAATTCGACATCCTCTACGTGACACAAAAAGCCTTCAAGGGCCAGGGAATTGCAGGTCAGCTCGCCGATGCGCCGTCAGGGAGCTTCAAACCTTTAGAAACATATTTTTGTGACGAAGATGTAATGACAATCCAGAAAAACCATCGAGAAGATACGATCCAATTCTAAAAATTGTACTTCGACGGTGCTATGAACACAGAAGGTGCGGGAGTAGAGGTAGTTCTCATGTCCATCACTGGAGAATAATATCCCGCAGATACCAAGCTACAATTTAGCAACACTAACAATACATCTGAGTATGAAGGCTACATCATGCGATTGCAATTGACTCGAGCAATGGGAATCAAACGTCTAGCGGTCTTTGGAGATTTCAAATTGGTTATCAGGTAAACCACCGGGGTATATCAAACCAAAGAATTACACTTGTTGCCCTATCAACGACAGGTTATCAAGATGGCTATGGAGTTCAAAGATATAACCTTCATACACATTCCTCGAAATCGAAATGATTTTGTAGATGCACTGGCAACCTTGACTTTCTTAATCCGCATATCCGCAAGGAAGGGAATCCCTGATATCATGTTCACAACACAGATAGCACCAGCCTATGAGAATTATATCGGAGAAATATATGATGAAATACCTCCTTGATACTAGGATATCAAAGAATATCTATGAGATGGAACCATACCCACTGGGGCAAGCCAAGTTGAAAGAAAGAGAATCCAAAAGATGGCCATGAAATTCTACTCAAGTGGAGACACTCTCTACAAAAGAGATGTGGGCATGGGCCTCCTAAGATGCCTAGATAAGGATCAAGCCCAGAGGCTTATAGATGAAGTGCACGATGGAGTGTGTGGGCCACATATGAGCGGTCCCTTACTTGCCAAAAAGATATTAAGAATAGGGCACTACTAGCTCTCCCTCAAAACCGATTGCAATGATAATGTCAAGAGATGTTATCAATGCCAAATCCATGGGAATGCCGCCCACGCTCCTCCAAGTGAATTACACTGCATGAGCTCACCATGGCCCTTTTCCATATGGGGTACGGACGTGATCGAGTTGATCGAGCCCAAAGCCAGCAACGGTCATAGGTTCATCTTTACTATGATCGACTACTTTACTAAATGGGTGGGAGCCGCCTCCTTCCCCAAAGTCACCAAGGAGATTATTGTCGGTTTCATCAGGAACAACATGATTTATCGATACGGGCAATCGGAGGTTATTGTATCAGACAATTTAAAGAATCTGAACAATCAAATGATGAAGAAATTGTGTAGAAAATTCAACATCAAGCATCTTAATTCCTTCATTTATCGTCCCAAGATAAACAACACCATTAAAGCAGCCAATAAGAATATTAAGAAGATCATGGAGAAGATGTCTACCAATCACAAAGGATGATCTGACCTATTGCCCCTAACTTTTCTAGGATACAGAACATCGATGCACACTTCTATTGGGGCCACCCCCTACTTATTGGTCTATGGCATGGAAGTCGTGCTTTCCATAGAAATAGAAATGGCATCATTAAGGGTATTGATAGATGCCCAAATGGAAGAAGATCAGTGGTTGCAAGACCAGTATAGCCAATTATCACTAATATATGAGAAAAGGGTTGTCGTCATCTTCCACAATCAGTTATATCAACAACAAATATCTCAATCCTACAACAAGAAGGTCCGACTTCGGCAATTCAAGAAGTATGACCTGGTGTTGAAAAGGGTCATTTCAAACTAAAACGCACCCAAAGGGAAATTCTCCCCAAATTGGGAAGGCACCTTCATGGTCAAGGATGTGTTATCAGGCAGAGCCCTCAAATTATAATTAATGGACGGTAAAGAATTTCCTCAGGTGATCAATTTAGATTCCGTAAAGTGATTCTATGTCTGAACCTTCTATAGCAACCATCCTTGCAAAAAAAAAAAATTCCATCAGGTTTTAACAGTTTGAGCCTAAACTACGTAAGATCTAATCTACCTCCATCCATGAGAGTACGTAGGCAGCCATTTATGGTATGGTCTAACCCTCAAAAGAAGCAGTTAAACACTCTACCTCTCAACACAAACACCAACTCAAACACTATTTCCAAGACACCAAATCATACCTAAAAAGTCTACACCTAAGAAAGCCTAAAGGTCAACGACTCATGTTGAAAAGACCCTACGACATCTCAATTTCATTACATCAAATCCGTCACAACTTCTGGAAAGGAAGAGATTGTGATACATCAAGACGAAAAGTCACAAAGAAAAATGGCAAGCATCATACAAGGTTAAGACATACTCAAATAGGAAGTAAACTAAGATATATTTACTTTTTATATGTTACTGTTTGTTATACTTAGGTATCCAGTACATAAAAAAAGAAAATGATCTAGTCTATACAGGAAATACATGCTAAGCTATAAACTCAGAGTCAAGCAAGCCATCAACTCTAAGAGCATATCTATCTCAGCAGACTGAGAAGCAGCCTTAAGCTCCTGGACCACTACATCATTACGTCTCAGAAGCTATATAGCGGTCCAGATGGTACTATCCTGATGATCCACCAGCTCTCGAGCCTGATCTAAAATCTAATCAATGAAAGACCTGAGAGCAGCACTCTCGGCAATAGCGACATCTCTGGCATCCCGAGCCATATCCCTCCAAAGATAAACTAAATCCCTCATGGATAAGGCCGTCAACATCAATGTTTGAGTATGGTCCTGCTCGACAGTCAAAAGTTGCACCTGGCGCTCCAGATCCTCTCTAGATAGTGGAAAAAAATGAATGCAGAACCAGGGGTCAAGATAACTAAAGCTACGGTCAAATCAGTAAACATCTCAACCTTAGTTGGGGAAAGTAGATCCTCCATAGGCTCCTCATCATCTGAATCCATACTCGACTCTCGATGATCAACCACGACCACTATATTCGACTGTAACAAGACCCTGTACTCAGCAGAATAACCCAGGTGACTATCACAAAACTCAGTTGTCTCCCGATGAATCTAGAACTCATATAATCTAGCCAGATCATCCTCAGACAAAGATAAAGTAGATGACCTGTGATCCAAAGCACCCTCAAAGGACTGAAAATCCCAGAACTAATCAAACTGACCCATGACTGCCAACGGGTGATATGTGGTCACACCCCACAAACCTGCTATCAGAAGGAAATCCATACCCGCAACATGGGTGATGAAGCTCAAAGGAGAACAATAGCCTGAGTAGACCAAAATCAAAAATGGCTCTTCAATATCAGAGAGGAAAGTAAACCAAGATGCGTCATCCATGCAAACAATCGGTTTAAAAGAATAGGACATCGCTATGTCATGCCCAAAGCAATATCTATAGCTGTGCACAGTGCCTATCGATCTCAGATGTATCATAAACCAAACATAAAATTACACGGAGCTACCCTGGAAATACCCGTCATTATGTGCATGGCAATAAGAAGCCAAGATGTAAGTCTCCACTAGGATCATGGGGAGAATGGTATAATCCTCTCTGAAATACCTGACCACTATCACCAATCAAATATCTCGATAGTCCATGTAAAGAGGCATGTACAAATATGCTGTAATACACATCAACAAAGTGTCAACCTGGGCCGACCTCCATATCTCCCCCGAGATAGCGAAGTCTCCCCGATGCAATGAAAAGCTATCAGCAGATCCAAAGTGATCAATCAAGAAATCTAAAGATACCACATGTCCTGAAGTAACCTCTCTCAAGATGACTGAACGCCGCAAGCCAGTCATAAACTGATAATTACTCTGGCACAGGGCCCATCTAAGGGTAAACTAGAAATGCACTAGTATTCCTCTAAGATTGGAGTCAACTCCTCTAATCCAAATCTAAATACATTTCTATCAGGTATCTAGTGGGCCAACATACCCTTTACAAAACCGTATGGGACCTGGAAAAATAGGTTATAGATCAAATGTCCCATCATGAGATCAACAGAAATACGATCTGAGGCTGATAAGCTATCATAGTCCTCAAGCGAGAGGCTATCCGAGTAGGTGGTAAATTATCAATATGGGCCACTAAAAAAGAAGCCATCAGTAAAATAGTATCACAAGACCACACAAGGGTCAATTTTAACTCACGATTTATAAATGTAAATCCATGACATATAATGTGTGCGTTATGATAAATGACAATATAATATGTGTAATAAATGAAAAGCATTATATATACATCTTTGTGGAATACATGAAACTGTATACATCCATATCATCTCTGTCCTACAAATGAAAATAAAAAGTATAGGGAAATAGGGCAAAGCTGCCCAACATCTAACAAAAGCCTATCCAAAGAAATCTCTAACATATATATATCCTCAAGTTAATCAACATGCGCTAACTCCTCCTAAGTCATTATGTCTCCACCGGAACACATATCTGGACTGTACTAAGGTGGGTCTCCTCTAGCAAAGCCACCTACGTCTGGATCACCCGAAGGACCAGCACTAGAAGGATCAAAATTATCGACCTCAGCTAGATCCCTGCCCAAATGGGGAATGAAAAGGGACATCTGGTCCAATCGCTGTGTCAATCTCGCAATCTGCTCTAAATGAGTCAGCTCTCTGACATATGCCACCCAATTAGTCATCGTCACAGACCCCGGCACCACGTCTCCCAAAAATTGGGTAGCATGAGTCTGAGCCCCAATAGTGCGGGGAGTCCACCACAAAGAAAAAACAGCCTAAGTACAAGGGTCGTTCGATAATGTGAACCCATCTAGACCCATCAAGGGAATGTCTACAATCGGCCAGGATATATGCCAAGACTGCTGAGAAGGGGGAAGGTATGGGATACGAATCTCCCCTATAACACACCAGACATTCCGCTCTCCCAAATAGAGCTCCCAACCACCCTCAATCAATAAAGGAATTCGACGGGCAGACAAGGCATACTCAGGTTCTGTCGGGAAACCCTCCTTAAAACCTTCTGCTATGTTCTCTTGGGTGTAAGGAACCTAAGTCACATAGGAAGCAGTCAGCAGCTCCAACTGAAGGCGACAGTAAGGAAAGTTCTCCGTCATAGGGACCTCCATTAAGGTATAATGATACCATTGGTGTCCCCGTGGATAAGTCTCCAAGCTCAAAGTAGTGATGAGATGCAGAAAATGAAGCCTCTCATAAGCCCAGAACTACAAATTTAAGAATAAACTACATCAGACAAGAAATCAACAACCCGAACCCGGGGAATTGAAGACAATCAAAGCTACTCACCATAAGAAACGGATAGAAGCCCAACCAAGCATCAGTCACGCCCTTCGAGTGCATTTACATCCCGCGAAGGAAATATGCAAAGGTAAAGGATCCCCAATCGTAATCCCCTATATGATCCACCTCTTGGAGAGCGCCAACCAAGACAAATGAGACAGTCGAGGAGTTATTTGCAATGAAACAACCCCTAATGATAGTCAGAAACAAACACCTTAAGATGCGATCACGCTCCCTCAGATCAGTAGGGAATAGCTCTGATAAGGCCCGACTAGAAGCATCAATGCTCAAGGGACCTAAGCTAACATTCCAGCCTTTGATGGCCGAAGAAGGAACTCCAAGGAGTGAGCAGACAACAACATATGAAATGTCAGCCACCAAAGGCATCCTCTCTCCAAAAAACTCCAAACTGATGATAAAATGCCAATTAATCGGCGTCATCACCACCTCACAGTCCAGAAGATGGATAGACCGACTCTGATGAAACCATCTCTCGGATAAAGCTTGCAAGTATCCCCACGGGCATCGACGGGGTGCAATGGAAAAAAAGGCCTCAAAACTCCAAGAATGCACTCGAGCCTGATAATTAGCATGAAGGGTCCCATACAAAGAATGGATACTAAATCAGTTCCCTCTCGATTGAGTAAACCTTAGAACATGCGTCACATTCAAATCAAGGCTCAACCATTGCCAAAAATGGAAAAAAGACAATTTAATATGGAAATACCTTGTACCTCGTTTACACGTTGGTAAACGGACGGATGACAGCTCAAATTGCCTAAAAGGTCAAGAATAGTCACATAAATACCGGGAAGATCCTAGCGTGAGGTAGAGGAAGAAGGAGCTGGAGCTAGAGCTGGAGCAACAACATGGATATCCTCATCCTCATCAGGAAGCCCCGTCCTGTTAACCATGATGGGATGAATCACAGACTCCATAAGCCGACACACCTGTCAAGTTGAGGGGGCAAGGGAATGTCCGAATCTGTCCTACGAACACCCGAAAAAGCCCTATAGGAGTTGAAGCTGCTAGGCCTGTCTAAATGCATACCTGAACAAAAATGCCAAATCACCTCAGATAGGGTAAGGTATTGATGAGGACATGCCTAGGTTGAACTCTAATGGAAGCTATAGTTCAGATCTAGTGCAAGTGCCAGTTGAGCCAGTGACGAGAGCTCTAACTAAGAGCTTTAAGGAAGGACTTATCAGACTCATTAAAGGAGCATAGAGTGAGGAAGGAACGAGTTTGAAGACTTTGGAACTAGACTCAAACCTCTTAAATTTGATACAAGTGTTTGTGCTAAGTACAATAGGGGAAAGGAGCCAAGAGTCACTTCTGGCTTATCGGCGCGCCCCGTGTCAGGATTGTACACAGCAGTGCGCCCCGCGCCGAGCCACCAAAAACTCTGGTCATGCAATGCTCCCCGCGCCACATGTAAGTCAAGATAGGCGCGCCCCACGCCAGTTGTTCGAAACTCTGTCTAGGTAGTGCTGCTCGTGGGCCAAGGCTAGCGCACCCCGCGCCGGGCGTCTGACAAGTCGGGCACGTTTTTGAAAAAGACACATTTTGACCATATTATCTTTAATAGATTTCTTTCCATATTTTTAGGGATTCTTCATAGCTTTTATAGTTCTAATGTCTTTAGGATACTTTTAGAAAGGGTTTTTGATTACAAGACAAGTTATTGATTCCTTATTGGATTATAGGGTTTTCATTACCATTATTTAAAGGCTTATTGATGTAATTGACATATTCATAAAATAATATTCAGTTTATCAACTCTTGTGAGAATTATTCTCTACTTTTGGTTCTTTGAAGAATTCCTAAGTAATTTCTTAGTTTATTCTTTGAGATTCAATTTGACTTATCATACAAAAATACATAGTTGTGCGGCGTCTTTGTTGATCAATTTCGCTATCGCTAAATCGCACGCAAGAATACGAGGCCCACAAGTAATATATGATAAGTTGAGTGTCATACTCACGAGGACAAAGTCTTACTAGGTAAACAATTATTAAGGTGAAGTCGTTACTTATCTTATCTAAACGAGTAAAACAAGATGGTTGGTTAATCTATATGATTAAAACTGTAATAATAAGAGAAGTAGATGTGCTAGGAAGTCAAGATAGGATTACAATTCCCCTAATGCATCGCCTAATCTCCTAACTCTCCAAATTACAAACGAATCTAGGAATGGTCAACCGAGAACAGTAAATACGCAAGAGTTTTTGTCGAAGGTCAAATGCACATCCCTAGCCAGATAAATCTCAATATATCTATTGGTGAAAATAACTAGGCCAAGGTCATTAAGCTAAGTCTCAAGGCTGCACAAGACGAATAGAGATATGTCTATCCTATTAACAATTTATGCACACATTCCATTGGCAAGGTCATAACAGGTGTTGCTGTATTTAAAAGCTAGATAATAATATCCATTTGTCAATATCCAATATTATCAATACCAAAAACTCTGTCAAGCAATCAATCATTAAGTACTAAATACAACAACCCATTCCAAAATGATTCATTATATAAAGGCTTAAATATGAATTAGTACCCTAAACTATAGGGCATATTCCACTTCGGTGATCCACCTTTCAATTTTGTCAATTAGGTTATTAAACTATCAATTTTTTTCAATTAAACAAATTGAACACGCCACGTCAGCAATTGCTGATGTGGCTAATTTAAGTGGGGTCTTAACAAGCTTACATGGCAAATAAATAATTTAATATACATTACATAAACAAATCATTTTAACAGCATGGGCAAAATTGCCAATATCTTAAAAAGCCCTAATTAAAATAAAACAAACCGATCAGACTAAAGAAAATTAAGCAAACACTTCGATCACACCTCTCCCCCAATTCTCGATAGAAAAACCCTAGATTAACCGAAGCGCGAAGAATTGAAGATAATCACCCATTCCGGCAGGATTTCATCACGATTCCAGCGAATAAGGACCGTGCATGTGCAATATGTGCTGAGTCGGCGTTCACCACAAACAACATCGGTCCCCACTGTCAGTCCTCACTGTCGGTCCCCACTTTCGGTCACTACTTTCGAAAGATAGCGAAGTAAGTTTATGTTTATGGTTTGAATATGTGTTATATTTGGACTTTATGTTTGTATTGCTTACAAATCTGTAGTCTCCTAACTGTAAAGTAGTATTCCCCCTCAGTTCCCCATAGTTTTGTCTCCCTAACTCATGTGAGGTCCCCATTTATTTACTTTATGTTTAGTACTTGTTAAATATATATATAATTTTTATATATTTTTGGTTAATGCAGAAATGGATGTCATTACTTTAAGATTTCATCATGGTGGTAAACTAATAAATAATGGTGATATAGTTGATTATGTTGGAGGCACTGTTAGTCAATTGTGTAAATATGATCCTGATTATATAACTGGGCCTGGGATTATTGATTATGTTTCAACAGTACTTAGAAGCAAGAATGTGAAAAATGTATATTATCTTATTCCTGGTCAAAGTTTAGCAGAAGGGCTTAGGGCAGTAGGTTATGATAAAGGTGTTATTGACACGTGTGAGTATGCTAAGAAGAACCCTGTTGTTGAGACATACTCAGACCATGACCATGAATAAATAGTAAGTACTGATGATGACAGTGAGGGATTTGTTGAGGTTTTAACAGATGTTAACATTGAAGAACAGACTGATAATGAGGGAGTAGAAGAGATTGAGGTTGATGTGCTTCAGACTGATAATGAGAAGGATATAGAATATGAAGGAGTATGAGATACAGACTCTGATATAAGTAGTAATTGTGACTGGTTAGTTGAGAGTGATGAAGAGTTACTTGTTGCTAGGCAAAATTTGAGAGCAGCAAAAGAGAGGGAAAAAAGTGAGAAAAAGAGGAACATAAGAAGAAAAATGGATGAAGATACTGAAGAAGAAAATGAAGAGGGAAATGAAGGAGGAAATGATAAGCATGTTGATGTTGATGAAATTGGGCAGGGACCTGATGATGAAGGTGGGCAGAGACCTGTTGATGAAGGTGGGCAAAGAGCACAAGCTGAAAACTGGGATGAAATTGACTTAGATTCTGATGAGCTGCACACACCTGAAACAAGTGAGAATGAAGATGATGAGGTCAGACCAACCAATATAAGAAAGAGAAAACATCTTGAATTTAATCCAAAGACTGACATTAAAAATGTTGAATTTTCTGTTGGAATGAAATTTACTAACCACAGAGAATTTAAAGAGGCAGTGAAACAATATGCAATTGGAAAAAAGTACAATGTATGGTTTTCAAAAAATGCAAGGGATAAGGTACAAGTGAAGTGTGCAGAGGGCTGTCCTTGAAATTTATGGGCAAGTGTGTTGAAACATGAGAACACTTTTACTGTTAAAAGCTATAACAATGTTCACAAGTGCACAAATAAACAAAAAAATAGACAAGTAAATGCAAGGTTTTTGGCCAAGCACTATTATGATAAAATAAAAGCTTGTCCATTTCGGAAACTCTCAAAATTCCAATGGGATGTGAAGAAGCATTTAAAAGTTAGAGTGTCATTGAGTCAGTGCTACAGGGCTAGAGAAATAGCACTCAAGCGTGCTTATGCAACAATTGATGATATATATGGACAGTTATGGGACTATGAGAAGGAATTGTTGAGGGCTAACAAAGGATCAACATTTGAAATTAAAGTAGATAGGCAGTCACCAGAGGAACCAGGGAGATTTCAAAGATTTTATATAGGATTTGATGCTTTGAAAAGAGGCTGGTTGGCAGGTTGTAGGCCAATAATTGGCCTTGATGGATGTTTTCTCAAAGGAATATGCAAGGGTGAGTTGTTTTGTGCAGTTGGGAGGGATGCAAATAATCAAATGTATCCCATTGCTTGGGCAGTAGTAGAGGTTGAGAACACAGACAGCTGGACTTGGTTTTTGCATATTTTAATGGATGATCTAGGTTATCTTGGTGGAGGATATGGTCTCACAGTTATTACAGACCAACAAAAGGTACTTAATTTCATTTTATTATATTTTTCGTTTACCATATTATAAATGTTTGTTATATATAGCTAATGTTCATGTTTTTGTGTAGGGTTTGGATAATGCAATCAAGACAATTGTTCCTCAAGCTGAACATAGATGTTGTGCTAGACACATCTACGCAAATTAGAGGAAAAAGAACAAAGGATTTGAGTTGAAAACTGCATTCTGGAAAATATCTAAGTGTTTAACTAGGAAGCATTACATGGATCAAATGGAAGAACTGAAACAGTTAAGTGTAGAAGCACATGAGCAGTTGTCAAAACAAGATGCAAAACAGTGGTGCAAAGCTTTCTTCAGTGACATGTGCAAGTGTGATATCAGTACCAATAATTTGTCCGAAACATTCAATGGTTGGATAGTTGCTGCAAGACAAAAGCCAATAATTGAGATGCTTGAGGATATGAGAGAACATATCATGGAGAGATTGGTTAGAAACAAGACAATGATGCAGAGAAGTGATGATGTACTGCCTCCTAGAATTAGAAAAAAATTAGAGGATGCAAAGAATGATAGTTTTTGCTATGAAGCTAAGTGGGATGGTTTTGAGGGGTATGAAGTAAAAAGGGATGGTGGACTTGAAGGTAGGACAGTTAGTTTGGTGAACAGGACTTGTGCTTGCAGAGCTTGGGATCTTGATGGTATCCCTTGTAGACATGCAGTTGCTGCCATTTATGAGCAAAGGGAGGAACCAGAGGAATATGTCTCAGCAATGCTTAAAAGAGATGCTTACTTGGCATCTTATCAGTTTCCATTGAGAGGTATAAATGGACCAAACCTGTGGGAACCTTCAGGCAAGGAGAAGTTATTGTCCCCAAAACTTAAAGTGCTTCCTGGAAGGCCAAAAAAACGAAGGATTAGAGATCTACATGAGGAACATAAGATATGTGCAAGTGGAAGATTGTCAAAAAAAGGAATATTGATGACATGCCGGAGGTGCAATCAGATTGGTCATAATATGAGAACTTGCAAGAACCCATCAGTTCAAAAGCTTCAAAAGGAAAAAGGTAAGTAAAATTAACAGTCAAGATACAATTTAATTTAATGTAACTTAATTGGCAAAGAAAATTAACATGCATCTGCATATTATCTTTGAACTGCAAAAGATGGATCAGGTAGATGAGCATCAACTAGTACAGAAATAGATGGGGATGTTACAGCTGCAGCAAGTGGAAGAGGCAGATGAAGAGAAAGGGGTAGGCCCCCAAGCACTGGAGGTCATGGAAGAAGAAGAGGTAGGCCACCAGGGAGAGGGAGAGGGAGAAGTGGAGGTAGAAATGGGTTTGGTGTCTATGTATCTGCAAGTGGGGAGTCTTACATATCAAGTGGGGCACAACATACTAGGGTAAATCATGTTATCTTTATTAAATCTGCAAGTTGTTTTTGTCTAGCATGTTACTTTATTAAATCATACATTACTAATTGTTTTTTGTTTAACACTTTTTAGATTTCAACTGGTTCTAATGTAAGTCAAGAAAATCCTCACAATCAAAGCCAAGGCAATACTCAAGGTTCATCATTCATGTCAGCCATGAGGCCATCTACATTCCAATCCAGAGGAAGAAATTGGATTTCTGCAAATCAACTAATCAATGGAAGGAAAGCAAGACAAGATGCAAAGGCAAAAGAGAAAGTTGTGGATATCTAGTTCAAGCAATTAAGTAGGACAATATAACTTATGTTTTGGCAAGTGGATATTATTAGTATTAATATTATAGTGCACATTATGATACTATAACTTATGGTTTTGGTATATGTTTTGGCAAGTGGTGCACATCATGTCAGCCAAACAGTTCTGTATTATTTTCTGTTGCCAAACTGTGACAGCTTGGTTTAATTTATGCAAGTGGTGCACATTATGTATGACATCTATGTGGCTTTGTCTGAACATGTTGAACAGAGTGCTTTAATGCAAAAGTTTATGTTTTTGGAAGTATCATTGTATTATTGTTGCTTTTAATATTATGCATCTGTTAATGGAAATAACAGTTGTTTGCACAGGGCTCGAAATTTTATACCAGTTTCATTGTTATGTTTGCAGCAGTTTGTTATGACAAGAGTTTATTATAGAAAAAGGAATAAATGCAGTGCTTTGTACACCATTACCAGATCTGTGCACATATAAACTGCAAGCATTGTTATAAACTTTCACCATTGCAAACTAAAACAATAAAATGATTAATTGAAGTGCAAATTTACATTCATTCATTCATTGCAAAATTTACAATCATTCAGTGCAAATTTACATTCATTCATTGCAAAAAAAATTACAAACTATAAATTTGTACATAATTCAAACTAGTTCATTCACTAGTTCTTTCACAATTCATTGCAAACTTGTTCTTTTATACATAATTCAAACTATAAATTACAATTATTCACCACCATCATTCACATACAGATGTCCTAACATGAATACCAATATCATGCCTAACAATAAGGCTTTAATTGAAGTACTACACATTTTATCCTTCCTTCTCAACAATTCAATCTGCTCTCTTAGTCTTCCAACCTCTTCACTTTGCTCTGCACATTCAATTTGAAGTTTTTCATTGCTTTTTTCTAATTCATTTATTTTTTCAGTGCCTCTCTCAATTTCATACTTCTTCCTTTCTATTTATAAATCCAGAGCACTTATCATAAGTTTCAACTCAGGTAAAACTTCTTTGGACCTTTTACAAATCTCTTGGTCATACCAACAAAAGAAGTTGCAGTGTTTGCTTGTCAATTTGTCCTGCATGGTTGATAAAAACCAATTTAAAACATAAATTGAATTCCTATACCTTGCTAAATTCCTATTTTACAGAACCTAGAGAATAAGAGAAAAACTCAGCCAACAAAAACTATATTACTATACCTTGCTCCATTGTGAACAACCAAAAAACCTTCTTCCTGGATTAATCTTAGTCCAAGATATCTTCATTCGGGCTCTATACCCACAATAGCACCTTGGAGTCTCACCCATCGAATCAAGACACTCGCCCAACTCCAGTTCATCTTCCATACCAGTAATTTCCATTTTCAGTTAGGGATTTTTGGAGGTAGATAACTGAAACCCTATCTCGCTTGTTTTCCTTAAATCTGTTAAATCACACCAGATGAGTAGGATTATCATGAGAACTGAGTAGGATTTATGCAAAATTAGGGAACTACAGAGAAGAGCAACAAAGAAGAGCAACAGAGAAGAGCTAAATCACATACTTACTTGATTGTTAAACCGATTATCATGCCGCCATGGTTGATTATCTTCAGTTCTTCGCGCTTCGGTTGATCTAGGGTTTTTTTTTATCGAGAATTGGGGGAGAGCCGAGAGGTGTGATCGAATTGTTTACTTGATTTCCTTTAGTCTGATAGGTTTGTTTTATTTTAATTAGGACTTTTTAAGATATTGACAATTTTGCCCTTGCTGTTAAAATGATTTGTTTATGTAATGTATATTAAATTATTTATTTGCCACGTAAGCTTGTTAAGACCCCACTTAAATTAGCCACGTCAGCAATTGCTGACGTGGCGTGTTCAATTTGTTTAATTGAAAAAAATTGATAGTTTAATAACCTAATTGACAAAATTGAAAGGTGGATCACCGAAGTGGAATATGACCTATAGTTTAGGGTACTAATTCATATTTAAGCCTTATATAAAATAGGAGAGAAAGTTGATCAAGCTAAACAAAAGGTTACATTGCAATCCTAAAAAATGGAGTTAGTTCATAACTATGGTACTAACACACATTTTCAATACATTCAGCATTATTAGTAAAACATAAATAAATGGGAGATTTGGAATAAGAAAACCCCTATTTGAAGTGTTCTTCCTCTAAATCTTCTGTTTCCTGCGTAGCTGCTAAGATTCTGTCGGATGCAATAACTCTCTTTCCTTTAAACACATCTTCTTTCTCTTCTAGAAATTAAAGACAGTAATAAAACCTAGTCTAAGCTATCTGTAATAAGTTCTTTAATATTCCTCGATATTGAATGCAGGCGGCTCATCTATCCTTATATAATGCTCCCTTCTTTCTTAAGGTCATTAAAGGCTCTTTACTGTTTGGGCACCGGAGCTCGCGCTACGGCGCCAGCCTTTGCTTCGCAAGTGGCGCTGTGGCGCCACGTAGATTTAAAGGAACGGAGGTCACACTACGGCGCGACTCCTTAAGTAAAGCACGGCGCTGGGGCGTGAGGAACATGGATGTTGGGGCGCCAATGATGGCGCTGGGGCGCCAATGATGGCACTGGGACGCCAATGATGGCGCTAGGGCGCTGACTGCTGGCGCTGGGGCGCCACTATCCAGTAGCTACCAAGGTGGTACGGCGCTGGGGCGCGAGCTCTAAACATAACACTGGTGCTGCGGTGCCAATACAGCAAGAAATGGCTAAAAATGCCTATGAAAGCTAGAAACAATCTGCAAAACCCTGCATAATAGAACTTAGACATAATAACAATGAAAATATAAATAAAAGCTAACTAAGAGACTGAAAACATGCAATAACTTAAGCCACAAAGGAACTGATTCGTAGGTATAAATCCCACTCATTAAATACCCCCAAACTTAAGCTTTTGCTTGTCCTCAAGCAAACTAACAGACATCCATACCCATTATTGCAAGATACGGATGAAGACTAATACTAAAGACTAATAATATGGCCTCTAAGCACAATCATAAACATCCTCTAAGAATAGGGCAAAAACACATGCGAACGAGGGCTTAAAGTCTAAAAACAAACATGAGACTGTAATAGATCCATTCTGTGTGTGCACAGACCACATATCTCGAGTAGCCATAACCTAAATTAAGAGCATACAGTTGACCGTGATAACCAATAAGCTTACTATGCAACTCACATAATTCACAAGCATTAAGACAAGACGCAAAAACATGAGAGGATCAAAAGCTCTAGAATAAAGAAGTAAATTTTGACTCAGACAGTACTTGATTACTTTTAGGCTAAACAGAGCACCCATTAGCAAGCTTTCGATCAATGACTCCCAAGCCAGAAGACTTTAGGGCACTAGGTGTAGAACACCCCTAAGAATCTAATAACTCAAGCACAAAGGTCACGTAAACAACATAAGTCCAAAATAGATTTTACCAGCCGTTTATGGGCGAGTGCGTTTCCACTCTCCATCTCAACCTACCGTAGGGCTGTTATTATAAAAGTTTTTCTTTACATAGAACTAAAGAGTCGAAAGTGCCAAAACTTTTAAGTCTTTTATTCTTAAAATCAACAGAGTATTTAACAGCGCACAATATTTTCAACATAATAAACAGACAACCTGAAACTGGACAAATAACTAGAGAGATAATTGGTTAGTGCTCGCTAAACGGATGGATCCAAAATAGTCTCGATTTATCTAAAACACACGCCCCAAATTCACATAGATTTGCCACTAGTCTCAGAAAATGATACAATTACCTGGCGCTCGTCAAAGGCCACAAACAAAACTTAACGCTAAACTACCCAAACCCAGTATATAGACAGTTACAGACTGGGGGTAAGATTTAATCAAAATGTAATAAGCAAAAACTATAAACTATAAAGTACCCTTTTCAACAAAAGGCAAAGCCATAACACATGGCATCAAGTATACCAGTTAATCAGTGTAAAACCCAAAAAGTGAGGCTTTAGATAAAACAATATCTGACTTAGTCAAGATATTCCCAAGCAAAAGATATAAAACCAAAAGCATGCATTCATATGCAACATAAAATACTACTAAACAAAAACATGCATCCAAAAACAAAAAACTTTACCACAATAGTAATCAACAATAGATAAAATAATATTAAACAATACGTCTGGGGCTATCAAGCCCAAATACCATACTTTAAATCTCACACCCTATCATCATTAAACTTACACATCATAGCACAACAGTTGAAATATAATAAAACTAACACAATTCATATATAAAAATAAATAACAGAAAGTTTTCCCCCAAATATGGAATGTAGCCAGTGTCCTTACTGGCCTCCGGACTGCATCATCAAACATCAGTAGCTTCTCCGCGTTCATCACCATCACGATCAAGATCTTCATCATCGCTGAACACCTCAAGATCATCATCATCTCCATCATCATCCTCCACATTTACTAGCTCATTTGCGTGGGCCTCCTCAGAAGGCAAAAATTACGGCGGATAAGGAGCATAAATTGGAGGCGTTGGAAATGGAAAGGACATAAAATCAGCATCGTCACCACCCTGAGCAGCATGAATGTTGGAGAGTGTGTTGGCAAACTCTGCATGGAAATGGTAGAATTGATTCTGCCATTGGGCAACATGGTCTATCTTGCAGTGTAGGAAGCTTAGGCTGTTCATAATCTGTGCAAGGGCCCCAAAATCAACGGTCTCATCAGAAGGGGGGACTGACGCTTGAGTGGAGGTTTCCGCCTCAGTGGATGGCTGTGGATCATCGGATGGCGGTGGCTGAGGAGCTGGTAAAAATCCTTTTCCTCGGGGATGCGATGGTGCTCCCTTGCAGACTGCATAGCGGCTAATGAGATGATGATCAATGACCGACATTGGAGGCAGGGTGACATCTTCCTTATCCCACTGAACACCCGCCCTTTTGTATAGACGGGTAATAAGAGACAGGTGCAGGAGGCAAGACATAAATTTGCTCTTAATATCCTTCTTGATGGACTTATTGATCAATACCCCTACATCGACGTTTAAACCGATAACATTGGCATAGAGCAGAGTCACCCTTTCCCGAGTTACATCACTCACATGATGCGTAGGCTGGATATTTGCACAGATAAAAGTGTACCAAGCCTTACCATAACGGCTAAGGGCCTGCTGGGGGAATGACGTTCTTTCAGTAGTGTACTCGTTCGTTTTCCACACCGTCCCAGGCTTACAATGTTTGCTAATAATCTCATTAGTGTGGTAACTCCGAAACCCATTTTCTCGATAATAGAATCCGTCAAAATTGGGAGTCCCATAAACTACATTGATAGCCCTGCTATCTAATGGGATTAATTTTCCCTGCACTGGTGCAGCCGGCGACCCATCAGGAATGACATTAGCATAAAATTCCTTCACCACTGCGACCACGGCAGATTCCAGCAGTTTTGTGACATGCACCCATTTCATTTTGAATATCATAGCATTCATCTGACCATCCAATTTATCATCAGGCCTAAGCCCTCACTCAGGCACCAAACTTCGAGACAAGAAATTCTGAGTATATCGCTGATAGGCTTCTTCCGTTAGAAATTTTACTGCATCTAAAGTCTGAGCACGAGAGCGGGAAGAGGATGGCAGAGGAGGGCTAATACTAGTTCTAGGATGCTTAGAAGCCATGATTGATTTTCAAAAAAATATTCTAAGGCACGCTCTGTAGAAATTTTAGAAGCCAACAGTATAACACAACAGCGTACTGTGCTTAGCTTTTAAAGATGAAGGCGTGAACTAGCAACGACAAGAAGAGGAATCGTGAAGACTGTTGGGCGCCAAACCGTAATACACTGATGCCGGTTGAGCTTTTTAACAGCTCTTGGAGAGGAAAAGGTGTCGTTTGGAGAAAGCTGCAACTGATATGAGAGGAGAGAGAAGAATTACACTGCAATTTAAGTGAAAACACCTCATTTAAACAATTGAAATTTGCTGGTGGCACTGCGGCGCGATGCATGGCGCTGCGGCGCGATGCATGGCGCTGCGGCGCGATGCATGGCGCCGGGGCGCGGGGTCAAACCCACTCTGGCACTGGGGCGCGAATGGCTGGTTAAGAATTGGCACTGGGGCGCCAGTTTGCAGTACGTGAACACTTTACCCGGCGCTGGGGTGCGAATGGCTGGTTAAGAATTGGCGCTGAGGTGCCAATTTACAGTACGTGAACACTTTGCACGACGCTACAACACGGATCTTAAGGCTACAGTGCGAATATGGAGCTGCAGCGTGAATGCCAGTATAAACATTGGCGCCGCGACATGGAGCCTAACCTTCTGATACAAAAGCAATCCTGCACAGGCCAAAATCTATATCAGTAATCAATAAAAACACAGCAAACACAGTATTGATAAGTTCTAACTAAGGACAATCCTGAAACACATACTAACTGACATGCACTAAACAGACCATATATTATGTTAATAACCACAGATAGAAACTAAAGACAACCAAAATAATACTGAAGTTACTAAAAATAAAAGCAATTTGTTTGATACTGAGATGTGGATGCCTCCCATCAAGCGCTTGATATAGAGTCATCGGTTTGACTGTTTTCCCATCTTACACCGGGTCTCCCAATGTGATGGAGGTATTCTATCGGTCTACCTCGCCGCCCCAGTAATGTTTTAATAGCTGACCATTAACCTTGAAGGTTTTGTCAGAATTGGGGTCCTAAACCTCTACTGCCCCATACGGATACACCTTGGCAATTGTGAATGGCCCCGACCATCTGGACTTTAGCTTCCCTGGAAATAACTTCAGACGGGAGTTAAAAAGGAGAACCTTCTGACCCGGCTCGAAACTTCTTTCAAGGATCTTTTTATCGTGCCACCTCTTTGTTTTCTCCTTATACAACTTAGCATTTTCGTACGCTTGTAGATGAAACTCATCTGATTCATTGAGTTTCAGGAGTCGTTTCACACCGGCTGCTTCTAGATCAAAGTTAAGCTTCTAAATAGCCCAATAAGCATTGTTCTCCAACTCCACTGGAAGATGGCATGCCTTACCATAGACAAGCCTATACGGAGACATTCCGATAGGCATTTTGTAAGCTGTGCGGTAAGCCCACAAGGCATCGTCAAGATTCTTAGACCAGTCCTTGCGATTGGGGTTAACAATTTTCTCCAATATTCTCTTTACTTCACGATTGGAAATTTCGGCTTGCCCACTAGTCTGTGGATGATAAGCGGTCGCTATCTTATGGGTCACCCCATACTTAGCTAGAAGGGCTTCAAAGTATTTGTTACAAAAATGCAAACCTTCATCGCTGATAATAGCCCGAGGCGTGCCAAAACGAGTGAAGATGTTTTTCTTAAATAACTGGGGCACTACCTTAGCATCATTTGTTGGCAAGGCAACTGCTTCCACCCATTTAGAGACATAATCCACCGCCACTAGAATATAAAGATTATTATAGGAGGACGGGAATGGACCCATGAAGTCGATACCCCATACATCAAATAACTCCACCTCCAGGATATTCTACAATGGCAATTTATGTCGTCTTGATATGGTGCCCACCCTTTGGCATCTGTCGTAGTGCAACACATGTGTGTGTGCATCTTTGAACAGGGTGGGCCAATAAAATCTAGACTGAAGCACTTTAGCTGCAGTTCGTTGACCTCCAAAATGCCCTCCATAATGTGAAGAGTGGCAGTGATGTAGAACACCATCAATTTCCTCATCCGGTAAGCATCTTCTCAGAATTTGATCTGAACATTACTTGAACAAGAAGGGCTCATCCCACAGATATTGCTTGGCATCTTTTAGGAATTTCTTCCTTGTTGATAGCTTAGGTTTGGAGGAAGCACTTGGCAAGCGATAAAATTCGCAAAGTCCGCGTACCACGGCACTTTGTTTTGGATGACAAACAGTTGTTCGTCCAAGAAGAACTCATTTATGGCTTTGTCAGCATCTCCCAAATGCGTGGTGTTCTCCAACCTAGATAAGTGATCCGCTACTTGATTTTCTGTTCCCTTTCTGTCTTAGATTTCTAAATCAAACTCCTAGAGAAGCAGAACCTACCTTATTAATCTCGGCTTATCATCCTTCTTTTTAACCAAATACTTGATGGCTGAGTGATCGGTGTATACAATCACCTTCGTTCCAATGAGGTAGGAACGAAACTTATCAAAAGCATAGACTACTGCTAGCAGCTCCTTCTTAGTGGTGGTATAATTCAACTGAGCATCAGTTAATGTCTTGCTGGCATAGTATATGGTGTGGAAGACCTTCTCCCTTCTCTGGCCCAACACTGCCCTGATTGCAAAGTCGCTAGCGTCACACATTAGCTCCAAAGGGAAGGTCCAGTCTGGAGCTACCACAATAGGTGCCAAGATAAGTCTTTCCTTTAATAACTCAAAGGCACTTAGGCAGGCTTCGTCAAATTGGAAAGGCATGTCCTTTTCTAATAGTGTACACAATGGCTTGGTTATCCGCGAGAAGTCCTGGATAAATCTTCTATAAAACCCTGCATGCCCGAGGAAACTCCTTACTTCTTTTACTGATGTCGGTGGTGGGAGGTTATTAATCACATCAATTTTTACCTTATCAACTTCAATGCCGCCAAAATAATGCCCTCTTCAACCATGAAGTGGCATTTCTCCCAATTCAAAATAAGGTTAGTCTCAACATATATGTGGAGAACGGCAGTCAGATTCCTCATGCAATTATCAAAAGAACTCCTGAATACCGAAAATTCATCCATGAAGACTTCTAAGGTCTTTTCAACCATATTAGAGAAAATCGACATTATACACCGCTGAAATGTTGCGGGAGCATTACATAGCCCGAAAGACATTTTCTGGAAGGCAAAGGTCCCATACGGGCATGTGAACGTCGTCTTCTCCTGATCTTCAGGAGCAATTAAAATCTGTTTATACCCCAAGTAACCATCCAGCAGATAACAATATTCATGCCCAGCTAACCTGTCAAGCATCTGATCAATAAATGGGAGAGGGAAGTGATCCTTACAGGTAGATTTGTTCAATTTCTTGTAATCCATACACACCCTCCACCCAGTCACCGTTCTAGTGGGAATCAGCTCGTTATTTTCGTTGGGCACTACAGTCATTTCGCCTTTCTTTGGCGCGCATTGGATAGGACTGACCCAAAGACTATCAGATATGGGGTAGATGATACCTGCATCCAGCAATTTTATAATCTCCTTACGAACCACCTCTTTCATAATGGGATTCAATTGCCGCTGATGTTCAATAGAAGGCTTAGACCCTTCCTCCAGTAAAATTTTATGCATGCATAGAGTTAGACTAATCCCTTTGATGTCAGCAATTGACCACCCCAGGGCCGTTTTGTATTGCTTGAGCACAAGAAGCAACTTTTCTTCCTGACACTTAATTAGAGAAGCAGAAATTATCACAGGTAAAGTAGATGAGATCCCTAAGTAAGTATACCTTAGGTGATTGGGCAAAGGCTTTAATTCTAAGACAGGAGGTTCCATGATCGACGGTTGAGCCTTGGAAGTTGATGCCTCATCATCATTTAGAGATTTAAACAGTCTATAAAACTGCTTGGATCTTTGGGGAGCTTCAAGCCACTTGGCAAATTCAACATTAGTGGGCTCTTTACTAGTGCTGGCACCTATCAATGTGGCTTCCAAAGGGTCAGTAGTGCAGATTACTGATAACACTTCCCTAACTGAATTATCAATTGCATTAATCTGGAAGCAGTCCCCTTGAGTGTTAGGATATTTCATCGATATGAATACATTGAATGTCACTTGTAACAACCCGATATTTCTATACAAATAAATTAGAAATTTTGCGTATAATTTTTTTTTAATTTTAAATATGGGTATGTATTTATGTGATATATTTATTACATGAATGATTTTAAATAATTTTATTTTAAAATTTTTTGATTGTTATAAACTATATTATTATAATAATTATTTTATTATATGAATTTTAGTACAGATTATTAAGTTAATTATTTTAACTTAATTAATAATGTTAAGTATGACAGATAAATCAGATATGGAATCCAAACTCTAATTTTGGATTTTGAACAAGGAATGAGAATAATAATATAATATTATTTATATTTTGATTTTTAGTGCTATAATTATATACTGTATATATGTGGACTGACAATGATTGGTCAGTTATGGTGTATTATGTCAAACCCTAGTTTTACTATGAGAAACCCTAATTTGAAACTCAATTGTGAGTTTAAGACTATTATATAACTGTGTTATATGATTTTTTTTATTGATTAGGTCAACCCTAATTAACATTTAGACTTATTAATTACTTGAAATCCTATTTATTAATTATAAACCCTAATTGCTAGATTAGCAAGGATAATTATAATTATTATATAATACCCTAATGTTCATGTATGATTAGAACCCTAATCAAATTAAGAAAACCCTAATTATAAATTTTAGGAACTAATTTTTTTTTAAACCCTAAATGAAAGCTTTGTAACCTAATTATACATTAGGTGAGACAATTAAATAACCTAAGGGTTATGATAATAAGGAAATATTAGTATTTAATATGTATACTAACTTATGTGGATAATCTTGTTATTTCAAGTGACTAATAATTTTAAACCTATTTCTAGTAAACCTAATTAGGTTATGAGCTAAAGTCACATGTATAAGTAATTAAATTTCATAAGATTGGGAATGGAAACCCTAAATAAATAATTTGGGTAGCATGTATTAAAATTGTTAGACTATGTTCATTACATGGCCCAAAATAATTAAAGGAGAAGCCCAAAAGAAATAAAATACAAACCCAAACTTAGTCCACTTGATTAAGAGTATTTTAGACCTTTGATTTATCTAATTTATGCATTAAAATAAAGGCTAAATGAAAGAATTAGTGGGAATTTATATAGCTGGCCCCATTAGGCCTTTTAAGGCAACAAATTATGCTAATCAATGTCCATAAGTAGAAGTCTTACACACAAGTACATGTGTGTCAATCTCCCATTGGTTGCAAATCTATTAAGCACCCTTAATCACATGATTAGGCTAATTGAAGAGATAAGGTAAAGTATTTTATCCATGAGACAATAAAAGTATGGGGGATAATAGTTAATCACCCATTCATTTGCTAGATCATTTTCATTTCTCTTATTCTCCTTCTTCTTCTTTTTCTCCCAAGCTAGCAACATACAAGAGAGAGAGAGAGAGAGTTTCGATTTTGTGTGTGAGAGAGAGAGAGGTGTGCTTGTTGCTTAATGCACCCTAAGATTATTCATTACTTTGGAAGATCAAGAAGGGTAGCAAATAAAACTAGGTGAGGTTCTCATCCATTCTTTTTCTTATTCTTCTTCTATTTTGTGTTATAGCATGATTTGTTGGAGATATGGATTAATACTCAAGATACCCAAGTTCTACATATTATCATGTATGGAACTAAGTATTTTGAGTGTTAGATCAAAGGCTTAGAGGAAGGAAATGAGCATATGTTCTCCAAGGGGTGAAACTCTTGTTTTTCTTCCACTAAATCTTATGTAACTCAAGTTTTACAACTTGGATTTGTGATTCGTCAAAGGGGGGGGGGGTGCTAGCTACATGAGTTATCTAGTAAGCCCAAGTGGTAGAACACAAATCTAGCAAGTATTGAAGCCATGAGGGCTGTTTTTCCAAAAATAGTCCACTTAGAAAGTTAAAGTTTCAAAACCCTAAAAAGCTACTGTCCCTGTTTTTCTTGAGGCTGTTCCGGGCAGTTACAAGTCTTTTAAAAATCTGGGAAAAATCATAGAGGTACCTTAAGAAGTTATCTACGTCTTGGAAAAAGAACAGAAACGTTTTGATTTATAGGTTGTGCGTAATGGCTATTTCTGTAAAGGACTCCTAAATATTAACACTTGAATTTCTCACTATGTATACACTGGAAAATTCCAAAATTTTTACCGTAGGTTCATATATGTTATGAGAGTATACCCTAAAAATTTCAGATTTTTCTGAGCAAAACTCGATTTATGAAAAATGAAGCTAGATCCGCGTGTTTTGGGCACTTTAAAATTAGTAAATCATTTTCTAAAATTTCAGAAAAATTTGGGGATCATGGTTGGGTCATATATTGTCGAAATCCAGAAAATGAGAATTTTTGGAATCAGTTTGCTATTTTTCCTAAAAATGATTAAGTTATAAATAAAAAGAAATAAATAGTTAAATAATGTCTTAAATAAGAAAAATATGATTTTAATGCTTGAATACTCCTAATATATAATATTATGACTATTTTAGGGCATTTTGGTAATTTATAATAAGAAATATTATTTATGACCTTTTATGGATATTAAATAAATAGTTTTATAAAGGGTGAACAATTAAAATAAATTGTTTATTGATCTAATAAATTATTAAAATATTATTATGATATTAATAATATTAGAATATGATATTGTTAAGAAAATAAAAATATTAAGATTAAAATTTTATTAAAGTATTATTAAATAATTAATAATATTAGATTAAAATATTAATCTTAGATTAAAATATTATTAAAAAATTAATAATATTAAATTAAAGTATTATTGGATAATTAAAATATTATTAAGTAAATAATAATATACGAGATTAAATAAAATATTATTAATGTAATAATATTAGTAAAGGAATAAAATATTATTAAATGATCAATAATATTAGTAAATAAATAAAATATTAATACGATTGGTAAATGACTAAAAGTATTATTAATTGATTAATGATACTAAAGCATAAGTAAGATATTATTAAAGTAATAATATTAATGCATGATTAAAATATTATTAAGAGGATTAATAATATTAGTAAAGTATAAAAATATTATTAAGATGTTAATAATATTAGTAAGTGAATAAAAGTGTTATTAGTGAATTAATAATACTAAGAGGTGAATTAAATATTATCAAGCTTAATAATATTAAGTGAATTAAAAATATTTTAAGTTATACTTAATGACTTTTAATATTTTATGAAATAGTACATTAATATCTTAATATTAATGGTAATTATTTAAAAATGATTTTAAACGTTTTAAAAATCATTTAAGGGTAATATAAATGTTTTAAAAATATTTTGAGTTATTATAAATAACTTTAATAATTTTGGCAATGGTTTCATTAATAGTTAAATAATAATAGAATTGTTTAATACTTAAATCATTTGATAATGATTCTGGTGTTTGAAATTCATGATAAATTATATTAAATGTTTATTAAGTCATTTGAAATGATATGACTGATACTTATAGTTATTGAGCTTCAGAATAGAGTCTTAGACTCGATAATTATCCGATAAAGCTGTCGATACACCGACATATTTCAGAAATTGATTTGGACTTAGATATTTTGGCTGTATTAATGTTTGTTTGTTATGCAATAACTGTTGAACATGTGTGATAATGTGATTAGGTTATGTGCTGACTGCGAAATGCAGTACTATTTGTTATAGTATATTGTTCTAATAGAAAGAATGATCTAATTAATGATAGGTCGTGATATAAAAGATAAAACTAAGGTGCGTATTGTAAGCAGCGCATCAGGCAATTATCCCACCTTTGCATTTTCTTTATGCAATGAACATGAGTAAGAATGTTTTAGAATTATATTATTACTGTACATATTATTAACCCTATATTATATACGCTCATTGATTATCAACATGTTAGTATATGGTAATTCAGATATATATTCTGTTCTATAATTTCTATAAATGGTTATACAAGTGTTCCCACTTGGATAATCATTACATTTAACCACATGTTGATACACCTTTGTTAATTACCTGTATACATATATGTTGAATTATAGATTATTGTTGAACAAGATAAAACCTTATTATTATCCAACCGAATTGCTTTGGTTTGGAACCCCGACAAGTATGAACATCCCTTACACGTGAAAACTTTTATGCGCCCAAGGCGGACAGAGTGAACTATCCTATTGTTCTTGCATGCAGTATTGATCAATACAGGGTCCATGGGATGTACACCCTCGTGCTCGTAAGTTATGACGGTTTGCGGATGAAGTTCTGCTAAACCTATTCAAAAATAAAAATAATGTTCATAGTATGTCCCCTTAACCCTATATATAGTCTGTGCATAGTTTTAAAATTTGAAAGAGGGTTGTTATGTTAATATTATCGGTTCAGATTACTTCACAACTATTGATTTGTTGTAGAAGGATAGTATAAAAAAAATATTTAAATTCTTTCAGCTATATATATATATATATATATATATATATATAATTGCTATTACTTGCTGGGCACTCAAATGCTCATCTTTGCTTACTTTAAATATTTTCAGCTAAGTGTGAACAAGTAGAAGGCTCGGCTAAGAATAAAGGGAAAGGAAAGGTTGCAGAATGAATTCAATGCCATTTTATGTAATAGTTATCTTTATTAAGACAAGTATGGTATATATTACCTATCACGTATTGTGAGAAATGTATTAAAAGTTGCGTACTTGGGATTTAGGCTTTGATAAATATGTAAATTATGTTGGTATCTATATTATTGTTATTATTATTAGTATTATTCCGCTCATAGAAATGGTATCGTAAAGCACCGAGTTCGGGTTTCAAGTACCTAGATTTGGGGGCTTTATATCACTTCTTGATCCTGAACCCTCATTGTCAACTCCCCTTTCTGTACATCAATTAGGGTCCTCCCCATTGCCAAGAATGGCCTGCCTAATATTATAGGGACCTCCTTGTCCTCCTCAAAATCTAGGACAATGAAATCAGCTTGGAAGATGAACTTGTCAACCTTGACAAGCACATCCTCTACTATCCCCTTTGGGTACGTGAGAGATCTATTAGCCAATTATAAAGTGACACTTATAGGCTTGGCTTCATTTAGCCCCAGCTTCTTATAAATAGACAGAGGCATCAAGTTGATGCTAGCACCTAGATCACATAAAGCCTTGCCAATAAATCGATCCCCAATAGTGCAAGGAATTATGAAGCTTCTTGGATCTTTTAGCTTTGGTGGAAGCTTGTTTTGTAGAATGGCACTGCACTCCTCTGTCAGAGCCACTGTTTCATAATCCCCCATTTTTCGTTTCTTAGATAATATGTCATTCATAAACTTGACATAACTTGGCATTCCCTCCAATGCCTCCGCAAATGGGATGTTTATGTGAAGCCTCTTGAAAACCTCTAGGAATTTAGAAAACTGCTTGTCTAGCTTCTGCTTCTGCAACCGCTAGGGGAAAGGCAACTGAGGGAGAGGAGGATTGACTTTACTCATTAGAGAGGTTGGTGTTGTAGGGCTAACTTGAGTACTTTCCTCACCCCTAGATTTCTCATTATTCTTCTCCACTTCAGGTTCCTTTTCAATAACTTCTTCTTCCACTGGAGAGCTCCCTCCAACTTGTTCATTAGTCATTCTCCCACTTCTCAGTATCACTGCTTTGCATTGTTCTTTGCCTTCCCGTTTTGGGTTGACATTAGTGTCGCTAGGCAATGTGCCTTGTGGACGGTTATTTAAAGCAGTGGCCAGTTGTCCCGTCTGGATTTCAAGATTCCGAATGGAGGCTTTTTGATTGTTACTCCTTGTTTCATTCTGGGCAATGTACCTCGACAGGAGATCCTCCAAACTAGGCTTTCTTTCTTGCGGAGGAGGTGGATTGTGAAACTAATTTTGAGAACTCTGTGGTTGTTGAATGTACTGATTTGGAGAACTCTGAGGATACTAGTTTTAAGCTTGGAACCCCAGAGGGTTTAAGAAGTTTGGTATGGTGGATGAAGGTTGTGCTTGATTGGTGTTGTTGTTGTTGTTGTTGCCCCAAGAGAAGTTGGGATGATTTCTCAAGCCCGGGTGGTAATGAGTGTGAAGATTGGCATTTTGTCGCCGCCCGTAGTTGGAAACAAATTGAACTGACTCAGGGCTTATGGCACATTAGTCAGTCGGGTGGCTCCCTTGACATAATTCACACGATACTTTGACACTTTGAACATTATGCACAGCTTGTACTCCCATAGTGTCTAGTTTTTTTGTTAGTGCTGCAACTTGAGCCGCTAATTGTGTGATTGAGTCAATCTCATATACCCCTGTTGGTTTTCTAGGGGCTTGCCTATCATTTGGCCATTGATAATTATTGACCACCATTGTTTCCACCAATTCGTACCCCACTGTGTGATGTTTAGACATGAAGGCCCCACTAGAAGCGGCATCTATACTAGAACGAGTAGATCCGGATAACGCATTATAAAATGTCTAGATGGGAAGCCATTCTGGCAGTCCATGGTTGGGGCATTTTCTCAAAAGATCCTTGAATCGGTCACATGTGTCATACAAAGATTCTGACTCAAACTGAATAAATGAGGTAATTTCATGCCTGAGTCTGGCTATTTTGGCGGGCGAAAAGAACTTCACCACGAACTTTTGTGCCAAGTCAGCCCATGTGGTGATGGAGCCCGACGGTAATCAATGCAGCCTGCTCTTGGCTTTGTCCCTTAGGGTGAATGGAAACAACTGGAGTCTGATGGCATCGTCAGACACTCCGTTAGTTTTAAACGTATCGCAAATCTCCACAAAGTTAATGATGAGTGCATATTATTCATTTATTTTTATTCCTTTATATTTAGTTTTATTCCATGTTTCATGTGTATATGAGTTTCTTAATGTGTTTAATGATTTCAGGAAGAATTGGAGCTGAAATAAGAAAAAAGGAAAAATTGCAGGGTTTTTAGTATTAAGTTGGATGCATGGTCTTCTCTTAGGACTTGGATTTTATTATAGAGCTTTTCCTTAGCTTTCTGAAACATCTTGAATCGTCCTAATCAGAGTTCGTATGAAGAAGTTATGATCTTTTTACTAGACGGAAGTTGAACCTCAAAGTTTGGAAGTTGCAATTTGCATAGTAGTCACTTGGAGCCTGATTTCGACCGATACAACCATAATCTGTCAAATCTCAAAGAATAAAAGTTGTAGATCTCGTCGATATCTTCGTTTTGATAGGTAGAAGACCCCGTAACTCCTTTCAGATCAAAAGTTATAGTCGTTTTACCAAAGGACGTCACAGCAGAAAATGGAAATTCGCCCCAGCGAATTTTAGCGCAAAAATTGGAAAATCTTAAATTTTTGGAAAGTTTCTAAATGCAAATTTTGGCAAATTTCAACATGGAATGGGATTATTATTTCTATTAGCTTTAGGATTTACTTTATACTAAGATTTATTTCCAAATTAGATTCTATTTATTTATGGAAGCTAGTTATGATTTGTAATTCCTTTTAGAATTTGGATTTCTACTTCTCATAGGATTTAGGACTTTGTCTAGCATTATAAATAGAGGATGATAATCAGGATTTTATTCATTCAATCATCTACTATATTGTCTCATCTACAACATTGGAGGATTGAAGACATGAGCTAAGTTCTTTTTATTCAGTTCTAAGGGATGTTGAACCTTATTTATAATTAATGTTTAATTGAGTGTTCATTATTTATTCATTCTCACATGAAATTCATTCTTGATTATCTGATTTAATTTCTGAATGCTATTTGGTTTAACTGATTTGATTTCTGTAGGATTGAGTTGGTTAACGAATATCATATACTAGATCAAGGAATAATATTACGTGTAATTGATATTGTTTCTAATCACAAGTAGTAATTAGTAATACCTGATCGTGGACAAGCTTTTGAGTATTGCTATGATTATCAGAAGACAAGTTAAACAATCCGAGCTTATGTGTTTGTTGCTTGGAATAGTCTAATTCCCTAGTTCTTAATGCTGCTATTATATTAAATCTAGAGAGCTTGTTCTAGGTTATATAATTGTTAGAATCTTGTGAAGAGCTTATTTCAAGGAGTGACAATCTAAGGGGAGTTTCTGGTAGCAGAGCTTGTTGTTACCTAGGGCTATTAGTTTCATTGAAGGGTAAATAATATTACACTTTATTAATCTATTGTTGTAAAAAGGTGATACTGAACTGAAGAACTAAAGCTTTTTATTCATTGTTTATTCTTATTCGTTTATTCTTGTTAATTTAGTTAATTAATTAAAAATTTCCTTTTCATTAGAAACCATAGGATAAATATAAAACAAATCACTCTCTGTGGGATTGATCCTTGCTTACTACTGTGTTAATTGTTTAAATTCGTAAAGTGAAAGTGAGGTTAATTTAGGAGTGTAAACGACAGCTCCCAGTTAATCAAGTGATCATTGGGGTCATCATTTGGTAGTCCCCCAAACTGTATATTGGTGCACATTTGAATGGTGCCCGGTTTGATCTCAAAATTATTAGCTTGGATGGTGGGCTTGAGAATGCTCGCCTGGAGATCGTCGATACGAGGCATATCATACTCCCTCAAAGATTTCTGAAGTTCCTCAGCCATACTGATAGGAGTAGGTATGTCCTTCGATTTTTCTCTTCGCAATCGTCTAAATGTTCTATCAACCTCGAGATCGAGAGGTATTATGTTCCGACCCTTTCGAGGTGGCATACACAGAGAAGACTACCTGCAAATAGAGTTAAACAGAAGAATCAGTTTAAATTAAGATTGTAATGACTTAGTGTTAATATTGAATAACAAATAATACTAAGTCCCCGGCAACAGCGCCAAAAACTTGTTGATCGATTTCGCTATCGTTAAATCGCGTGCAAGCATACGCGGTCCACAAGTAATATATGATAAGTTGAGTGTCGTACCCACGAGGACAAAGTCTTACTAGGTAAACAATTACTAAGGTGAAGTCGTTACTTATCTTATCTAAACGAGTAAAACAAGATGGTTGGTTAATCTATATGATTAAAACTATAATAATAAGAGAAGTAGATGTGCTAGGAAGTCAAGATAGGATTACAATTCCCCTAATGAATCGTCTAATCTATTAACTCTCCAAATTACAAACGAATCTAGGAATGGTCAACCGAGAACAGTAAATACGCAAGAGTTTCTGTCGAAGGTCAAATGCACATCCCTAGCCAGATAAATCACAATATATCTATTGGTGAAAATAACTAGGCCAAGGTCATTAAGCTAAGTTTCAAGGCTGCACAAGGCGAATAGAGATATGTCTATCCTATTAGCAATTTATGCACACATTCCATTAACAAGGTCATAACAGGAGTTGCTGTATTTAAAAGCTAGATAATAACATCCATTTGTCAATATCCAATATTATCAATACCAAAAACTCTGTCAAGCAATCAGTCATTAAGTACTAAATACAACAACCCATTCCAAAATGATTCATTATATAAAGTAGGAGAGAAAGTTTATCAAGCTAAACAAAAGGTTACATTGCAATCCTAAAAATAGAGTTAGTTCATAACTATGGTACTAACACACATTTTCAATACATTCAACATTATCAGTAAAACACAAATAAATGGGAGATTTGGAATAAGAAAACCCCTATTTGAAGTGTTCTTCCTCCAAATCTTCTCTTTTCTGCGTAGCTACTGAGATTCTGTCGGATGCAATAACTCTCCTTCCTTTAAACATAACTTCTTTCTCTTCTAGAAATTAAAGACAACAATAAAACCTAGTCTAAGCTATCTGTAATAAGTTCTCTGATATTCTTTGATATTGAATGTAGGCGCCTCATCTATCCTTATATACTGCTCCCTTCTTTCTTTAGGTCATTAAAGGCTCTTTACTGTTTGGGCACTGGAGCTCGCGCTGCGGCACGAGCCTTTGCTTCACAAGTGGCACTGCGGCGCCACGTAGACTTAAAAGGACCGGAGGTCGCGTTGCACCGCGACTCCTTAAGTAAAGCACGGCACTGGGGCGCGAGGAACAGGGGCGCTGAGGTTCCAATGATGGTGCTAGGGCGCAGACTGCTGGCGCTGGGGCACCACTATCCAGCAGCTACCAAGGTGGTACGGCGCTGCGGCGGGAGCTCTAAACATAACACTGGCGCTGCGGCGCTATTACAGTAAGAAATGGCCAAAATGACTATGAAAGTTAGAAACGATATGCAAAGCCCTGCGTAATAGAACTTAGATATAATAACAATGAAAATATAAATAAAAGCTAACTAAGAGACTGAAAACAGGCAATAACTTAAGCCACAAAGGAACTGATTCGTAGGTATAAATCCCACTCATCTGTCTTCCACTGCATCAATCGTTGATTGTGCCTAGGTTCCTATTTTAATATAAACACGGGGTTTAGGCGTCATTAGTGTTTCATTCAATGTTGATTTCATTGCTTGATTGATTGTACCAAGATTATCGTCTCAATATAGACATTGGGTTGAGGTGTCGAGAGAGTTCCATTCTATTAACTATGCTCAAAACAATTTGGGCGACAATCATCTCATGCAAGCGTGTCGTGGAGTCTATCATTTGGTATCAGTGCTAAGTCTTTTAGCAAGTTATCTCTCTTTTCAGTTTTTGTTTTGAATTGTTAAGTAAAAAAATAAAAATAAAAATAAAATAAAATATAGACAAAAAAAATTAGTTTCTTACTTATCTTCGATTACATGGTATTGTGAGATTTCATACCTTCTATAAATTATTTCATGATAAGTTATGTTTGAATTGATTAGTAAAAACAAGAATTTTGATAGGGGAATTCGAAAAGAACCTGTTAGAAAGAATATTTAGAGGTAAAAGGCTTAGTAGTGAGATTAATCGAGGGTAAAAGCCATTATTGAGTGCATACACGAGTGAAATCATTGATTTGAGCTAAACACGTAAGGCAGTGGTGAGGAAATTGTTTTCTACTAACCTTTGTTTTGCAGGAATTATGTATAAATCAAAGGACAAGGGCACTTAATGAGAAATCTTCCTTGACATTTGATTCAAAGTTGATGATGGAGGCTATGATGAAAGATTTCTCCAGATAGTTGGGAATGGCTATGGAGCAAGTGCATGTACGCCTCGATCAGATGAGAGAGACCTAAGGGAAACAATCCAAAAAATTCCAAGGGGGACGTTTGAAAGGCAAAGCACAACAACAAGGATCCAAAACGGAGGAGAATTATTTCAAAGGAGAAATTAGCGAAGAGGAAGATCGTGAATCTTATTTCCTACATGGAAGGCAAAGAGGTGCTAGGGAAAGAAGAGATCGGGTTTGAGAAGATGGGAATTTGGATAACATTAAAATGAATATTCCATCTTTCTAAGGTACGGGTGATCTTGAGGTATATTTAGAATGGGTGACCAAGATGGAGAAAATTTTTGATTGCCACAACTACTCAGACCTTAAGAAAGTCAAGATGACCGTTACTGAGTTTTCTGGTTATGCATTAATATGGTGGGATCAGTTGACAGCAAATCAGAGAAGGTGTGATGAGCAACCGATTACAACTTGGGCGGAAATGAAAACTATCATGAAAAAGAGGTTCGTGCCAACATACTATCAACGAGAGATAATTTGTAGTTTGCAAACTCTAAAGCAAGGAAGTCAGAGTGTGGATGGCTACTACAAGGAGATGGAGATGTTAAAGGCTCGGGCTAATTTATTCGAGGATAATGAAATGACGATGGCTAGGTTTTCAGCAGGTTTGAATTGGGAGATTGTTGACTTGGTGGAATGACAACATTGTCTAGAGTTAGAGGAACTGATCCATATGGCTATAAAGATAGAGAATCAGCTTAAGAGGAGAGGAGGTCAACGAGGAAACTCTAATGCTGGTTCGTCATGGAAATCTAATTTTACAAGGCATGAGGAAAAATTAGCTTTGATCAAACCAAAGGTGGAACCGAAGCAAGGGACAACTAACCAAGGGATACAAGATAAAAATGAACAACCTTCTTTTAGTCGTAATCAATATATTGTATGCTTCAAGTGTCAAGGTAGGGGACATATTTCTAGCCAATGTCCAAATCAAGGAACTATGTTGTTGCTTGACAATGGAGAGGTGGAAACCGAGGGGGAAGAAAGTGACACTGACTCTATACCGCCGCTAGAGGATATTAATGAAAGGGATGTTGCTATACATGGTGAGATGTTGGTTACAAGGAGAGCGCTTAGTGCGCAAGTGAAAGAGGAAAGTTTAGAGCATCGAGAGAATTTGTTCCATACTAGGCGTCTTGTGCAAGGGAAAATTTACTGCATGGTAATTGATGGTGGGGATTTCACCAACGTGGCTAGTATAACCATGGTAGAGAAACTGGGATTGTCAACAACCAAACATCCTCAACCGTATAGACTGTTGTGGCTTAATGATAGTGGAGATGTGAAGGTGACAAAGCAAGTACTAATTCCGTTTACCATTGGGAAATATGTGGATAAGATTTTATGTGATGTGGTTCCAATGCAAGCAGGTCATATACTAATTGGGAGGTAGTGGCAATTTGATAGACGTGTGAAGCACAATGGGTTTATCAATGATTATTCCTTTGTACATAATAAGGGAAAGGTTACTTTATGTCCTTTGTCACCACAATAGGTGCATGAGGATCAAATTTATATGCAAAAAGACCATGTTAAAAAAAAGTGATGAAAAGAAAAATCAAGAGAAAAAGAAGGAGAGAAAAAGAAAGGAGAAGAGAGAAAAACAAATATATTTGCAAATACAAAAAAAGTAATGTCAGGCGAGCTGTGGTTTCTAAACAACCTATGATTTTACTTTGGTATAAAGAGGCACTTTTGAATACTAACGTTAATGATTCGTTGCCTAGTGTTGTTTCTTCTCTTTTGTAGGATTTCAAAGGTGTATTTTCTGAGGAGCTTCCTCAAGGACTATCACTTATTCAGGAAATTGAACATCAAATTGATTTTGTTCCCAGTGCGACAATTCCAAATCGCCCTGCTTATCGGAGTAATCCCGAGGAGACAAAAGAATTAAAAAGACAAGTTGACGAGCTGATGGGGAAATGGTTCATGAGAGAAAGTATGAGTTCGTGTGCAGTTCTGGTGATCTTAGTTCCCAAAAATGATGGAAAATGGCGGATGTGCATCGATTGTCGAGTGGTAAATAATATTATGGTAAAATATCGACACCCCATTCCTCGTTTAGATGACATGTTAGATGAATTTCATGGGTCTTGTATATTTTCTAAAATTAACTTGAAAAGTGGTTATCATCAAATAAGAACACAAGAGGGTGATGAATGGAAAATTGCATTTAAAATGAAATATGGGTTGTATGAGTGGTTAGTGTTACCTTTTGGTTTAACTAATGCACGTAGTACATTCATGCGGTTAACGAATCATGTGTTGCACCATTCATTGTCAAATTTGTTGTTGTTTACTTTGATGATATTCTCATTTATAGCAAAAATTTAGGATAACATGCATTACATTTAAAGTTTATTTTAGATGTACTTAGGAATGAAAAGTTATTTGCTAATATGGAAAAGTGCACGTTTTGTTTGGAAAGGGTTATTTTCTTGGGTTTGTTGTGAGTTCACAGGGAGTCCAAGTTGATTAGGAGAAAATACATGCGATCCGAGATTAGCCGAGTCCAACCAATGTGAGTCAAGTACGAAGTTTTCATGGACTCGCTAGTTTCTATCGATGCTTTATTCGAAATTAAAGTGAGATTACAGCATGATTGACCGAGGTCATCAAGAAAAGTGTGGGCTTTAAGTGGGGTGATGAACATGAAAAATCATTTAATTTGATTAAGGACAAATTGATAAATGTTCCTTTACTTATTTTGCCTAACTTTGCTAAAATGTTTGAGATTGAGTGTGATGCTTCAGGTTTAGGGATTGGAGCTGTGTTAATATAAGAACCAAAACTAGTGGCTTATTTTAGTGAAAAATTATGTGGGCCAATATTGAACTATCCTACTTACGACAAGGAGTTGTATGCATTGGTTAGAGCATTGGAGGCATGACAACATTACATGTGGCCCAAGGAGTTCGTGATTCATACCGATCATGAGTCATTCAAGTATTTGAAGAGACAACACAAGTTAAATAAAAAACATGCTCGACGGATGGAATTTATCGAGACATTTCCATATGTCATTCAATACAAGCAGGGTAAGGAAAATGTCGTTGCAGATGCTTTGTCTCGAAGGTATTTTTTGATGAATACTCTTGATACGAAATTACTTGGTTTTGAGCGTGTAAAAGAATTGAATGTTAACTACCTTGATTTAGAAGAAGAGTTTAAAAATTGTGAAAAAAATGTTGTAGGTAAATACTTTAAAATGGATAGGTTTTTGTTTCGTGAGAATAAATTGTATACCTGCAAGTTCTTTGCGTGAGTTATTGGTTAGGGAATCAATTAGGGGTGGTTTAATGGGACACTTTGGTGTGGAAAAAACTTTGGCCGTTTTGAAAGAACATTTTTGTTGGCCTCACATACAAGATGTTGAACGAATTTGTCATAGATGCATTATTTGTAAACAAGCTAATTCTCATGTTCAACCCCCATAGACTTTATACACCATTGCCTATACCTGTTGAACCTTGGATTGACATCTCAATGGATTTTTTGTTAGGTTTACCTAGGTCTAAGTATGGTAATGATTCTATATTTGTGATTATGGATAGATTTTCAAAGATGGCACATTTTATTCCATGTCACAAAACTAATGATGCATCCCATATAGCTGATTTGTTCTTTAGGGAAATTGTGTTTTTGCATGGTATGCCTAGAACCATTGTTTTAGATAGAGATGCTAAGTTCTTTAGCTATTTTTGGAAGACCTTATGGTGTAAAATGGGAACTAAACTGTTATTTTCTACTACTTGTCACCCACAAACTGATGGTCAAACTAAAGTAGTAAATATGACTTTGTCTGCATTGTTAAGGGTTATCATCAAGAAGAATATCAGTCATTGGGAAGAATGTTTACCACATGTTGAGTTTGCTTATAATCGTTCTCCATTCTGCTACTAAATTTTTTCCATTTGAAATTGTTTATGGTTTTAATTCTTTAGCTCTATTGGATTTATCATCATTTCCTATTTCTAAATTTACTAACATGGATGGAAAGAAAAAGTCTGAATTTGTTAAGCAGATACATGAGAAGGCGAGGCTCAACATTGAAAGGAGGACGGAGCAATATGCGAAGCAGACCAACAAGGGTCAGTATCAAGTTAACTTTGAATAGGGAGATTGGGTGCGGTTACATATGCGAAAAGAAAGATTCTCTTCTCAAAGACGATTGAAATTGCTATCTCTAGGAGATGGTCCATTTCAAGTTCTGGAGCGCAATAATGACAACGCCTACAAACTGAACTTTCAAGGTGAGTATAATGTTAGTTCAATAATCAATGTTTCTGACTTAAGTCTATTTGATGTAGGTGACGATTTGAGGGCAAATCCTTTTTAAGAGGAATGCAATGCATAGCTTGAACTCGAATGGAAGCTATGGGTCGAATCTAGTGCCCGTTGGGCCCATGACGAGAGCTGGATCTAAGCGCTTTAAGGAAGGACTTATCAGACTTATTAAAGGAGCTTGGAGTGAGGAAGGAACGAGTTTGAAGAGTTTGAAATTGGAGTCAAAACTCTTGAATTTGATTCAAGTGTTTGTGCCAAGTACAACAAGGGAAAGGAGCCAAGAGTCACTTCTGGATGACCGGCGCACCCCGCGCCAGGATTGTACAGGTAGCAGTGTACCCTTTGCCGTGTCACCAAAAACTTTGGTCATACAGCGCACCCCGTGCCACATGTAAGTCATGACAGGTGCGCCCTATGCCAGGCTGTCCGAAACTTTGCCTAGGTAGCGTGGCTCGCAACGCTTGTGGGCCAAGCGTCTGATAGGTCTGGCACATTTTCCAAAAAAAAGTATTTTTGACAAAATTACTTTCCTTAATAAATTTCTTTCCATATTTTTAGGGATTCTTCACAGCTTTTATAGTTCTAATGTCTTTAGGATACTTTTAGAAAGGGTTTTTTATTACAAAAAAAGTTATTGATTCCTTATTGGATTCTAGGGTTTTCATTACCATTATTTAAAGGCTTATTGATGTAATTGACATATTCATAAAATAATATTCAGTTTATCAACTCTTGTGAGAATTATTTTCTACTTTTGGTTCTTTGAAGAATTCCTAAGTAATTTCTTAGTTTACTCTTTGAGATTCAATTTGACTTATCATAGAACAATATATAGTTATGTGTGGCGTCTTCTACCGTATTAATCGTCGATTGTATCGAGTTTCCTGTTTCAATATAAACATGGGGTTTAGGCGTCATTGGTGTTTCATTTAACACTGATTTCATTGTTTGATCGATTGTACCAAGGTTCTCTTCTCAATATAGACGTTGGGTTGAGGTGTTGAGAGAGTTCCACTCTATCAACTGTGCTAGAAATGATCTAGGCGACGACCATCTCATGCAAGCGTACCATGGAGTCTATCAGGTATGTTTCTATATCTAGTCATTTCAATTAACATATGAAAGGATAAATTTAGATCACCATATCAAGCATGGTTTGCACTAGTAAACCTGCGCTATATCAGCGCACATCTCCATTAGAATCTAACATGCATATATATTTAAAATGCCATGTCTCGCAAAAAAATTTCACCAAAGTCTCCCCTATAATATGGACTATCCACAAGCACATAGGCATAACCAGGTGGCCATTCATAGGCACACCAACACAATCCTAGAATAAATTATAAATATTAAAATTAAATTAAACCCAGAGTGGCATCCAAATTACCCAAGGCAATTAAAAATACATCCATGACAACCTCAGGCTCATATATCCTACAATAGGATGGCTAACTAGCCAAAATGAGTCAAAAATCATTTCCAAAAAAGGGAATTTTTACACATCCGAGTGTTCATCATAGTAAAATACAAATATTTATCAAGCCCGATCATTTTTATCAAGCCATCTATGCATACATTTGATACATTGCATTTAAACTTATTTAAGCATGAAACCTTACAATCTAACTGTCAAAAACGCGAAAGAGAAGAATGTAAACGTTACCTGAGATACGTTGAACAAGTTTACAGCGACAGATTTCGCAAAAACAAACCTCAAGTGACTAGATCTGATAGAGAAAGTCCGGAGTTACTCGAGAGAACACTTAAAAACTAACTTAAAATGAAAAAGGAAAAGCCTGTAGGGGTATAAACCCACCCGCGACTGGCCCCAAGTGTACCTACAGCTGGCCTAGGTAGGTCCCATCCCTTCTAGGTTGATCAAATTCTGGTCAAGGCAGGTTCCCCGGGTCCAAAAAAAGGTAATCATCAAGAAAGATGGACGCGATTGGTCATTTCTAGCCAAATAAAACCCAAAACCCTGAAAATATAGTAACAAACCACTGAAATATGTAAATCCCTAGTTAAGTCAATGGAGTCAACCCCAATGAAAATATCGAGAATGTTCAGTGGTGTAAGTCGTTGAAACTATCTTTAGCGAAGGCATCGAGAATGTTCGGTGGTGTAAGCCGTTGAAACTATCGGTAGTGAAGACATCGGGAATGTCCGGTGGTGTAAGCCATTGGAGTCAGCCCCAGCAAAGGCATCGGGAATGTCTGATGGTGTAAGCAACTAAAACTTTATTAAACGAAGGCATCGAGAATGTCCGGTGGTGTAAACCATATGAGTCAGCCCCAGCGAAGACATCGGGAATTTCTGGTGGTATAAGACATTGAAAACTATCTTCAGCGAAGACATCGGGAATGTCCGGTGGTGCAAGCCATTTAAAACTATCTTCAGTGAAAACATCAGGAATGTCCAATGGTGTAAGCAGTTAGAGTCAGCCCCAACGAAGGCATCGGGAATGTCCTGTGGTGTAAGTCATTGGAGTCAGTCCCAGTGAAGGCATCGGGAATGTCCAGTGGTGTAAGCCATCAAATATTATATTTAGTGAAGACATTAGGAATGTCTGGTGGTGTAAGCCATTGAAAATTATCTTCAGCGAAGACATCGAGAATGTCGGTGGTGTAAGCCGTTGGAGTCAGCCCCAGCGAAGGCATCGGGAATGTCCGGTGGTGTAAGTTATTGGAGTCAACCCTGACGAAGGCATCGAGAATGTTCGGTGGTGTAAACCGTTGAATTCAACCCCATCGAAGGTGTCGGTTATGTCTGATGGTGTAAGCCATTGAGAACTATCTTTAGCGAAGACATCAGGAACGTCCGTTAGTGAAAGTTGTTGGAACTAACTCCAACGAAGGCATCTAGCATTCATGACATCATACCATCTTTTACATGGCATTGCATCTTTAGATATACCTTGTCTCATATTACAAGTGTCTAGTAGTCTTTGTTATGTTCATTTCATTGCATTGTATAAACATAACAAAGAGGGGCGTTTGTAGACACTCAAAATTTCTCTTTCCTTTTACTAACCATGCAGGACGGCAAACCATCTTTTTACCCCGGAGATAACTCTGAGGGACAGTAAAATCCACTTCAAACTCGAAGACAACCTCGAAAGGGAAAAGATGTAATTTTTCCAACACAACATAAATATCATCGTCCGACTGAGGATAGGGTCACAAAGAGCCACTGCAGCAATCCGGAGTGCAAACTACGCAAGACAAATCCATGGGCTACCTTCGTATACTTGAAGATGCTATTTTGGTTATGGACCTATCTTCCCAGATTCAAAACTGGTAAAGTTCAGTGTCATTGCATAGCTCTCGAAAAAAGCTTTCTGGAATGGTATGGCACATCTCCCAGTAATTCCCAGATTACAAGATACAGACGTTTCAGCAAACATCGCAGCGATCAAAGGAACAAACTTTGAAGTAGTGGGACCCACTGGGCTCAGCCACAGGTGTACCTACGGTTGGTTTGGGGTTTATAAATCAACCCCCCAGCTCATTTATGGGGAGAGATTTTAGTTTCTAAAAATTCTAAAGAGAAAAATCTGAGAGCTAGAGAGAAATAGCTTAGATCTTACTTCTAAACACTGTAAATCTCAATTTTATACACTTCTATACATATAAATCTTATTATAGCAACTTTCTATAGGTTGAAAACAAGATATTGGAAGAAAATAGCCATCCTTTGTGCAAATCTCGTGTAAATACGTAAGATCTTCTTAAATCCTTGTTTATTTACTGCTATATATATATATATATATATATATATATATATATATATATATATATATATATATATATATATACTGCTTGGTTGTGCATAAATCTGACTTTTTATTGATTATTTTGTGTATATAGTTGCTATTTGAAGTGTTTTGACTAGATTTATCCTAGATCTAGCCGAATCTAGCATTTAACCAATTTAAAAGCTTCATAGCTTGAACCTTTGAGCTATATCGACTTAGATCTAGGTGGATCTAGTTTATTTTCTAATTTTGTAAGTATTTTTGCTATCCCACACGACCCTAGATCCGTATCTAGTAGGAGCGGGAAGCCTAACTAATCGCGTGCAAGGATTTAATCGATAAATCACTTGTTTAACAGAGTTAGGATATATATATAATGTTCTAAAGTCTACTTCGTGCAAGCTTTGAAATAATATCATTTGAGCCTAGGAACCATAGGGTCGAAGATTCAATCAATGGATCTAAACCCGGTTCCCATAATGGACTTATTTCAATTGTAATATCAGCTTGTAACCCATTATACATGTAATCTTGGGCCTTAAAACGGTATTCAGATTTAAGGTCCCATAATAGTGAAATTATGGTTGATGGTGCTCGGGCTTGCTTAGATGGCTTTCATGCCCACAAGGAGCCCGACCCTTGTAGTTAATAGTTTCGATTTCATTATAAATGATGCATCACATCTCGATTAAAACCAAATAAAGTCGCTTCTAGTTAAAATTGGAAGTATCAAAGGGTCTCGATTCCTATTTGGTGAAGGGTTTGAAAACCATCATTTTAAAACATCACTTTAATATGCTTTGTCTGAAAAAATGAACTTTTCTCTAAATCAAACCCTTCCGTCATAGGTTAAAATGGGCACAACACTACTTTCAAAATAAAGCACTTAAAAACCTGTTCAAAAGATTTTCACACACACACACACACACTTCATGTTTAGGGAATGAAAAAGTTGCGGTAACCATGTTTCACGGAAGTCGGGGGTGCCAAACACCTTCTCCTCGCTTAAGAAAGTCCCCAAACTCTATGAATCTCGGGTTCCAGAATAATTAAACGGAATCACATATTAGGCCTTATTGTCAAAATCTCAAAAATTTGGATGAGTTGGCACATCCTCTTGAACTCATACTAATTGGCGACTCTGCTAATTCAGCCCAATCACAAAAAATCAATCCTTTCAAAATCGTCAGCATGTATGTCAGTCCTTTCCTAAAAACTCACCCTTAAATGAATTAATCGACCTAGATAAAATAAAAAAGGTAGAAACAGAAAAATTAGGAAAATTGAAATTCCCGATGTCGACAGACGTCAACGCCCCAAAACCTCGAAAAACTAATGCCCAACTGGGAAGGACCCTATGAAGTCACTGAAGTGCCAAATCCTGGAACTTGTCGTCTTCGAGCAATGGATGGTACAAAAGTCAAAAACACTTGGCATGTAGGAAGGATTTGGAAGTATTATTAGTAGTGCATGTTAACTAGTTTCCTTTTATGACTTTGTAAAATTTTCCAAAGTTTTTAATGCAATAAATTCTCAATTTTGCTCAAAAGATATTTTCATTAATTACAAATATTTTTAAATTGGAGATTTTTACATATAAAAATATAGTTATTCTTGAGAAGGGTCAGCTTCGTCGGAGGAGGAGTCCAAGATGTTGATATCGAGGTCAGTTGCCAACATCTTCTCCCTTATTCTTTCTTTGTGACTATGATATCCTTCGACGAACTGGAAGATAATCTGGGTGGTCAGTTCCGGGGATTTTTGATACTCCTCGATGATCCTCCATTTATCGACTTTGAATATAGTCAATTATTTTAGCTTCAATCGCTTATAATCTTCCTCCAGGTCCGAAGTTGCTTTCATAAAATTTATCATCTTATGGTGGAGTTATTTGCATTGCTTTTCAAGGGTTATATGTGCCTTCTTTAACGCTTCATTATCTCCCTTTAATTTGGCCCGATCAATAAGGAGTTTTTCTTTCTACTCAGTGAGCTTTTGATATCTTCCATTTTAGTTCTTTCACTTCCAATGTCAGTGCTTTGGAATGGAGTTGGGTGGCGATGTGTTTACCCCTTTCTTCCATCAGATTGGTTGCAGTACGCTCAAGTTTTGATTGGAGGCATTCGACTATGATTTTGAGCTCTTTCTATCGAGTTAAAATCTCCTCGACCCAAAGTAGCATTCAGCCAAAGGAGGACAGAGCCTGATAATAGTAAAAAAAAGTTAAGAGGATGCGTATAGGGAAGTTACTAGAATAGGAAGGAAAAATTATTCTTACTCGAGGCCTACAAATTTTTCATCGTATCTGGGTAGGACGAAAGCTTTAAAATTCTCAAAAGAAAATTCATCTGGTATATCTTGAGGTCAGACAGTGTTCAGGAACCGTTGTGGTGGGCCTTTAGATGTCGATGACTTTTCAGGAGTTGGAGGAGGAGGAAGAGGAATTTGGCTAGTTTCTTCTAATCAGGCCTTTTTCAAGGGAGGTTTGGATGCATTTTCTTTAATTCAAGAACCAAATGGAGGTTCTTGGATGATTGTTTAATCGGGGATTTGGGGAGCGTAATTGATTATTGGAGCTTCGGCAGTGGAAGTAGAGGGTGGTGTGGATATTTTGACTTGTAATCTTCTTTTCTTTTTCATCAGGACCAGTTTATCGAACCTAGTCATATTTAGGGATTTTTTAGAGGATAGCGTTAGAGGCATCGGGACAGTTGATATTGGTTGTACAACAAGTGGGGGTTCAATTTCTATTAGTGGGTTCCGAGGTGATTCTGTGGGAATTTCGAATATAGGGATTGTTTCATCGTTAGGAATATCATTGGTGATCGGATGGGGAATTAGTTCGATTATAGGGGAAGGGTGAGAACTGGAGGCATCAACTGTTTCAGTTTGAATATGGATACTGCACACTAGAGAAAAGATTTGTTATGAAATAAAGAACAAAGATAAATGGTTTGGGACTTATGGTCGTGCTCGTAAAGCCAGGTTAGATCAGACAGACTCTCGATGGGCCAATCAATGATCTTCATCTTATTGTAGAATGATCTGAAGAGATCTACCATGTTCTTCAGGAAATGTGTGACTTTGGTAATGGGATCTTCGGGGGTAGCTCTGTTAAGAAGAAGAGTGAGATCGGTACCCTTGACTAATATCTATTTGGGATGCCACCCTTTGTTGCTAGATGGGTTCTTGATGCAAGTGGACTTCCCAAGTCGGAGGTTCATTTGAAGTAGACTGGGTTCTTTGGATCGGCTGACACTGAACAAAGCGAAGAAAAAATCCAATATAGGGGTAATATTGTATTCTCGACAGAAGGCAATGAAGCAGATTAGATTGATGTACGTGTTCAGCACCAATTGTACAAACCCGGTTCCAATTAATTCGAGAAAAGAAGTGATGAATTCATGCAAAGGAAATCGAATACCATACTATAGAGCCCATATGGGTATGGCAACCCATTCTCCTTTTGGTTGCCAATACATCCTTTTGGATAAGTTGGGTGCTCGGAGGTCGTATTCATTCAGAATCTGAAATTATTTTTGAATGGCTTCTATTTGGTGCCTCTGGATAATAGATTAAGTGTTTATATGGGTGAAAGCTTTTTCGGATGAATATAGTTTTTGGATTCTCATTTCGATGAGTTTGGCAGAAGCTAGCGGTGGTGCAAAAGAGCTTGACAGTGATAAGATAAGTTATTTCTGATGGATTATTAGGGATGGTGTTGGTTGATGGTGGAATATTAATAGGAATGAGATCGTTGGATGTTATGGTGGTGGTTGAGATGGAGGTGGAGTGGTGAAGATAAGGACGAATGTGATGGGGTTGCTTTCTATGGCGGTTGTAATTGTTTCAGATCTAGTATGGACAGAGTAGGTAAAATTATTGGTAGCAACCATTTTTGTCTGGAAGTTGAAGGAGTTTTTTAGAATATTTACTGGAAAGATGAGATTGCAGTGAAGAAAAGAGTTTGCAGAGGAAGCTCGTAAGCTCTTAAAATCTGGGATGTGAAAATATGGCGGTTGTTTTGGGCGAAAGGTCTTTTTTGAAATGATTGACCCTCCATCTTTGCATATTTCCCTGAATATGGTGCATTAAGGGTGATGTAGGGGCCCAACAATGAGTGTTGGGTGTGTTACTAGTTATCTGATTTCGGGTTTGGTGTAGTAATATTTATTATAAAATTATTGGGCTTTTAATGAGGAACTCTTCCATTAAATGTCCCATTATAATGGAAGACTGGGAGCAATGTTGGGGCAAGATTATTTGGGCCTAGTGGATTTAGTGGGCCATAGCCTACGTGGAGGAAGTCTCCCCACGTAGGAGCCTGTTTGGGCAATTAGAGATTTTTAAGGAATCTAAAATTTTTAATTATATTTGGTCTCTAACTCCTAAGATAAATGTCAGGATAGAATCTGACTTCTTTCCTTCAAGGAGATTCAGTTCAATCTCATTAAAAAATCATATTTCCATACGGGGAAGAGCATGTAGAGGAGGTGTGATCACTATAAATACATGGTTATACTCTAGTTCTCAGGTACACACAACTTATAATTTTCCAGCACTAAAATACCTCCATTGTTAAACCTTGTTCAGCCTGTTCTTATTCTCACACCGGATATATCCCCTTTCGTTTCTGTGCAAGATTGTACATGCTTTTGGGGATTGTGGCGCGTGGACGAATCTTGGCATTAACAGTAAGTAATTGAATGCATTGTCCCATGAATCTCTATTATAACACTTGAGAACATATAACATGTAGAAAGCAAGATTAGTTGGAATATCTTACATATTTCTATAAAGAGTTAGAAAGATCGAGAAATCTCTCAGTTAGAGGACAGTGAGGAAGAATTATACTTCATATAGTTCTCAAAGTGGACTTCTGAGATTTGTCCATGTAATTTTCAATTTGGATTTTTCATGTAAATTTGTGTGCCTCTTTTCTCAATAATTTATACAGTTGTGCGCTTGAGTAGTAATTATCTTAGTGCATTTGTGTGTAAACTATCACTCGACAACAATTCTGTAACACGCATTAGGTCTAAAAAACAAAAATAACAACATATATCTTAGCTTTGGATGTGTGCCTGTATCTAGATGAAGTTAAAGTTGATGAATGTTGTCAATTCCTTAAAGTTCTTAAACTTTTTCAAATGTATATCTATAAGATGTTTCCCTCACTATGCGGTTGGAGTCTATTAGCTTTAAATTTTGATCTATTTTATGTAATATGCAAATGAATCTGCGAGCTTTCCAAGTCAAATTTGTGTTATATTGCTGCTGATGATTTTTTCTTAAAACATAGTGTCTTTAAGTTTCTCGTCTCTTTTCAAAAAACTTAGGATCATAGAAATTGTCTATGTAATTTATTGTATAAATGTATAATTTGTATTGCTAGTATATAATTTCTTATGAAGATGTCTCTACATAATATAAAGTAGGGACTCAATTAATTTTCTGATTTTAGCCAAGCTATGTTATTCACGTGGTTTGTTGAGGAAGATTGTTGCTTTTTTATTAGCATACTTTATTCAACATTTTGCTTGGTGCTTATCTGTCATCTTGATAATATTTAATCCAGTTTTTCTCATTACAATGCAAAATTATCGTGCACTCTAGACAGACCTTGGGGCTCAGCTTGCTCGTAATGTACGTTTCTCTGCAATCTGCTGGGGGACCCTAGAGCCAGTGGACAACATGTTGATTATAGAGCCACAAATGTTGGCCTTGGATGTCAATTACCCTTGGTTCACCTTTTACATTTGCCACTACACTCGAGTAGGAGTACAAGATGTATATAATGTTGTAATGTGAATGAGGAGATGAATTATTCAACTTATTATATTGTAATGTTGTAATGTGAATGATTTTAAATTATGTATGTAATATTTTTTATATTTTATTTTATATTGTATTTGTGTTTGTTGAATAAATGTGCATTATTAATTTTTTTTTAAATATGAAAAGGCTATAGCGACGGTCATCGACCGAAGCTATAGTGTTCTATAAAACGCATGCCTATAGCTACGGTCATGACCGTCACTAAAACTATCAGTGACCGTTGGTAAAGAGAAAATACACGATTTTGTTATGACCTATAGCGACGGTCATTAACCGTCGCTATAGGCCAAAAGACCCTCTCTAAAACCTATAGTGATGGCTTCTATGGCGACGATCGGCGACCGTCACTAAAACCTTTAGCGACGGTCTTTTGGCCTATAGCAACGGTCGCCGACCGTCGCTATAGGTCGATTTTCTAGTAGTGATAACCAACTAACCAGGCTACCAAAGTTGCAGTATAGTGGCACATCATCTGTATGGTTTACCAGTCCTCGAAGAGAAGATCGTTACCTAGTAACCAAGATGTTGAGAGAGATGGGTTGGACATAAACTCCTTAATTTTGTGTGCAAATAGATTTAGGGAAATGTCATGCCTTGATGATTGAGGATATCACTGTAGCCCCTACAGTTCATAAAACAATATCCAAAAGTAAATAGATAAACTTTAACATCTAAATAATTACAAACTTTCAACTTCCTTTATTTATAGGAGTTGGGAACAAATGATAAACAACTTTGGAGAGGTGCTCTATCGTACTATGATAAGTGGATTTTATATCCACGAATCGGTTCCTAATCCAAGCTTAATCGGTGTTAACTTCTTGTATTTATGTTCTATTTTACTTGTTTATTGTTATTTAATATGTAGGTGTGGTGGTGTGGCGTTTGAGCATAAAAGTATTGCATTTGTGGCAACAATGTGGCAAGCAAAGAAGAAAACCAAAGTCAATTTGTAGAAGTAGAGCCCGTCGGGGTGGGCCTATTTAACCCTTACACCCCCGCCGGGGCGGGGGGGGGGGTGCCGAATTCTGAGGCTTCTGGTTTGTTGCAAACTCTGATGGAATGAGGATTTTGAGCACTTGGATAGCGTATGGACTCTAAAGAGATGGGACTTCGACCAAAACAAAGGAGTTGCATATATATTGAGCAACAAACAGCAAAATCAGGGGGATGAAAAGTAATTAACAGAGATTAAGGACATAATTGGATAGCGAGTAACGGACTGAAGATTTTGAAGAACGATCATATTGATTGCGGATTAAGGCTAAAGTGAATGGTGTTCTGCGTTATTCTTCTTCTATAGTTTTATTTCTGTAATTGAGATGATGTTATCTTTAATTTATTCAGTGATTATTTCATCTATGATGAACTAAGTACTTTTTAGGCTTAAGACGGATCTTTAAGTGGAACGATGGTTTTGTAATCTTTGAATTTAGTTTAATAAACTATTATTCGGTTTATCTATATTAATTTGAGCTTGAGTTTATGAATTTCCTGATCAACGATTCTTTGTGGACTTGTATGAATTTGAGAGATGAAATACGAGTCTAGACTTAGTTAATATAGCATGTGCTCTTGATTTATGTGAATGAACAGAATCTTGATGAATGTTAGGGTAGAGATATGATTGACATCGCATGTAATCAGATAAGGAACTTGAGCTTAAACCTTCTTTGATTGTAATTCACATAGAGATATAGTGAGTTAGTTGATTAAGGTGTTTAACTTGATTATCTCTTAATTGTGGATTGAAGTTAATATGGTATTAGTACATCGAGAGGTGGCTAGTTCTACATACGTGTTCTTGATTAATAAACTAGGATAGTGAGTTAAACTGGATTAAAGGTGTAATAATCTGAGTGGCTTAAAGTGAAGTCGGAAGCCTAATTCTCCATTATTTGTTTGAAAATTCAGTTTTTAGAGTTTGTTGAGTGTTTGGTGATTTCACTCTTTTTAATATTTTAGTTGCAAACTTGAAATTGATTAGTTTAATAAAATTAGGATTAATAGGAAATTGGTACTTGTGAGTTTTAAATTCGTATTACAGTCTTTGAGGGAATGATACTCTACTTACTATTATATTACTTGTTGACCACGTATACTTGCGTGCTGTGCGTAATTCTATTTTACCCAACAAGTTTTTGGCGCCGTTGCCGGGGACTTTAGTATATATTTTAATATTTTGCAATATCAGTTTAATTAGTCCAGTTTTACTTAAACATTTTTTTTGTTTTGTTTTGTTTTGTTCGTCTTATTTCAGGTTTTTGAAGTTGGTTTATGGAAACTAGATCCAAAAATCCAGACTTGCTTCCTTTTGAGGACGACATTGAAAAACGATTTCAAAGGCTAAGTAAGTGGATTAAGGAAACAAGGGACGACTTTGAAAATTCTGAGAAAGAAGAAGCAATGGCTGCTGAAGACCCGAAAGCGTTGAGGGACTTTGCTACACCTAAGGTGACTGAGCTGCAGTCGAGTGTCACCAGGCCTGCTATAGCTGCGAATACATTCGAGATTAAGCCTGGGACTATTCAGATGATCCAGAACTCAGTTCAGTTTGGGGGACTAGCAAATGATGATCCTAACGAGCATCTGATCAGCTTTCTGGAAATATGCGACACTTTCAAGTACAACGGGGTGTCGGAAGATGCGGTAAGACTTCGCTTGTTCCCATTCACCCTGCGAGACAAGGCGAAGAGTTGGTAACATTCTCTACCGCCTGGATCGATAACTACATAGGATGACCTTGCTCAGAAATTTCTTGCAAAATTTTTCCCACCAACGAAGACTACAAAGATGAGAAACGAGATTACCATGTTTCATCAGCAACATGGGGAGTCATTGTACGAAGCATGGGAGAGAAATAAAGAATTGCTCAAAAAATGCCCACATCACGGATTGCCTAAAGTGGTTGCAGATGAACACATTTTACAACGGACTACATGGTAATCTCAAGACTAGTATTGATGCAGCGTCGGGAGGAGCTTTCATGGCAAAGAATTATGAGGAGGCATATCAGTTGATATAGACAATGGCTGCAAACAACTATCAGTGGCCCACAGCAAGAATGACACAACCTACAGTCGTTAGAGTGTTAGAGGTAGATGGAGTGACAACAATAATAGTGCAGATTTCAGCACTCTCTATAAAGTTTGACATTTGGTCAGGGGTACAGACACAGCAAGTTACAGTTATTTGTGAATTGTGCGCGGGTGAACATCCTATGGATCAATGCGCAATCAACCCAGAATCAGTACAATTTTTGAGTAGCTACAACAGAATTCCCCAGAAAACGTACCAGAATGCATATAATCAGGGGAATATGAATTTGGCGTGGAATAATAATCAGAATCAGCAAGCTCCACGACCATCGTATCCCCCAGGATTTCAGAATCAACAATAACCAGTTCAACATCAAGAGAGGAAATCAGATTTAGAGGAGTTGCTATCAAAGTATATAACGAGTAACGAGGTAGAAGTTTTCTGGGGCTGCGGGGTTCTACAGGAGATTTATAAAGGACTTCTCTAAAATTGCAAAACCTTTGTGTAGTCTTTTAGAGAAGGACTCGGTTTTTAATATTGATGAGGCGTGTAAATCGACATTCGAGTTATTGAAGAAGAAATTGACCACAGCTCCTGTAATCGTCGCGCCGGATTGGAATATACCTTTCGAGTTAATGTGTGATGTGAGCGACTATGGGGTTGGGGCTGTTTTGGGTCAACGCCGAGAGAATGTATTTCATGCTATCTATTATGAAAGTAATACACTCACGAAGACTCAAATGAACTACATAACTACGGAAAAAGAATTACTTGCAGCGGTGTATGCGTTCAATAAATTTTGGGCATACTTGATCGGGACAAAGGTAGTAGTTTATACAGATCACTCGGCTATTCGGTACTTACTTTAGAAAAAAGATGCTAAGCCACGCCTTATCAGATGGATTCTCCTTTTACAAGAGTTTGATTTAGAAACGAAGGATAGAAAGGGGACGGATAATCAAGTTGCCGATCATTTGTCAAGGCTGGAAAATTAGGGTAAAAAGGAAGAAGACAAGTGTGTACTCAATGAGTCATTCCCGGATGTGCAACTGTTTGGGATAAATACAGAATTTCCATGGTACGCTGTAACCAATTTTTTTTAATAAAATGGAATTTCCTCTATTTATTATTTTGAAATAGTAAGGGGTTGATTCGATTAATGAGGTTAGTTATGGGTAAAATGCGCAAATATTTTAAGTAACCAAGTTGTTATAAAATATTCATTGTTGTCAGAGAATATTCGTTTGGTCGTAGAATATTCTTGCTGTCGAGGAATATTCGTACGACGGCGCAACTATTTATGGGCCCCATAACGGAAAACTATCGGATGAAGAAAATAACAAGTATGAGTTTTTATAAATAACGGCGTAGTTATTACCGTTAACACTGTTGGAATACCCGGTGGTTAAAACACAGTAATACGCGGTGTTGCAGAGTAGCACACGATACTGCACTAATTATTGATTTTTACGTAAGAAGTCACTACTCAATAATTGTTACAGTAATTACTGTTTAATATTTTATTTTATTGATTCAATAATTGTTGCGTTGATATTTTATATTGTTGATTCAATAATTGTCATTGCACAGTATTTTAAATTATCAGATAAATAATTTATATTATTTGAATAATATTATTAGATAGCATTATTGGCAATGTCTAGGAGAGGTTATTTAATTGCGCGCCAGTAAGGAGAAATCTTTACCGGAAGGCCCCCTCTTTCTTGGGAACGACCTAGTTGTCATTATTGTGATTCTGTAATATTATTTGTGAATAATTAATTATTGATAAAATATGATAAGAAAAATATTTATTTTATGCAGTTATAAATGGAGGAATTTTTAGAAAAGTGACAATTATTAAAAATTGATATTTTATGTACATTATTATATTACATTATAAATGTATAATGTGATAATATAATAATATAATAGCGGTGATATTTTTACAATGAATGTGTGATATATGGGTAAATAAGGAGGAAAAGTATTTTTGTTACAATAAATGCCAAACACATGTTAAACATGTTGATGGACCCCATTTTTGACTGAAATTTGATTATAGCTTGCAAAATCGTCCGTATGTGGATTTCGGTCAATTTCTGTTTAGAATTTGGAAAAACTTAAAGCTACAAAGTTGTAGAGAATTAAATTTCCAATAGAATGTACATAAGATTCGAATTTTCTGATAAAAGGCTATTTATTATAAATTATTAATGTTTCAAAATATTGGGTCTGAATTGATTTTATTACGAAAAATATTTAAACCATGTTTTGTGTGTTGGTGGGCCCCACTTGTTGTTGCAAAATGCCGAATTCAGATTTCTAAGGTGGGCGTAGGAAATTTTTTAATAAATATTATTATTTTTTTAAATTTTCTGCTTTGGTGTTCTAAGCATTTTCCTATAAATAGGGTGCTTAGGTTAGAATTAAAAATCACACCAGAATCTGAAGTTTTCTCTCTCTATATTATCGAGCATATTTTTTTGAGTATTTTGATACTTTGAGTATTGCTCTACGGTACAAGTTTCTTTCAGCGTTATATCTGATATTCCAGCCAGAAGTAGTATTCTTTTGAGGTAAGAGATGTTATTTTTTCGTAAATGATATTATTTCTTTCAATATCATTATACTGGAATATTGGTATGAATTTTATTATGAAATTTTTACCTATTCATGACGGGGTTACTATTCACGAGTTAATATTCGCTAGTTACTATTCACGAGTACTATTCACGGAGTATGATAATTTTTCTTATGGAATTTCTATCTTTTAGTGTCGGAGTTACTATTCACGTATACGACACTATTCACGAATACGACACTATTCACAGAAAAATTAAATTTTCTTTTCTATGTCCAAGATTGTCTGTTATGGTTCCTATCTTTGATTGGATCTATGTTTTGATCTTCATTTTTGAATTCTTCTCTACAATTGATTATTATGGAGTATTTTTGAACTTAGATAAACCGAAGTACAAATCCCTAATCTTTGTCTTTTTATCTCTATGGATTTGTTTTCTTAAAAATATTTTTATCATCCTCAGTCTTTAATGGTGATACTTGATGAATATCTTTGGCATGTAGTGCAAAGATGAATGATTACCTGATAAATATCTTTGGCCCGTAGTGCAAAGATGAACAGGCGTTGAGATGAACAGGACCAACTGGTGATACAAATGAATATCTTTGGCCCGTAGTGCAAAGATGAACAGGCGTTGAGATGAACAGGACCAACTGGAGATACAAATGAATATCTTTGGCCCATAGTGCAAAGATGAATATTTGATGATTGATGTTACAGGGATAAAATATTGATGATGGTCTTTTAAATTCATAGATGATAGTAGATTTCATTCTCTACTTAACTCTTTTAATGAATTGTTGTTTTCACTGCAATTGTTGTTCTAAAATTTGTTGTCTTTTATATTCTATCAGATTTTTCCCTGTTGAGGACTAACGATAATTTGTTCTATATTATCTTAGTCATAATATTCTTTACTGGGCTAGTTGAGCTCACTATTTTCCTTTTTGTTCCATTTTTCTTCTCGGGAGCCGAGAATATAGCGGGAACTAGTCGGGGTGTGGAGTGATGATTCAAAATAGTTGTCTTAGTAGTTCTCACTATTTTGTAAAATAGTGTATCAATAATTGTAATGAGGACTTATTTGAGTGTGAATATTGTCTAGAAGTCAATATTTGTATTTTAAACCTATAGTATATGCGTTGTCGTATTTTGCACGACGATTGTAATAATAAAGTTGTAGTTGTTTTCTGCACCGTGTATTTGGCGACTCAGAATGGGTTGGATGGAATGGACCTATTTTGGGGGCGTCACAGTTGGTATCAGAGCTATAAGTAAAGAGCCCCGAGCCTCTATCTGGTGACTTCCTGTTGATGGGGGATGCACCGAAGCCAGACTCTCCGTAGGGGACGCCGTTCACCGATTGCAAACTAATAGGTATCACTGTGAGGTGTTATCCACGCGGTTGGGACATGAGTCACAGTTGGTATCGGAGCTTAGGGATATGATCTCTGGCCGAGATCAAGGAATAGAACTAGGAGGGGAGAGAAGAGTAAATCCTTTACTAGTGTGTCCTACCTAAGCTTATTTGTTGGTCGGTCAAAATATAGGGGTATTATGTGGTATGTCATTTTCTTTAATTAACCATTATTTTGTGACAGTATTTGAGAATGACATCTAAAAATTTTGAGATGAGCAATGGAGTAAAACAATATGACCGTGTCGCAGTACGAAGCTAAGTTTGTTGAGCTATCCCATTTTGCATCCCATTTGGTAGACAACAAAGAGCGAATGACGCGAATGTTTCTGCGAGGTTTGAAACCCAAAATACGCCAATACCTCATTTCTCACAAAATTTGTTTATATTCAGATGTTGTGAATAGGGCTCAGTTATTGGAACGCGATAATGAGTCAGCCCAACCAAAAGTTAACGACCAACAACACGATAATAATCGTACCGGTGGCAACGGCCATCGGAATAATGATAACCATCGTGGAGGAAATTATCATGCCAAAAATGGTAACCACTTCGGTGGTAATCATGGCCAAGATAATAGGAAAGGTGAGTCAAGTGGAAATTTTAGAAAGAGAAGATTTAACGATGACGGGAAGATGTCGGCAGCAGTACTAGCACCAACAACAAATTTTAGGGGAGGAGAACGACTGCCGGTTAGATGCTACAGATGCAAAGAGGAGGGACACATAAGTTTAAACTGTTCACAACCTTCCAAGGTATGTCTTAGTTGTGGAAAAGACGGTCATATAACTCGATTTTGTCTTATAGCGAAGTCAAGTCCAGCTGGGACGGTGGCACCAAAGGCGGATACAGACAAAATAAAGTCAGTAATTTAAGGAAGAGCGTTTGTCGTGATTGGCCAAAACGCGAGGAACCCGAACGAAGTTATCACGGGTTAGTTAATCAGAAATTCTTGCGAAGTCTATACCTTATTAGATACCGGTTCTACCCGACTTTTATCTCTCCTACTTGTGCTTAACGTTTGAACTTGACTCCTGAGAAATTAGACTTTGACTTATCTGTTGAAACTCCGTTAGGAGAAACTTTCGTTACATCCACTGTTTATAAATTTTGCTTAATCCAAGTTGGTACTATCACATTACTTGTCGATCTTATTTCTTTGAAAATACTTGCATTTGATGTGATTTTAGGGATTGATTGGTTAACTATTCATCATGCCAAAATTGATTGTTTTTGTAAGGTTGTTAATTTTCATATTCCTAACCAACCTGTTGTATGAATTCAAGCAACCAAACCATTAAAGTCAATCACTATCCTATCAAGCAATAAAGTCATTTGTTTATTGAAAAACGGATGTCAAGCTTTCTTAGCCCATTTCCTGAATTTAAACAAAAACGCGTCAGATTTGAATAATATTTCTGTCGTTAGTGAATTTCCTGACGTATTTCCTGAAGAACTTCCTGGCCTACCCCTAGAGTGTGATATTAAATTTTGTATCGACTTTAAACCCGGTACAAAACTCATTTCTAAAATCTCATATCGAATGGCTCCTATTGAACTTCAGGAGTTAAAAACCCAACTACAGGAGTTGGTACCCTAGCCTCTATCTGGTGACTTCCTTTGTGGAATGCACCGAAGCCAGACTCTCCGTAGGGGACGTCATATTCGTGCGATGGTAAACTGATAGGTTTTCATTGTGACGTGCTATCCAAGATTGGGATATAAGTCACAGTTGAGAGCAACCTAAGTCAGCAATCGAAATACGTAGCTTTCTAGGCTTAGCTGGTTATTATCGGAGATTCGTGAAAAGATTTTTTTGAATCGCTACTCCATTAACTCAGCTGACTCGAAAAGATACAAAATTCGAATGGAGCGAGGAATGTGAGAAGAGCTTCCAAGAACTCAACATGTAGCAACGACGTTGGCTCGAGCTGTTGAAAGATTATGACCATACCATTCAATATCATCCTAGAAAAATGAACGTGATAGCTGACACATTGAGTAGAAGATCATATGCGGGTACGAGTGCGATATTGTCAACGCAAAGGCCCATTTCATACAACTTACAAAAGATGGAGATAGAGTTAAAGACTCCAAGAACCCACATGATGATGTCAAATATACACGTAGAATCGACTTTAATCAATAAAGTTAAAGCTGCTCAAGCTACACACCGGAGTTGATCAATATAAAGAAGAAGGTGAAAGAAGGCGTTATTCTAGAAGTAAGAGTCGATGAAGAGAAGAAATCTCAACCCTCGATTTGTTAGTCCATTTGAAAATCTCGATCGAGCAGGAAATGTGGCCTATAGACTCGCTTGACCGCCAAGTATGTCTCGTATTTATAACGTTTTTCGCATATCCACGCTACGTAAATATGTGAAAGACCCGAACCAAATTATTGAGTTAGAACCAGACGAGATAGCCGAAGATTTAACGTACGAGGAGGTACCTGTTAAGATCTTGGATAGGAAGGAGCATGCCCTACACACAAAGGTTATACCACAAGTCAAAGTTTTGCGGAGGAACCATGCTATTGAGAAAATAACTTGGGAGTTAGAAATAGAAATGAAAGCGAGGTATCCTCACCTTTTCAAAGTACCAGGTACGTACGTCAATTTCGAGGACGAAATTTCATAAGGAGTGGAGGTTATAAGACCCCAATTTTTTTTGATAAAATGGAATTTCCACTATTTATTATTTTCAAATAGTAAGGGGTTGATTCGATTAATGTGGTTAGTTATGGCTAAAATGCGCAAATATTTTAAGTAAGTAAGTGGTTATAAAATATTCATTGTTGTCGGAGAATATTTGTTTGGTCGTAGAATATTCTTGCTGTCGGAGAATATTCGTATGACGGCGCAACTATTTATGGGCCCCATAACGGAAAACTGTCAGATGAAGAAAACGATCGACAAGTATAAGTTTTTATAAATAACGACGTAGTTGTTACCGTTAACACTGTTGGAATACCCGGTGGTTAAAACACAGTAATACGCAGTGTTGCACAGTAGCACACGGTACTGTACCAATTATTGATTCTTATGTAAGAAGTCACTACTCAATAATTGTTACAGTAATTACAGTTCAATATGTTATTTTATTGATTCAATAATTGCTACGTTAATATTTTATATTGTTGATTCAAAAATTGTTATTGCACAATATTTCAAATTATCATATCAATAATTTATATTATTTAAATAATACTATTGGATAGCACTATTGGCAATTTTTAAGGAAGTTTTGTCTAGGAGAGGTTATTTAATTACACGCCAGTAAGGAGAAATCTTTACCGGAAAGCCCCCTCTTTCCTGAGAACGACCTGGTTGTCATTATTGTGATTCTGTAATATTATTTGTGAATAATTAATTATTGATAAAATATGATAAGAAAAATATTTATTTTATGTGGCTATAAATGGAGGAATTTTTAGAAAAGTGATAATTATTAAAAATTGATATTTTATGTATATTATTATATTACATTATAAATGTATAATGTGATAATATAATAATATAATAACGGTAATATTTTTATAATGAATGTGTGATATATGAGTAAATGAGGAGGAAGAGTATTTTTGTTACAATAAATGCCAAACACATGTTAAACATGTTGGTGGAACCCATTTTTGACTGAAATTTGATTATAGCTTGCAAAATCGTCCGTATGTGGATTTCGATCAATTTCTGTTTAGAATTTAGAAAAACTTAAAGCTACAAAGTTGTAGAGAATTAAATTTCCTATGAAATGGATATAAGATTTAAATTTTTTTGATAAAAGGGCTATTTATTATGAATTATTGAAGTTCTGGAATATTGGGTCTTAATTGATTTTGTTATGAAAAATGTTTAAAACATGTTTTGTGTATTGGTGGGCCCCACTTGTTGTTGCAAAATGCTGAATTCAGATTTCTAAGGTGGGCATAGAAATTTTTTTAATAAATATTATTATTTTATTAAATTTTCTTCTTTGGTGTTCTAAGCATTTTTCTATAAATAGGGTGCTTAGGTTAGAATTAAAAATCACACCAGAATCTGAAGTTTTCTCTCTCTCTCTCTCTCTCTCTCTATATATATATATATATATATATATATATATATATTATCGAGCGTCTTTTTTTGAGTATTTTGATACTTTGAGTATTGCTATACGATTCAAGTTTCCTTCAGCGTTATATCTGATATTCTAGCCAAAAATACTATTCTTTTGAGGTAAGGGATGTTATTTTTTCGTAAATAATATTATTTCTTTCAATATCATTATACCGGAATATTGGTATGAATTTTATTATGAAATTTTTACCTTTTCATGTCGAGGTTACTATTTATGAGTTACTATTCACGAGTTACTATTCATGAGCTACTATTTATGAGTTACTATTCATGAGTACTATTCACAAAAGTATGATGATTTTTCTTATGGAATTTCTACCTTTTAGTGTCAGGGTTACTATTCACTTATACGGCACTATTCACGTATACGACACTATTCACGAATACGACACTATTCACAGAAAAATTAAATTTTCTTTTCTGTGTCCAAGATTGTCTGTTATGGTTTCTATCTTTGATTGGATCTATGTTTTGATCTTCATTTTTGAATTCTGCTCCATAATTGATTATTATTGAGTATTTTTGAACTTAGATAAATCGAAGTACGAATCCCTAATCTTTGTCTTTTTATCTCTACTGATTCATTTTCTTGAAAATATTTTAATCATCCTCGGTCTTTAATGGTGATACTTGATGAATTTCTTTGGCCTGTAGTGCAAAGATGAATGATTACCTGATGAATATCTTTGGCCCGTAGTGCAAAGATGAACATGTGTTGATATGAACATGACCAACTAGTGATACAAATAAATATCTTTGGCCCGTAGTGCAAAGGTGAATATTTGATGATTGATATTATAGGGATAAAATATTGATGATGGACTTTTAAATTTATAGATGATAGTAGATTTTATTTTCTACTTAACTCTTCTAATGAATTATTTTTTCCGCTGCAGTTGTTGATCTAAAATTTGTTGTCTATTGTATTCTATCAGATTTTTCCCTGTTGAGGACTAACGATAATTTGTTCTGTATTATCTTAGTCATAATATTCTTTACTGGGCTAGTTGAGCTCACTCATTTCCTTTTGTTCCATTTTTTCTTCTCAGAAGGCGAGAATATAGTGAGAACTAGTCGGGGTGTGGAGTGATGATTCAAAACAGTTGTCTTAGTAGTCCTCACTATTTTGTAATATAGTGTATCAATAATTGTAATGAGGACTTATTTGAGTGTGGATATTATATAGAAGATAATATTTATATTTTAAACCTACAGTATATGTGTTGTCTTATTTTACACGACAATTGTAATAATAAAGTTTTAGTTATTTTCTGTACCATGTATTTGGCGACTCAGAATGGGTTAGGTAGAATGGACCTATTTTGGGGGCGTCACATACGAGGACTTCGCGAATTACCTAGTGAGCAACATTCTTCCCCCTGATCTCACACGACAACAGAAAAAGAAGTTTCTCCATGACGTGAAGTGGTATATGTGGGACAAGCCTTACTTATTCAAACAGTGCGCCGACAAGATGATCAGAAGATGTGTGCCCTACAGTGAAATGAAGAACATACTGCATGAGTGTCATTCTTCGACGTATGGGGGACATAACGGGAGTGAGAGAACAACGACAAAAGTGCTTCAAGATGGGTTTTATTGGCCTACCTTATTTAAAGACGCCCGCCAATTTGTTAAAAGCTGTGACAGATGTCAAAGGGTGGGCAACATATCGAAAATGAACGAAATGTCGCTACAAACAATTTTAGAAGTTGAGATTTTTGATGTATGGAGCATAGATTTCATGGGGCCATTCCCTTCCTCATTTACCAATCAATATATTTTGTTTGCGGTGGACTATGTATCAAAGTGGGTGGAAGTCGTAGAACTCTCGACTAACGATGCGAAAGTGGTTCTCAAATTTTTGCAGAAGAATATTTTTACGAGATTTGGCATGCCAAGAGCTATTATAAATGATGAAGGTAGTCATTTCTGTAACAGATCATTTACAGCTCTCTTGGCAGAAAATGGGGTCAACCATAAGGTAGCTACAGTGTATCATCCCCAAACCAGTGGGCAAACTGAGGTTTCAAACAAGGAAGTGAAGAGAATCTTGGAAAAGGTGGTAAACCCGAATCGAAAGGATTGGTCACTCAGGTTGGATGATGTACTATGGGCCTATCGAACTGCGTATAAAACACCGATTGGTATGTCACCATATCAACTACTATACGAGAAGGCTTGTCACCTACCTGTCGAGTTACAGCACAAGGCCTACTGGGCTATTCATAAACTGAACTTCGATCAAGCAACAATGGGTGAAAAGAGACTACTTCTGCTAAATGAACTCGATGAATTCCACCTGCAAGCTTACGAGAACTCAAAACTATACAAAGAAAAGGTCAAGAAATGGCACGACCAGAAAATCATGCATCGAACGTTCGAGCCGGGGCAAGCAGTACTACTGTTCAACTCACGATTAAGGTTGTTCCCAGGAAAGCTTAGGTCAAGGCGGTCGGGACCATTCACAATCAAAGGAGTTTTCTCACATGGCGCCATTGAACTCTACAATAGAAACCCGTTGGAGACTTTCAAAGTCAATGGTCAAAGGCTGAAGCATTATTGGGGTGGCGAATCCAACATGGATGTCATCGCAATCACATTATCCGATGTACCATAAACAGGGAGTAGTCAGGCTGAAAGACTTAAAATCAAGCGCTAATTGGGAGGTAACCCAATCATCTTTTTATTTTTTATATGTTTTAGTCATGTTAGTTAAATTATAGTTTAGATTAAGTAGGATACATTAAGTAGTTAATAAAGTTTATTGTTCTTGATAATATATCTACCATGCTTAAAATGCTCAATCTCTACTCATATTTATGTTTTCTGGCTTTGCAGGACCTTAAATTAATAATAGTTGGGAATATGAGGGAAGAATGAAGCAAACCAGATCAAGTTAGCAATGTGCATGCCCGCCGGGGCGGGCCTTTTAGGCTTAGTACCCCCCGCCAGGGCGGGGGTCCTGGAACCTAACCAACTTTTCGGCAGTTACAGGAGCACACACCCACTACTTTCCTTATTCCTCCATTACAACTCCAACCTCCATCCATTATACCCACTTCTCTCCTACATTTTGGATTAATAGACTCCATCTTCCCACTCCATTACCATAATCACCTACTGCAACCCATTACTCCAACCCACAAACCTCTCCCTCACACCATTCCTATAAATTCACCACCTCTTGACCCAAACTTCCACTCCTTCTATAAAAAAAACCTACGAATTCAGCAAAGTATTGGGGCAAGTGTATAGGAATTGAGTGTGAGTCATAATACTACAAGTTCTTCATCTTCTCTCACCATATTTGCCACAAAAAAATTACCAAGTTTGGGGGAAGAAATCAGTGTGCACACCAAGTGTTTGACAGAGTGTGTGAATTAAGTTTAGGGGAAATAGTTGTGCTAAGACTTACTCAATTCCATGGCATCTCTACCCACAACAAAATGACAAAGGGGAGAAAGTTTAAGGCCCACACAACCGGCACGGACCTTTGATCGCCGAAAATTCAAAAGTGCCGCCGCCGCCGCCCATTACGACTACATGGTGACCAAAGCTCTTGCACCGGAGCGGGGGTTGGCACCGGATCATGTGGATGGGGAGATGATACAACAGATTTATCAAAAAGGGTGGAACAAGTTTACTGAGGAACCTGAGGTCACCGTTGTGAGTGTGATCAAGGAATTTTATGCAAACACCGAGGACAAGGCCCCTTTTAACCCGTTCGTGCAGGGTAGATTGGTTCCATTCAATGCAAATGCAATCAACACTTATTATCAGTTACGCTGAGACATTGTCAGTATGCTCATTTACGTGACAAGAATCCAGATTTTGAGGCTATTCTGAAGGACATAACTAAGTCGGGGACAACATGGATCAAGGGTCGAAAAGGAGGCATGGTTTTTCACAGCAAGGATCTTAGCAGGTATGGGAAGATATGGTACGCATTCTTGTGTGCCAAATTGTTTCTATCCACACACACATCAGACGTGACCAAAGAGAAGGCACTACTATTATACGCAATTATGCAAGATTTCATCATCGATGTTAGGGCCATAATCAATTTTTCCATTCGTCGATGCTTACGAGGGAATTTTTCGGGTGGCTTGCCACACCCATCACTTATTTGTGGGTTGTGTCGCCAAGTGGGTCTTAGATGGTATGACGATGAACCCACTCAGATGCCACTGCAGCTACTAGATTCCAGAATGATCGCGCAGTATTCGGTGTGGGCAGGATGTGAGTCACATCCAAGAGGAATAGGTTTTATATTTCCCTCAGCTTCGGAGGATGAAGCTAACGCTGAGGACACATCGGATGATGCCGAGTTTGAAGAGGATGTGACGATGGGAGAGCTAGGAACTGAGGTGGAACCATCTTTCGGCGCCATATCTAGCCCTCAGTTTCTTGCATTTCAACGACAAATGGAGGACCACAACAAGGAAGCATGACGAGAGATGCGATGACTGGCAGTTAGGCAGGATCATATGTTTGATGCAATGAACTTATCGTTCGCATCATTGAACACGACGCTCCAAAGCTTCAATCCTACTACTCAATTTCTATACCAGCAACCAGGCCCAATGCCACGATTTCCACCAAGTGATTCTGAAGAAGAAGAACACAACACACCACCACCCCAGGCTTAAAGTGCTTACAGGAAAGTCCTCATATTTTTAATGCTATATCTATACAATGAGGGCATTGTAATTTTTATGTTTGGGGGAGTTAGATTTTATTTTGCATTTTATGTGTGCATGCATAATGTCATTAGTTAGGTTTGCATTTGTATTGCACGTTAGTTTTGCATTTTAGTTTTAGGATTTGTGATGTTGCATTCATATAATCATATAATTGCATACTAGCTTATGTGAATAAATAGTTTAATTATTAGTTCTGCATTTTGTTATGTTATGTTTGCCATCTATCTAAAAAAAATAGTTAGAATTGTGTCGTGTTTGCATATGTCCAGCAGTGTTGTGGTTCATTTTATTTTGGCCAATGATGAGATTGAGATTAAGTCGATAAATACATCACTAATTATTAGAACCTTGATGTAGTTTCTGTTATGAATTGGATCTTGTTCTTGTTTGAAACTGGTCTAAAATGGTTAGCACGCTAATAACATCTGTATCGACTGGTTAGTTCAAATTGATACAGAAAGAGTTTCTAAAGTTTAATGCTAGTGTGAACAAGAAAAGGACAAGGATAGGCAGTGAAGATGAAGAATTGGGCAAGAACCTAAGTTTGGGGGGATAAATGTGGGGTACATAAGCTTTATATATGATATATATATATATATATATATATATATATATATATATCCGTAGGGGTGTCTTAACACCTAGCGCCCTAAGGTCTTTTATGGTCTGGGAGTCGTTGGTTGAAAGCTCGCTAAGGGGTAGCACTGTCAGCCTAATGGAATGAGGCATTGTACAGTCATGCTAATATATATATATATATATATATATATATATATATATATATATATAATAAGACGGGAAAAGAGAAAAAAGCCCCCGTGAAAAGAAAAGAAAAAAATATAAAGTATAAGTACCCTATGTGAACCCTTGATAGTGGTAATTGTTTAATTTTAGTTGGAACTCGTCTGCTTTTGAAATTTTTGAGTTTGCTCTATATGATTCCTTCTAAGAAGTTGGTTATGTATTGAATTTGAGTCTGTATCAGTTGTCATGGATGTTGTACCTACACACACTATATCAGTGATGACGGTCTAAGATTCGAGGATTGATAAGAAACTATTAAGTGGCAAACAAAGAAGAGAACCAAAGTCAGTTTGCAGAAATAGAGCCCGCCGGGGAGGGCTTATTTAACCCTTACACCCCCGCCGTGGCGGGGGGTCATCAACTCGCGAGACATGAGAGATGCCCGCCGGGGCGGGCCCTTTACATGCAAATATCCCCGTCGAGGCGGGGGGTGCCAAATTCTGAGACTCCTGGTTTGTTGCAAACTCTGATGGAATGAGGATTTTGAGCACTTGGATAGTGTATGGACTCTAAAGAGATAGGACTTCGACCAAAACTAAGGAGTTGCATATATATTGAGCAACAAACACCAAAATCAGGGGGATGAAAAGCAATTAACAGAGATCAAGGACAGAATTGGATAGCGAGAAATGGAGTGAAGATTTTGAAGAACGATCATATTGATTGCGGATTAAGGCTAAAGTGAAGGGTGTTCTGCGTTATTCTTCTTTTTTAGTTTTATTTCTGTAATTGCGAAGATGTTATCTTTAATTTATTCAGTGATTATTTCATTTATGATGAACTAAGTACTTTTTAGGCTTAAGACAGATCTTTAAGTGGAACGATGATTTTGTAATCTTTGAATTCAGTTTAATAAGCTATTATCTGATTTATCTATATTAATTTGAGCTTGAATTTATGAATTGCTTGATCAACGATTCTTTGTGGACTTGTATGATTTCGAGAGATGAAATGCGAGTCTAGACTTAGTTAGTATTGCATGTGTTCTTGATTTATGCGAATGAACAAAATCTTGCTGAATGTTAGGGTAGAGATATGCTTGATATCGCATGTAATCGGATAAGGAACTTGAGCTTAAACCTTCTTTGATTGTAATTCACATAGAGATATAATGAGTTAGTTGATTAAGGTGTTTAACTTGATTCTATCTTAATTGTGGATTGAAGTTAATATGGTATTAGTACATTGAGACGTGGCTTGTTCTACATATGTGTTCTTGATTAATAAACTGGGATAGTGAGTTAAACTGGAATAAAGGAGTAATAATCAGAGTGATGCTTAAAGTGAAGTCGAAAGCTTAATTCTCTGTTATTTGTTTGAAAATTCAGTTTTTAGAGTTTGTTGAGTGTTTGGTGATTTTAATCTTTTTAATATTTTAGTTGAAAACTTGAAATTGATTAGTTTAATAAAATTAGGATTAATAGGAAATTGGTACTTGTGAGTTTTAAATTCTTATTATAGTCTTTGGGGGAACGATACTCTACTTATTATTATATTACTTGTTGACCACGTATACTTGCGTGTTGTGCGTAATTCGATTTTACCCAACATACTATACCAGTTTATAAAGACTTTTTTGAAATAAAAATCACATAAATTAGCTCTTTTAGGTTTCCCAAAACATATAATCATGGTAGTTCATCACTTCAAAACTGAAGTGGAACTCTAGAAACAAGATCGTCCTTGATGTTGTTAGTAACCTGAGTTTTTAAATCATGAGAACCTTTTTATCTTGAAGTCAGGAAAGTAAAGTTTTCAAGAACATTTTGTATATATCTAAACATAAGATAAACAAAACAATCCTCTTGTAGATCATTTTTTCTGTCCTCAATGAACAAAGAAATAGGCAAAACAAATGAATTACTCATTTTAATTGGCACGTTTTACTGATTACACCATTGAACTTTTAATTTTTCAAATTATCCCAGTAAGATAATTATTATTTTGAAATTGGGTCATTCCGTTAAAAAATTAAACAGACGTTAAATTTTTATCAACAAAACTAATGAATTAGCTATTGTTGTTGACACGTTTTACTAATTACAACATTGAACTTTTAATTTTTCAAATTACCTCAGTAAACTAATTATTATTTTAAAATTAGGTCATTTTGTTATGTTTGCCTTCCTTCCTCCCATCTTTCTCTTCTTCCATATCAAATTGATATGCATATTTTCTCTCTAAAATCTATGAAAATTTCGAGATTCGAGTACCCAAAACATTGAATTGAGCATCAAAGTTCGACATTAGATATAACAATGGAGTCTGAATCCCCAACAACAACAACAACAGATGAAGTAAATGGTATTGCAATAGGTTTACTCCCTCTTGTCTCTGACTCTCAGCATCCTTATGTTTTCGAACTCTTCTCCTTCATTTTCGATCGCCTCCATAAGGTCCACCCATTCCTCAATCTTTCTTTATATGTGTGTGTGTATGTATATACACACACATGTTGATAGACTACACGGCACGCTTGCGTGAGGTGCTCGTCGCCCAGATCATTTCTAGCACAGTTGATAGGGTGGAACTCTCTCGACCCCTCAACCGTTGTTATTGAGGCGAGAACCTTGGTACAATCCATCAAGCAATAAAATATGTGTTGAATAGAACACCAACGACACCTAAACCCCTTATTTATATTGAAACAGGAACCTTGGCACAATCGACGATTGATGCGATAGAAGACGCCACACACAACTATGAATTATTGTATGATAAGTCAAATTGAATCTAAAAGAATTAACTAAGAAAAATACTTAGGAATTCTTCAAAGAACCAAAAGTAGAGAATAATCTTTATAAGTAATTAAATCTGAATATTATTGAATGAATAATGAATTATATCCATGAGTCATAAATAATAGAAATTGAAACCCTAAGAATCCTACAAGGAATCAATAATCAAATATGGAATCAAAATCTACTCTAATATCCTAGTTATAATAGAATACTAATAATAAACTAGAAATATAGAGTTTTAGAAACAAATCCACGCTCAATAACCATCAAAACGTGTCTGCCTCAAAAAATGCACCAACACATTCTGGGGTACCCTGCCGAGGCGGGCATTTTTGACTTGAGAAGCCTGTCAGGCAGGCGTTGGCAGAGTCCTTCGCATTGGGGTGGCTTCAGAGCACGCCGGGGCGGCATTTGGTAGAGAAGAACCCGCCGAGTTGAGGTTTTTTGGCCTGGGAATACCTGTCGGGGCTACATGGTCTTGAATACCAAATGAATTATGTTTTTCCTAGTTTGCAACAGATTGATCTGAATCACATCCTTGGCTCATTTGAAGGAATTTAGGCACTGAATCATCCTCTTTAGATCAGGTTGTGGTACCAATCTCCTTCCACATTGCTTGAACTAACGCCATAAGTCCTTCCTCGAAACGCTTAGCTCGCCCTCACGTCACAGGTTTAACTGGAACTTGCACGGATCCGAACCAAGACCTCCATTTGAATCCAAGCTAGTCATGTCCTCATTATTCCTCTCCTCTTGAAAAGGATTTATCCTCAAATCGTCACCTACATCAAACGGATTGAGATCAGAAACTTTGAAGGTTTCACTAACGTTATACTCACCCGAAAAATCCAGTTTCTAAGCATTGTCATTTATGTGTTCCAATACTTGGAATGGACCATCTCCTCTCAGAAGTAATTTGGAACGCCTTTGACTTGGAAATTGTTCTTTCCGCATATGTAGTCATGCCCAATCCCCCAGTTCAAAGATAACTTTACGTCGACCCTTGTTTGCCTGTCTTGCAAGTTATTTCGTCCTCCTCTCAATGTGGAGTCTCGCTTTCTCATGTATCTGCTTAACAAATTTAGACCCTTTTTCTTTCCATCCATGTTAGTAAATTCAAACACAGGTAATGGTGATAAATCCAATGGAGTTAAAGGATTAAGCCCATTAACAATTTCAAATGGTGAAAATTTAGTAGTGGAATGAATAGATCTATTATAAGCAAACTCAACGTGTGGTAAACATTCTTTCCAATGGTTGATATTCTTTTTAATGATAGCCCTTAACAACGTAGACAAAGCTCTATTTACTACTTCAGTTTAACCATCGGTTTATGGGTGACAAGTAGTAGAAAATAACAGTTTGGTTCTCAATTTACACCACAAGGTCTTCCAAAAATAGCTTTAAAACTTAGCATCTCTATCAGAAATAATGGTTCTAGGCATACCATGCATTCAAATAATTTCCCTAAAGAACAAATCAGCTATATGGGATGTATCATCAGTTTTGTGACATGGAATAAAATGTGCCATCTTGGAAAATCTAACCACAATCACAATTATAGAATCATTACCATGCTTAGACCTAGGTAAACTTAACACAAAGTCCATTGATATATCAATCCAAGGTTAATTAGGTATAGGCAATGGTGTAAACAATCCATGGGGTTGAACACAAGGTTTAGACTGATGACAAGTAATGCATTTATCACAAATTCTTTCAACATCTCGTTTCATATGAGGCCAATAAAAGTGTTCTTTTAAAACAACCAAAGTTTTATCAACAGCAAAGTATCCCATCAAACCACCCCAATGTGATTCCCGAACCAATAACTCACGCAAAGAACATGCATGTATACAAAGTTTATTCTCACGAAACATAAATCCATCCAGTTTATTCGCGCATGTCTTTTGTTCAACTTGTGTTATCCTTTCAAGTATTTCAATAACTCATGATCGGTATGGATCACGAACTCCTTAGGCCACAAGTAATGTTGCCATGTCTCTAATGCCTTAACCAATGCGTACAACTCCTTGTCGTAAGTAGGATAGTTCAAAGTTGCCCCACTCAATTTCTCGCTGAAATACGCCACTGGTTTTCCTTCTTGCATCAAAACAGCTCCAATCCCTAATTAACCTGAAGCATCACACTCAATCTCAAAAGTTTTAGTAAAGTTAGACAAAATAAGTAAATGAGCATTTGTTAATTTATCCTTAATCAATTTAAATGTTTTTTCCTGTTCATCACCCCACTTAAAGCCCACACTTTTTTTATGACCTTGGTCAATGGTGCTGTAATCTCACTAAAATTCAGAACAAAGCGTCAATAGAAACTCGCGAGTCCATGGAAGCTTCAAACTTAACTCACATTTGTAGGACTCGACCAATCTCAGATTGCTTGGATTTTCTCCCCGTCAACTTGGACTCCCTGTGAACTCACAACTGTGACGCCCCCAAAATAGGTATACATCACCCATTCTGAGTCGCCAAATACATGGTACAGAATACAAATACAAACTTAAATATACAACATGAGCTGTGAGTTTTAATACAAATATTATCTTCTAGACAGTATTAAAACTCAAAATAAGTCCTCAATATATTTATTATCACACTATTTCACAGAATAATGAGGACTAGTAATGCAAACATCTGGACCGTCACTCTGTTTCCCGACTAGTCCCAGCTATATTCTCATTTCCTGTAGAGAACAATAAAATCAAAGGGTGAGCTCAACTAGCCCTATAAGAAATATTATGACTAAGATAATGCAGAATAATTTATCATTAGCCTTCAACAGTGTTAAACGGATAAAATATAACAAACATCAAGTTTAACTGCAACGGAATAAGAAATCCATTAGAAGAGTCAAGTAGAGAATAAAATCTACTATCCTCTATGATTTAAAAGGTTTTTCATCACTTTTATCGCTGAGACATAGCTTAATAAATAATCCACATCATCCTTGCACTACGGCCAAAGATATTCATTAGTATCACGACCACAAATTATCCATGCACTACGGGCCAAGGATATTAGTGTATTCATCAATGGTCATGATCATGCCAACAACTGTCCATCAATGCACTACGGGCCAATGAGGACTTTTATCACATCATTTGTAACATTACGGTCATGATTATACCGAATAATCCTTGGTCATAATCATACCAAGTCCATCTATGCATTACAGGCCACAGATGACTTTTAACATAATATAAACATGAGGATGATGACAATGATATAAGAATTCAATAAAACAAGTTCAAGGATAAATTTTTAAAGATTAATAATTTAATTTATCCAGAAACCAATAACGTCTAAATTGTCAACATAATACTACTTTGTGGAGTAAAATTCAAGAATAATATTGTACCAAAAATAATTTAGACCGAAAACGAATCAATTTTTATCATGAATAGTACCCCTGAGTGAATAGTACTCGAGTGAATAGTACTTCAGGAATAGCAACCCCGTGAATAGTACTCCAGCATAAAAAAGTTAAAACTTATCAAGAATGCTCAGAATAATATTTTCATGAAAAAATACTGGATGAAGCGCAAATATCAAGGATATTCAACTAATTTCATGGAATATAGAAGCCAAAATTTTAACAAAACGAGTATAGCATTTGAAATCAGAAACGAAATAATATTACTTACATACTACAGAGTATGGAAGAAAATATTATTTCAAGCGAATATTGAACAAAAATAACATCATTTACCTTGAAAAGAAGAGTATTCCAACTTGTATAGCGGGGATATTCTTGAAGAAAACTCACTATTTTTTACGCTCAAAGCTTTCTAAAACTCGAAAGAAATACGCTCAAGATTATAGAAGAAGAAATTTCTGATTCTGGTGTGATTTTCAATTCTAACCTAAGCGTCTATTTATAGAAAAATGCTAGAACGCAATTGGAGACTAAATTAATAAAAGAATATTTTATTTTATTTTTTTCCTTATGCATGGCAAGACCATGACTATCAAGGCATGTCATTCTTGAAAAAAACTCAGCACATGTTTTGACAAAAACAAAAGTGGGTCCCACCCATAATTGTAATAAAAATATTTTAATTTCCGAAACTTCAACAATTCATAATAAATAACCATTTTATCAGAAAAATTCAAATCTCATGTCCTTTCCATAGGAAATTTAATTCTCTACAACTTTGTAGAAGAAAGTTTTTCTAAAATCCAAACAAAAAATGTCCGAAATTCACATACGGATGATTTTTAATATCTTCAAAAATTCATAACAAATCATACGTTAATTTTTAATGGTTCAAAATTTGTGGACATATTCTTATATATGTATAACATATCCAAAAATTACAACGATCCAACAGTCGGATCAAAATTATAACTCACATAATAGAGCTTTAAGAACACCGATTTGATTTTTTAATACCTCCATTCCGACAAAATAATGATAAAACACCTCAAAATTAAATCCTTCATTTATAACCTCATAAAATAAGTATTTTTCCATCCATTATTTATGTCCACATAAAATAAATATTTCCTTATCATATAAATCAATAATTAATTATTCACAAATAATATTACAGAATCACAATAACGACAACCAGGTCGTTCCCAAGAAAGAGGGGGCTTTCCAATAAGGATTTCTTCTTAATGGTGCGCAATTAGGTGACCAAACCTCTCCTTGACAGAACTTTTTAGACATTGCCAATAATGCTATCTAATAATATTATTCAAATAATATGAATTATTGATCTGATAATGGAAAATACTATGCAGTGACAATTATTGAAACAACAATAATATAAAATATCAACGCAGCAATTATTGAAACAATAAAATAAAATATTGAACAGTAATTACTGTAACAATTATTGAGTAGTGTCTTCTTACGTAAAAATCAATAATTCAACAATACTGTGCAATACTGTGCAACACCGCGTATTACTGTATTTTAACCACCAGGTATTCCAACAGTGCTAACGGTAACGATTACGTCGTTATTTATAAGAACTCAAATTTATAGTTTTCTTCATCCGACAGTTATTCTGTTATGGGGCCCACCAATGGCTGTGCCGTCGTACGAATATTCCCCGACAGAAAGAATATTTCACGACCAAAGGAATATTTCCCGACAACATGAATATTTTATAACTACTTGCTTATTTTGCAAAATTTATAAATATTACCCATAACTATAACATTATATCAAATTTACTCTTTAATATTCAAAAATGATATTTATAGAAAATTCATCTTTATTCATAAAAGTTGGGGTCTTACAACCTCCCCTTCTTATGAAATTTTGCCCTCGAAATTAGGGTACGTACCTGGTATGTTGAAGAGGTAAGGATATCTTGATTTCATTTCAAATTCTAATTCCCAGGTCATTTCCTCAACATCGTGGTTTCTCCACAAAACTTTGACTTGAGGTATAACCTTGGAGCGTAAAATATGTTCCTTCTTATCCAAGATTTTAACAGGAACCTCTTCATACGTTAAATCTTCTGCTATTTCGTCCGGTTCTAACTCAATAATGTGGTTCGGGTATTTCACATATTTACGTAACATGGATATGTGAAAAACGTTATGAACACGAGACATACTTGGCGGTAAGGCGAGTCTATAGGCCACAGTTCCTACTCATTCGAGGATTAAAGATGGGCAAATGAATCGAGGATTGAGCTTTCCTCTCTTTTTAAATCTCGTAACTCCTTTCCATGTAGCAACATGTAACAACACATGATCTCCAATATCGAATTCCACGTTCTTTCGATGAAGATCAGCATAACTCTTTTGTCGATCTTATGAGGTTTTTATACGTTGTCAGATCGTTTGAATCTTTTTCGTAGTCATGCGTACCAACTCCGGTCCCAACAACGTTGCTTCACCTACCTCATCCCAGCATAATGGAGAATGACACTTTCTTCCATACAACGCCTCGAATGGAGCCATGCCAATACTTGCTTGATAACTGTTGTTGTGAAAAAACTCCACTAATGGTAAGAACTTGTCCCAACTTTCCTTGAAGTCAAGGACACAGAGTCTTAATAAATATTCAAGAGTTTGAATAGTCCTCTACAACTGCCCGTCCGTTTGAGGATGATAAGCCGAACTAAATCGTAAATTCGTGCCCATAGCTTTTTTCAAACTAACCCAAAATCTTGAAGTGAATCTTGAGTCTCGATCAGAAACTATGGATACTGGCATACCATGCAATCTTACAATCTCGTTTATATACATACGAGCAAAACGTTCAAGTGTATAAGTTTCTCGTATAGGTAAGAAATGAGCCGACTTGGTCAATCTATCAACAATGACCCAGATCGCATCTATGCCTTGAGAAACCTTGGGAAGACCGGTAACGAAATCCATGGTAATGTGCTCCTACTGGAATTTCAAATGGTTGCAATGGACCTTTTGGTACTTGATGCTCCGCCTTGACTAATTGACAAGTTAGACACCTTGAGATAAACTCCGCGATCTCTCTCTTCATATTGCTCCACCAAAATGTATGTTGAAGATCATGATACATTTTGATACTCCCGGGATGGATTGCAAACGGTGTGTTGTGCGCCTCTATCATGATTTTATACTTTAAATCAGGGTCGTTAGGAACACAAAGTCTGGAGTTGACTCGAAGTATTCCTTCATCGATTCTTGCTTCCGGCATAGCACCTTCTTGCACTTTCTTCCTCATACGCATCAGCTCCAGGTCTGTAGCTTGAGCAGCTTTAACTTTATCAATTAAAGTCTGTTCTATTCGTATATTCTCTATCATCACATGGGTCCCTGGAGTCTTTAACTCTATCTCCATCCTTTGTAAGTCATATAAAATGGGCCTTTGCGTTGACAATATCGCACTCGTACTCGCATATGATCTTCTACTCAATACGTCAACTACTACGTTCACTTTACCAGGATGGTATTGAATGGTATGATCATAATCTTTCAACAGTTCAAGCCAACGTCATTGTCGCATGTTGAGTTCCTTTTGGGTGAAGAAATATTTGAGGCTTTTATGATCCGTAAAGATCTCCACTTTCTCCCCATACAAGTAATGCCTCCAAATTTGAAGTGCGAAGACAATAGCTGCCAACTCTAGATCATAAGTAGGATAATTCTTCTCATATTCTTTGAGTTGCCAAGAGGCATAGGGTATGACTTTTCCATGTTGCATGAGAACACATCCTAACCCTTTGCCCAAAGCATCACTGTAGATGACAAATCCCTCCGAGCTAGATGGTATTGTCAGAATAGGTGATGAAATGAGTCTCCTCTTGAGTTCTTAAAAACTCTTCTCACATTCCACGCTCTAACCAAATTTTGTATCTTTTCGAGTCAGCTGAGTTAATGGAGTAGCGATTCGAGAAAACCCTTCTACGAATCTCTGATAATAACCAGCTAAGCCGAGAAAGCTACGTACTTTGGTCACTGATTTAGGTTGCTCCCAGCTTTGAATAGCTTCAATCTTTGTCGGGTCAACAGATATTCCATGACTTGATACTACGTGCCCAAGGAATGCTACTTTCTCAAGCCAGGACTCATATTTCTTCAGCTTGGCATAAAGCTTGTTTTCACGAATCTTTTAGAGTATCATCCTCAAGTGTTGCTCATGATCTTCACGGCTTTTGGAATATATGAGGATGTCATCAATAAAGACGACCACACAGTGATCCAAATATTCCTTAAATACTCAGTTCATCATATCCGTGAAGGCAGCAGGAGCATTAGTCAATCCAAAAGACATGACTAGAAATTCATAATGCCCGTACCGAGTTCTAAAAGCCATCTTTGGAATGTCATCGATTTTAACCTTTAACTGATGATATCCGGAACGAATATCGATCTTTGAAAAGAATTTGGCGCCTTGCAACTGGTCAAACAGGTCATCAATACGTGGTAATGGGTACCTATTCTTGATGGTGACATGATTTAACTCCCGATAATCGATACAAAGTCGCATACTCCCATCTTTCTTCTTCACATATAGAACAGGAGCACCCCAAGGAGACATACTAGGACGAATGAAACCGATGTCTAACAATTCCTGCAGTTGGGTCTTTAATTCCTGAAGTTCAACAGGAACCATTCGATATGGGGCTTTGGAAATGGGTTTTGTACCAGGTTCAAGGTCGATACAAAATTTAATTTCACACTCTAAGGGTAGGCCAGGAAGTTCCTCAGGGAATACATCAGGAAATTTATTAACAATAGAAATATCATTCAAAACTGACGTATTTTTGTTTAAACCCGTGATATGAGCTAAGAAAGCTTGACATCCGTTTTTCAATAAACGAATAGCTTTATGACTTGAGATGACAGTGATTGATTTTAATGGTTTGGTTGCTTGAATTCGCATAATAGGTTGGTTAGGAATATGAAAACTAACAACCTTATGAAAACAATCAATTTTTGCATGATGAGTAGTTAACCAATCAATCCCTAGAATTACGTCAAATGCAAGTATTTTCAATAAAATAAGATCGACAGGTAATGTGAGGGTATCAATTTGAACCAAACAAGACTTATAAACAGTGGATGTAATAAAGGTTTCTCCCAACGGAGTTTTAACAGATAAGTCAAAGTCTAATTTCTCCGGAGTCAAATTTAAACGTTGACCGCAAGTAGGAAAAATAAAAGAATGGATAGAATCGGTATCAAATAAGGTATAGACTTCGCTAGAGTTTATGATAAGCTTACCCGTGATGACCTCGTTCGGGTTCCTTGCTTTCTAGGAGGTCATGGCAAATGCTCTCCCTTGAACTACCGATTTTGACTTTTATGGAACGGCCTTTAGTGCATCCATCCTAGCTGGACTTGTCTTCGGTGCACGACAAAATCGGGCTAGGTGACTTTCTCTTCCATAATTATAACACGCTTTGGACTGCATCGTGCAGTTTGGACTGATGTGTCCCTCCCCTCCGCATTTGAAGCATATGATAGGTGGTCGTTCTCCTTCCTTAACAACGGGTGCTGGTGCTGACGTCTTTCCATCATTGTTGAATTTCCTCTTCTTGAAATGTCCACTCTTATTGTCTTGGCCATGATTACCACCGAAGTGGTTACCATTTCTGGCATGTTAATTCCCTCCATGTTTGTTGTCACCGCTTTGATGACTGCTACCACTGGTATTATCATTTTACCGACTGCTCTCTCTTGGTTGGGTTGACTCGTTATCGCGCTCCAATAACAGAGCCCTATTTACAACATCTAAATATAAACACAGTTTATGAGAATATAAGTATTGGCATATCTTAGGTTTCAAACCTCTTAGAAACATCCGTGTCATTCTCTCCTCATTATCAACTAAGTGAGACGCAAACCGAGATAACTCGTCAAACTTAGCTTCGTACTACAACACGGTCATATTGTTATAATCCAACTTAATGAACTCTACCTCTTTCATGTGACGAATACTTTCGGGAAAGTACTTGTCGTTGAATAGTTCTTGGAACTTCTCCCAAGACATCTTCAATGCTGCAGGTTGAGTACGCTTTACAAATTCTCACCAGTAATCTGCTTTCGCCTGCAACATGAAGGTGGTAAAGGAAACCTTTTACTCCTCGGAGCATCCCAAGATATCAAATATCTTGTTGATGTACTTTATCCACGTCTCTGCCTTAAGCGGTTTTGGCTCTCCAAAAAACTCTGGTGGTCCCATCTCATTTCTAGCACAGTTGATAGGGTGGAACTCTCTGGACACCTCAACCATTGTTATTGAGACGAGAACCTTGGTACAATCCTTCAAGCAATAAAATCTGTGTTGAATAGAACACCAACGACACCTAAACCCCTTGTTTATATTGAAACGAGAACCTCGGCACAATCAACGATTGATGCGGTAGAAGATGCCACACACAACTATGAATTGTTGTATGATAAGTTAAATTAAATCTAAAAGAATTAACTAAGAAAAATACTTAGGAATTCTTCAAAGAACCAAAAGTAGAGAATAATCTTATAAGTAATTAAATCTGAATATTATTGAATGAATAATGAATTATATCCATGAGTCATAAATAATAGAAATTGAAACCCTAAGAATCCTAAAAGGAATCAATAATCAAATATGGAATCAAAATCTACTCTAATATCCTAGTTATAATAGAATAATAATAATAAACTAGAAATATAGAGTTTTAGAAACAAATCCACGCTCAAAAACCATCAAAACGCGTCTGCCTCGAAAAATACACCAACACATTCTGGGGTACCCTGCAGAGGCAGGCATTTTTGCCTTGAGAAGCCTGTCGGGGGGGCGTTGGCAGAGTCCTTCGCGTCGGGGTGGCTTCAAAGGGCGCCGGGGCGACATTTGGTAGAGAAGAACCCGCCGAGTTGAGGTTTTTTGGCCTGGGAATACCCGTCGGGGCTACATGCTCTGGAATACCAAATGAATTCTGTTTTTCCTAGTTTGCAACAGATTGATCTGAATCACATCCTTGGCTCATGTGAAGGAATTTAGGCACTGAATCATCCTCTTTAGATCAGGTTATGGTACCAATCTCCTTCCACATTGCTTGAACTAATGCCATAAGTCCTTCCTTGAAACGCTTAGCTCGCCCTCACGTCATAGGTCTAACTGGAACTTGCACGGATCCGAACCAAGACCTCCATTTGAATCCAAGCTAGTCATGTCCTCATCATTCCTCTCCTCTTGAAAAGGATTTGTCCTCAAATCGTCACCTACATCAAACGAATTGAGATCAGAAACTTTGAAGGTTGCACTAACGTTATACTCACCCGAAAAATCCAGTTTATAAGCGTTGTCATTTATGTGTTCCAATACTTGGAATGGACCATCTCCTCTCGGAAGTAATTTGGAACGCCTTTGACCTGGAAATCGTTCTTTCGTATATATAGTCATACCCAATCCCCCAGTTCAAAGATAACTTTACGTCGACCCTTGTTTGCCTGTCTTGCATATTATCCCGTCCTCCTCTCAATGTTGAGTCTTGCTTTCTCATGTATCTGCTTAACAAATTCAGACCCTTTTTCTTTCCATCCATGTTAGTAATTCAAACACAGGTAATGGTGATAAATCCAATGGAGTTAAAGGATTAAGCCCATTAACAATTTCAAATGGTGAAAATTTAGTAATGGAATGAATAGATCTATTATAAGCAAACTCAATGTGTGGTAAACATTCTTTCCAATGACTGATATTCTTTTTAATAATAGCCCTTAACAACGCAGACAAAGCTCTATTTACTACTTCAGTTTAACCATCTGTTTATGGGTGACAAGTAGTAGAAAATAACAGTTTAGTTCTCAATTTACACCACAAAGTCTTCCAAAAATAGCTTTAAAACTTAGCATCTCTATCAGAAACAATGGTTCTAGGCATACCATGCAATCGAATAATTTCCCTAAAGAACAAATCAGTTATATGGGATGTATCATCAGTTTTGTGACATAGAATAAAATGTGCCATCTTGGAAAATCTAACCACAATTACAAATATAGAATCATTACCATGCTTATACCTAGGTATACTTAACACAAAGCCCATTAATTTATCAATCCAAGGTTAATTAGGTATAGGCAATGGTGTATACAATCCACGGGGTTGAACACAAAGTTTAGACTGATGACAAGTAATGCATTTATCACAAATTCTTTCAACATCTCGTTTCATATGAGGCCAATAAAAATGTTCTTTTAAAACAACCAAAGTTTTATCAACAGTAAAGTGTCCCATCAAACCACCCCCATGTGATTCCCAAACTAACAACTCACGCAAAGAACATGCATGTATACACAGTTTATTCTCACGAAACATAAATCCATCCATTTAAAAGTATTTACCTACAATATTCTTTTCAAAAGTTTTAAACTCTTCATCGAAATCAAGGTCATTAGCATATAATTCTTTAATTCGCTCAAAACCAAGTAATTTAAAATCAAGAGTATTTATCAAAACATACCTTCAAGATAAAGCAACCGCAAAGACATTTTCCTTACCCTACTTGTATCGAATGATATATGCAAATGTCTCAATAAACTCCATCCATCGCGCATGTCTTTTGTTAAACTTGTGTTATCCTTTCAAGTATTTCAATGACTCATGATCGGTATGGATCACGAACTCCTTAGGCCACAAGTAATGTTGCCATGTCTCTAATGCTCTAACCAATGTGTACAACTCCTTGTCGTAAGTAGGATAGTTCAAAGTTGCCCCACTCAATTTCTCGCTGAAATATGCCACTGATTTTCCTTCTTGCATCAAAACAGCTCCAATACCTAATTAACCTGAAGCATCACACTCAATCTCAAAAGTTCTAGTAAAGTTAGGCAAAATAAGTAGATGAGCATTTGTTAATTTATCCTTAATCAATTTAAATGTTTTTTCCTATTTATCACCCCACTTAAAGCCCACACTTTTTTTTATGACCTTGGTCAATGGTGCTGTAATCTAACTGAAATTCAGAACAAAGCGTCGATAGAAACTCGCGAGTCCATGGAAGCTTCAAACTTAACTCACATTTGTATGACTCGACCAATCTCAGATTGCTCGGATTTTCTCCCCGTCAACTTGGACTCCCTATGAACTCACAACTATGACGCCCCCAAAATAGGTATACATCATTCATTTTGAGTCGCCAAATACATGGTACAGAATACAAATACAAACTTAAATATACAACATGAGCTGTGAGTTTTAATATAAATATTGTCTTCTAAACAGTATTAAAACTAAAAATAAGTCCTCAATACATTTATTATCACACTATTTCACAGAATAGTGAGGACTATTAATGCAAATATCTGGACCGTCACTCCGTTCTCCGACTAGTCACAGCTATATTCTCATTTCCTGAAGAGAATAATAAAAGCAAAGGGTGAGCTCAACTAGCCCAGTAAGAAATATTACGACTAAGATAATGCAGAATAATTTATCGTTAGCCTTCAACAGTGTTAAACTGATAAAATATAACAAACATCAAGTTTAATTTCAGTAGAATAAGCAATCCATTAGAAGAGTCAAGTAGAGAATAAAATCTACTATCTTTTATGATTTAAAAGGTTTTTCATCACTTTTATCGCTGAGACTCAGCTTAATAAATAATCCACATCATCCCTGTACTACGGCCAAGGATATTCATTAGTATCACGACCACAAATTATCCATGAACTACGGGCCAAGGATATTCGTGTATTCATCAATGGTCATGATCATGCCAACAACTGTCCATCAATGCACTGCAGGCCAATGATGACTTTTACCACATCATTTATAATATTACGATCATGATTATACCGAATAATCCTTGATTATAATCATACCAAGTCCATCTATGCACTATAGGCCACAGATGACTTTCAACAAAATATAAACATGAGGATGATGATAATAATATAAGAATTCAATAAAATACGTTCAAGGATAAATTTTTAAAGATTTATAATTTAATTTATCCAGAAATCAATAACGTCCAAATTGTCAGTATGATACTGCTTTGTGGAGTAAAATTCAAGAATAATATTGTACCAAAAATAATTTGGACCGAAAACGAATCAATTTTTATCATGAATAGTACCCCGGGTAAATAGTACTCGAGTGAATAGTATCCCGTGAATAGCACTTCGGGAATAGTAACCTCGTGAATAGTACTCCGGCATGAAAAAGTTAAAACTTATTGATAAGTAGGTTTTATACCTACTTATCCGGTATCTTTTACTTGAATTAGTTGCTTATATTCATGTGTCTTAGTTACTTTTCAAGCATTTTGTGTTCATTTTGTAGGTTATATGTTTGGAAGCGGTGTGAGCGACTATTGGTAAGGAAAAGCAAGGAAAATGCAAAGAAAAGCAATCCGGACATCATTTGGGATTTCATGTTTATTTCATGTTCTTGGCATGGAACTTAGACTATATTGTAGAGCTTCTTCTTAGCTTTTTAGAACATCTTGAACCATTCCAATCGGAGTTTGGATGAAAGAGTTATGACATTTCTACCAACGGACGTCGTTGAACTTCATTGTTTTGGGTGGCCATTTGCATAGTAGTCACTTCCAGTTCAATTTTGACCTTCATTCGTTCGTTATTTCTCAAAATGCAAAGAATGAAAGTTGTAGAGCTCGTCGATAGCTTCGATTCGATAGGTGGCAGGCCCCGTAATTCCTCCCGAATCAAAAGTTATGGCCGTTTTACCAGAGGACACTGTAGCAGAAAAAATAATTAGCAGCTTGCACCCAAGCCGGGGCTTGCTCTTTTTGGCCTTGATAGCAAGTCGGGGTGTGAGACCCCGAATTTTATGAAATAAAAGTATTCAATTTTTCTATTTTGGTAAATAGTTAAATTGATAAAAGTTTAAAGTTAAGGGTAATATGTGAAATTTTTTTTTCAAAGTAAGCAAGTTGATATAAAATATTTGTTTTGTCGGGGAATATTCTTTTTGTCGGGGAATATTCGTACGATGGTACAATCATTGGTGGACCCCACAATGGAATTATTGTCTGATTGAGAAAACGATAAAAATATTTTTATGAAAATAACGACGGAAGTTTTACTGTTAACTGTTGAAACATCCGGTGTTAAAAGTACAGTAATACGCGTGGTTGCATAGTAGCACACAATATTGATTATTGATACTTACGTAAGAAGTCACTCAGTTTTGTTTTATTGATATTATTAATGTAATAAAACAGAAAAGCTTTTTATATAAAACAGAATACTTTTATAAAGTTATTCGTTTTATTAGGCTAACAGTAATATCTTTTTATATAAAACAGAATACTTTTATAAAGTTATCTATTTTATTAGACAATAATTAGAATATATTATATTTTATTATGCATAGTATTTGCATAGTGCCTGCATAGTAAAATCTTTTATAAAGTTATTCGTTTTATTAGATTATAAATAGAATATATTATATTTTATTTAAAAGATTTTGCTTTAAATATAGACTGTCAGATTAAAGTAAATCAATCCAGACCGTTCATGAGTTAGTTACTATGCAGTCCATTTTTCTATAAATAGAAACTCATTCTTTATTATTTTCTTACGAATTCACTGAAAGAAGAAAAGTATTTTGCTACTTCACTACTCCGATATCAAGTTTCTTTTACGGTAAGTGATTTTATTTGTTGTACTTGTAAGGGATATTATTTGTTGTACTCGTAAGGTTTATTATTTCTTTTGTATTCATGAAGAGAACTTCTGTTATTCCATTATTTATTATTCTGTTAGAATAACCTGTATACGCGGGCTACCCTATACTTGGTGAAATTCTTCTATTATTTCATTCTTTATTATTCTGTTGGAATATCCTGTCTGTGCGTTTTACGCCGGACCTGGTTCCATTATTTATTATTCTGTCGGAATATCCTGTCTGTGCATTTTACGCCGGACCTGGTTCCATTATTTATTATTCTGTCGAAATATCATGTCTGTACTTTACGCCGGACCTGGTTCCATTATTTGTTATTCTGTCAGAATATCCTGTCTGTGCGTTTACGTCGGACCTGGTTCCATTATTTATTATTCTGTCAGAATATCCTGTCGGTGCATTTACGCATGACCTGGTTTCACTATTTATTTTTCTGTTGGAATAACCTGTCTGTGCGGTCTATCGCATGCCTGATGATTTCTTTTGTTATTCCATTCTTTATTATACTCAGTTGGTTAAAGTTTTGGTTTTTATACTCCATGAGATTAGTGGAATATCCTTGATATTTGCGCTTCATCCAGTATCTTTTCATGGAAGTATTCTTCTGAATATTTTTGAATTTTACTCCACAAAGCAGTATCATGTTGACAATTTGGACGTTATTAATTCCTAGATAAATTAATTCTTGAACTTGTTTTATTGAATTATTATGTCATTGTCATCATCCTCGTGTTTATATTATGTTGAAAGTCATCTGTGGCCTGTAGTGCATTGATGGACTTGGTATGATTATGACCAGGGATTATTCAATATAATCATGACCGTAATGTTACAAATGATGTGGAAAAGTCCTCATTGGCCCGTAGTGCATTGATAGACAGTTTTTGGTATGATTATGGCTATGGATTCTCTTCGGCCAAGGGTGCAAAGATGAATTGTTTTATGGCATGATCAGGACCGTTGATGAAAACACGATTATCTTTGACCCGTAGTGCATGGATAATTCGTGGTCGTGAAACTAATGAATATCATTGGCCTGTAGTGCAGGGATGATTCGATGATGTGGATTAATTATTGAGCTGAGTCTCAGCGATGAAATATTAATTCATGAATGTGATAATAATGAATATCTTTGGCCGTAGTGCATGGATAATTCATGGATGTGATACTAACGAATATCCTTGGCCGTAGTGCATGGATAATTCAAAGGTGTGGATTATTTCTTAAGCTGAGTCTCAGCGATAAAATATTGGTTATTCACTTTTAATTTGTAGAAGATAGTAGATATCATGCTCTACTTGACTCTTCTAAAATACAGTTGTATGTCTTTGGCCGTAGTGCAAAGATGAATTTATTAGTATAATTATGAACAAGAATTGTGATTTGGTATAACAATGATTTTTGATGTTTCAGGTGAATATAGGTGATGAAAATTATCTTCATCCTGGGTTCGAAGAGGAATTTAGAATCACAATTATGATTATGAGTTATTCATATGATTGTGGACAGGAATTGTTAATTGATGTTACAGGGATAAAACATTATTGGTGGACTTTTAACATGGAGAAGATAATAGACCTAATGGTCTATTTAACTCTTCGAATGGATTGCTCGTTCCGCTACAACTATGGTTGAAAAGTTTTATCAACTACCATATGTTCTAAATCTCTGATTTATTAATGATGAAGGCTATTGATGATGTAAATTAGCTTTAATTATGATAGTCTTTACTGGGCTAGTTGAGCTCGCCCTTTTGCTTTCATTGTTCTCTTCAGGAAGTGAGAACGCAGCAGGGACTAGTTGGGAAACGGAGTGACAGTCTAGATGATATCATTAGTAGTCCTCACTATTCTATGAAATAGTGTGATAGCTGTGGAGGTTCTCCCTAAACAGTATAGAAAAGTGTGTTGTATTCTATACATCATTTAGTAGTTATATTTGGTGAATCAAATAGGGTGAGGCGAGCCCAACTTTGGAAGGGTGTTTTGCCACTATCATACAAGATGTCTAATGACATACAACCTCGTGTTCTCATAAGACATAGTTGTGCACATCCACTTACTGAATATATCTACGAGCACTATCTATATGATCTTGGAGTTTATTTGAAGTATAATTTTCACTTGGAGACAACGAAAATATTTATATATCAAGAGAAGACTCACCATTGGAAAGAAGATGATAGTAATCTTCTTATTTTTATCTGGGGACTTTTGGGTCAACCAAGGATAATTCTGTGGACATATGATATCTATCATAACCTAGACGCATGGCCTACCATGTACGAAGGTTTCCTTGAGCACTTCCTAAATATTTTAATTTCTAAAACAGTTTTTGACTATACTTTTATGTAAAGTATCATTGTAAGGTTGTGGTCGAGGTACCATGAGAGTTACATACATTTGTATTAAAACTCATAGTTAACTATGGTCGAATTTTATACAATAGCTCAACAGTTGTATAATTAAGTTATTATTTGTATTTTATACCATGTATTTGACGACTCAGAATAGGTGATGTATACCTATTTTGGGGGTGTCACACGGGGCTTGGGTCATGGGTATTTTAGCAGATTGCTAGCAAGCCGGGGCTTGCTATTACAAAGGGAAAAGGCAAGCTGGGGCTTGGGTATGCGCAGAATGAGTAGTTTTTGTCCGAATTTGAGTCTAATAAGGATTTGTTCGAGTTGTTTGATTCAAGGACTTCCAAGAGGACTTAAAGACATATAAGGAGGCTTATAAAAGGAGGAGATTTACAAGGATTAGAGGGAGTTTTGGAAGAATTCCATTAGATTAGATTAGAGTAAATTAGATCAAAACCCTAGTTCTAATGAGTTTTGGAGATTGAAGCAACTCGGAGACCATTGAAGATTCAAAGTAGGAGCAAGGAGGGAGTGACAAATTTACAGATAATAGATTCTATCTTCTTATCTTCTTCTGTCTTTGTCTTTTAATGATTATTCAATTGTGGATTCTTAGTTTTAATTCAATAATCATGAACTAATTCTTTGTTTGAGATTACAATGGATCTTATTGTGTAGTTTATTTTAATATGCTTCGCTATCAATTATTATGTTCTATTGTGAGGATTGTCTGTTATGATTTGGACTCAATTGTTTAATTGATTGGCCATCAATTACCGTGATAATCTATATGAACTCGAGAGATGAAGTATTAATTTAGATCTTATCATGATAGCATGTGTTCATGATTTTGTGAATAGCTTAATCTTAATGAATGTTAAGGTAGAGATATGCTTGACATCATATGTAATCGGATAGAGAACTTATTCTTAAACTTTCTTCAATTGTAATTCACATAGAGATATAGTGGGTTAGTTGATTAAGGTGTTTAACGGATTTCTATCTTAATTGTGGATTGTCGTTAATACAGTATTAGTGCATCGAGATGTGGTTAATACTACTTTCATGTTCTTGATTAACAATTCGGGATAGAGAATAATTGATGAGAAGTGTGTTAACCTAAATGCAGCAATAAGTGAAGTTGTGATCTTAAATCTCCATATTCTTAATTTAACTAGTGGTAATTAGAATTAGTTTACTTATAAATTGAAATTCATTCTTTTAAATAAGATTGAGTTGGTTATATGTTAGTACTTGGTAATTCTTGTTAACAAATTCTCTGTGGGAACGATACTCAACTTATCACTTTATTACTTGTTGACCACGTATACTTGCGTGTTGTACGTAATTAGATTTTACCCATCAAGTTTTTGGCGCCGTTGCCAGGGAATTAATTTAATAATTATTTTCCAATATTAGCTTTAATCAAATTAGTCTTAATTAAATTTTTTTTTTCCTTTTTATTTAATTCTCTTTTTATTTTTCTTTCTTTTCAGGTACCATGGCGGAATTTAATTATCAATTGCCGTATACGAGAATGACTCAGTCAAGGGGATCGGGGATTGATGGTCTCAATGCATTTTCTGCAATATCAGCGCAACTTAAGACATTTTCGAGGAGGTTGGACGTTGTTGCAGCCCAACGTAATCGAAGGATAGCAGTTAATTGCAATTATTGTGCTGGTAATCATCCCAGTCATCAATGCACCGTTAGTTTTGGGTCGGGACAACACAGTGGTGAATACCTCAGCGATTATACACATGCTAATTATCATCAAGTTTGGGGGTATCACCCGAATTCATCATGGAGCTACAATTATGAAGACCAATACTACGCTTTAAATCCATCATACACACCGGAATTTTCATGTCCACCTTCATTGCCACAAGAAGAAATGCCAAATCCGATGGATGTAATATTGAAGGGCATAGCAGACCAAGAGCAGAGGATGATGAGTCAAGAAATATCGAGCTACAATTTTCAGAACCAGATGGGACAACTCGTCACTACTTCCATACATGATCCGCAATACATGGATTCCAAAACTGAGATAGATAATTCAAGGTTGGAGGAATTATGGTCCAAGTTCGTAGCATCAAATGAGGAGAGGATGATTAATCAAGAGCGATCAATTTAGAATCAAGAGATATCAATTCAAAATCTGCAGAACCAGATGGATGAAATGCTCAAAGCCTTGAACAACTGTCCTCAAAACAATTGGTGTTATGACGAGGATTCCGAGATTGATGAAGTGCCCGAACCAAATCTATAACTGGATGAGACACGAGATGTTGAAAAAGAGGAGACAAGTGGAGATAATGAAAATAAGGTCGGTGAAGAACTAACTATGAGTACCAACGAGGATGAGCCGATATTATTAGTACCCCAAGTTCCTTCTCCGCCAAAGATCAAGGGTCCAGTTAGATTTATAAAATCGTGCCCGCTTGATAGTCATGTCGTCGGCAAAGCTCTTTATGACATGAGAGCTAGTATAAATGTAAAGCCATGGTGGGATGAGGGGGAAAAGATAGACGAAGAGCCCATTGTGTGTGACAAGCTTTCATGCCCCAAAGTGATCACATACATAATGGAGAAAACACCTAGCTGTGGGACGTTCTTGATTGAGATCATACCAAATCAGAGCATGCTAGGTGACTTTGATGCATTGGGCATCGTAAATGGGAACCTACCAAAAGCTACATTATTTTGGATGGATGGAGGGTTCCTCAACTTTTGAAGAGGATGTGGATAGCATTGACCAGACAAAGTCAGGCTGAAAGACTATAAATCAAGTGCTGACTGAGAGGCAACCCAGGAATTTTTATATTTATATGATTTACTAGTTTATTTAGTAGATATGAATTAATGTGCTTATTAAGCTCTCTTATAATCTAATCCATGTTCTCTCTCTTTATTACAGGTATTGGAGGTTCAATGGATAGGAAAATGATCGCCGCCGCCATCGTCACCATTACTTCACGCTTAGCCGATTACAGGGAAGTTCTCTTCTACTTATCGTTATATTCTTACAATGAGGACATTGTAATTGCTAAGTTTGGGGGAGTTCAGTTTAGTTCGTTATTGCATGTTTAGTTTCATATTTATGTTATGTTATTTTGCATATGTTGTTAATATAGTTTAGGTTCATTATTAACAAAAAAAAATCAAATCAAAAATTCAAAAATAATAGTTAGTTACTATGTTCATCTTGCATGATTCCAACTGTTAGATAGTTCAGTTTATTTTGGCCAATGATGAGATTGGAATTGGGTAGTCAAGTATAGTACTGACTTTTAGAGCTTTGATGTGATTTCTTGTTATGAATTGAGTCTTTTCCTGTTTGAAATTGGTATAACCAAGGTTAGCACGTTAGAAACAACCTTGTTGATTGATTGAGTTTAAATTGATACATAATGGGATTCTAAAGGATATTGCTAGTTTGAATGAACGAATGACAAGAACAAGTAGTGATGGCTAAAGTTAAACAAGAACCTAAGTTTGGGGGAATATGTGAGATATATAAGCTATTAAAAAAAAGAAAAAAAAAGTATGAATAAACACCGTGGCGTACTTATCTAGTTTTGTAGCCTTTGTTACGTGAGTAAGTAAGCCCGAGGGGATTGTCTCTACACCTAGCGCCTAAGGTCTTAATGGTCTGGGAGTCGTTGGTCGAAAGCTCGTTAAGGTAGCATTGAAAAGCCTAAGGGAATAAGACATTGCATAGCTATGTGTATATAAACCAAAAGAAAAAAAGAGAGAATAAAACAGGAAATAAGAGCAAAAAGCCCCCGTAGATGAAAAATAAAGCATAAGTATCCCATGTTGACCCTCGATATTGGTAATTATTTGATTTTAGTTGGATCTAGCTTATTTTTGAATTTTTTGAGTTTACACTGTATGATGCCTTTAAAGAGACTTGTTATGTGTTAAATTTGATTTTATATCAGTTAACATTGTTGTGGAGCACACACACTATACCAGTAATAACAGTTTAAGACTTAATGATTGACTAGGAATTGTTGATTGGTTTTGATATGAAGTATTGTCGTGTTTGTTTGATTTCTCTAAGGCCGAGTGAATAGATTTGATTCTATCAATACTGCTGGATTCGTAGGCATGTAGATTAGTTGTATTTCATTACATTGCATTGCATTATGTTGTGTTGTTTGGGGACAAGCAACGGTTTAAGTTTAGGGGTATTTGATAAGTAGGTTTTATACCTACTTATCCGGTATCTTTTACTTGAATTAGTTGCTTATATTCATGTGTCTTAGTTACTTTTCATGCATTTGTGTTCATTTTGTAGGTTATACGTTTGGAAGCGGTGTGAGCGACTATTGGTAAGGAAAAGCAAGGAAAATACAAAGAAAAGCAATTCAGACATCATTTGGGCTTTCATGTTCATTTCATGGTCTTGGCGTGGAACTTAGACTATATTGTAGAGCTTCTTCTTAGCTTTCCAGAATATCTTGAATCATTCCAATCGGAGTTCGGATGAAAGAGTTATGACATTTCTACCAACGGACGTCGTTGAACTTCATTGTTTTGGGTGGCCATTTGCATAGCAGTCACTTCCAGTCCAATTTTGACTTTCATTCGTTCATTATTTCTCAAAACTCAAAGAATGAAAGTTGTATAGCTCGTCGATAGCTTCGATTCGATAGGTGGCAGGCCCCGTAATTCCATCCGGATCAAATGTTATGGCCGTTTTAACAGAGGACACTACAGCAGAAAAAATAATTAGCAGCTTGCACCCAAGCCGGGGCTTGCTCTTTTTGGCCTTGATAGCGAGCCGGGGCTTGGGTCCTGGGCATTTTGGCAGATTTCTAGCAATTCGGGGCTTGCTATTACAAAGGGAAAAGGCAAGCTGGGGCTTGGGTATGCGCAGAATGAGTAGTTTTTGTCCGAATTTGAGTCCGATAAGGATTGGTTCGAGTTGTTTGATTCAAGGACATCCAAGAGGACTTAAAGACATATAAGGAAGCTTATAAAAGGAGGAGATTTACAAGGATTAGAGGGAGTTTTTGGAAGAATTCCATTAGATTAGATTAGAGTAAATTAGATCAAAACCCTAGTTCTAATGAGTTTTGGAGATTGAAGCAACTTGGAGACCATTAAAGATTCAAAGTAGGAGCAAGGAGGGAGCGTCAAATCTACAGACAATAGATTCTATCTTCTTATCTTCTTCTATCTTTGTCTTTTAATGATTATTCAATTGTGGATTCTTAGTTTTAATTCAATAATCATGAACTAAATCTTTATTTGAGATTACAATGGATCTTATTTTGTAGTTTATTTTAATATGCTTCGCTATCAATTATTATGTTCTATTGTGAGGATTGTCTATTATGATTTGGACTCAATTATTTAATTGATTGGCCATCAATTACCGTGATAATATATATGAACTCGAGAGATGAAGTATTGATTTAGATCTTATCATGATAGCATGTGTTCATGATTTTGTGAATAGCTTAATCTTGATGAATGTTAAGGTAGAGATATGCTTGATATCGCATGTAATCGGATAGAGAACTTATTCTTAAACTTTCTTCTATTGTAATTCACATAGAGATATAGTGGGTTAGTTGATTAAGGTGTTTAACGGATTTCTATCTTAATTGTGGATTGTCGTTAATACGGTATTAGTGCATCGAGAGGTGGTTAATACTACTTTCGTGTTCTTGATTAACAATTCGGGATAGAGAATAATTGATGAGAAGTGTGTTAACCTAAATGTAGCAATAAGTGAAATTGTGATCTTAAATCTCCATAATCTTAATTTAACTAGTGGTAATTAGAATTAGTTTACTTATAAATTGAAATTCATTCAATTAAATAAGATTAAGTTGGTTATATGTTAGTACTTGATAATTCTTGTTAACTAATTCTATGTGGGAACGATACTCAACTTATCACTTTATTACTTGTTGACCACGTATACTTGCGTGTTGTGCGTAATTAGATTTTACCCAACATTTATCAAGAATGCTCAAAATAATATTTCCATGAAAAGATACTGGATGAAGCGTAAATATTAAAGATATTCAACTAATTTCATGGAGTATAGAAGCCAAAATTTTAACAAAACGAGTATAAAATTCGAAATCTGAAACGAAATAGTATTACTTACATACTACAGAGTATGGAAGAAAATATTATTTCAAGCGAATATTGAACAAAAATAACATCCTTTACCTTGAAAAGAAGAGTATTCCAACTTGTATAGCGGGGATATTCTTGAAGAAAACTTTCACTATTTTCTACACTCAAAGCTTTCTAAAACTCAAAAGAAATACGCTCAAGATTATAGAAGAAGAATTCTCTGATTCTGGTGTGATTTTCAATTCTAACCTAAGCGCCTATTTATAGGAAAATGCTAGAATGTCATAGGAGACTAAATTAATAAAATAATATTTTATTTTATTTTTTTCCTTACACATGCCAAGACCATGACTATCAAGACATGCCATTCTTGAAAAAATCTCAGCACATGTTTTGACAAAAATAAAAGTGGGTCCCACCCATAATTGTAATAAAAATATTTTAATTTCCGAAACTTCAACAATTTATAATAAATAGCCCTTTTATCAGAAAAATTCAAATCTCATGTCATTTCCATAGGAAATTTAATTCTCTACAATTTTGTAGAAGAAAGTTTTTCCAAATTCCAAACAGAAAATGCCCAAAATTCACATACGGACGATTTTTAATACCTTCCAAAATTCATAACAAACCATACGTTAATTTTTAACGGTTCAAAATTTGTGGACATATACTCAACTTATATATGTATAACATATCCAAAAATTACAATGATCCAATGGTCGGATCGAAATTATAACTCACGCAATAGAGCTTTAAGAATACTATTTTGATTTTTTAATACCTCCATTCCGACAAAATACTGATAAACACCTCAAAATTAAATCCTTCATTTATAACTTCATAAAATAAATATTTTCTCATCCATCATTTATGTCCACATAAAATAAATATTTTCTTATCATATAAATCAATAATTAATTATTCACAAATAATATTACAGAATCACAATAATGACAATCAGGCCGTTCCTAGGAAAGAGGGGGCTTTCCAATAAGGATTTCTCCTTAATGACTCGCAATTAGGTGACCAAACCTCTCCTTGACAGAACTTTCGAGACATTGCCAATAATACTATCTAATAACATTATTCAAATAATATGAATTATTGATCTAATAATGTGAAATATTGTGCAGTGATAATTATTGAAACAACAATAATATAAAATATCAACGCAGCAATTATTGAACCAATAAAATAAAATATTGAACAATAATTACTATAACAATTATTGAGTAGTGCCTTCTTACGTAAGAATCAATAATTCAACAATACTGTGCATGTGACGCCCCCAAAATTAGGTATACATCACCCATTCTAAGTCGCCAGATAAATGGTACAAAATTTAAATACAACTTCATTTATACAAATGTTGAGCTGTCGTATAGAATTCGATCACAGTTAACTATGAGTTTTAATACAAATGTATGTAACTCTCATGGTACCTCGACCACAACCTTACAATGATACTTTACATAAAAGTATAGTCAAAAACTGTTTTAGAAATTAAAATATTTGGGAAGTGCTCAAGGAAACCTTCGTACATGGGAGGCCATGCGTCTAGGTTATGATAGATATCATATGTCTACAGAATTATCCTTGGTTGACCCAAAAGTCCCCAAATAAAAATAAGAAGATTACTATCATCTTCTTTACAATGGTGAGTCTTCTCTTGACATATAAATATCTTCATTGTCTCCAAGTGAAAATTATACTTCAAATAAACTCCAAGATCATATAGATAGTGCTCGTAGATATATTCAGCAAGGGGATATGCACAACCATGTCCTATGAGAACACGAGGTTGTATATCATTAGACATCTTGTATGATAGTGGCAAAACACCCTTCCAAAGTTGGGTTCGCCTCACCCTATTTGATTCACCAAATATAACTACTAAATGATGTATAGAATACAACACACTTTTCTATACTGTTTAGGGAGAACCTCCACAGCTATCACACTATTTCATAGAATAGTAAGGACTACTAATGATGTCATCTGGACCGTCACTCCATTCTCCGACTAGTCCTTACTGCGTTCTCACTTCCTGAAGAGAGCAATGAAAGCAAAAGGGTGAGCTCAACTAGCCCAGTAAAGACTATCATAATTAAAGCTAATTTACATCATCAATAGCCTTCATCAATAATAAATCAGAGATTTAGAACATATGGTAGTTGATAAAACTTTTCAACCATAGTTGCAGCGGAATGAGCAATCCATTAGAAGAGTCAAATAGACCATTAAGTCAATTATCTTCTCCATGTTAAAAGTCCACCAATAATAATTTATCCCTGTAACATCAATCAACAATTCCTGTCCACAATCATATGATTAACTTATAATCATAATTGTGATTCTAAATTTCTCTTCGCACCCAGGACGAAGATAATTTTCATCACCTATATTCACCTGAAACATCAAAAATTATGGTTATACCAAATCACAATTCATGTTCATAATCATACTAATGAATTCATCTTTGCACTACGACCAAAGACATACAACTGTATTTTAGAAGAGTCAAGTAGAGCATGATATCTACTATCTTCTACAAATTAAAAGTGTATAACCAATATTTTATCGCTGAGACTCAGCTTAAGAAATAATCCACACCTTCGAATTATCCATGCACTACGGCCAAGGATATTCGTTAGTATCACATCCATGAATAATCCATACACTACGGCCAAAGATATTCATTATTATCACATCCATGAATTAATATTTCATCGCTGAGACTCAGCTCAATAATTAATCCACATCATCGAATCATCCCTGCACTACAGGCCAAGGATATTCATTAGTATCACGACCACGAATTATCCATGCACTACGGGTCAAAGATAATCGTGTTTTCATCAACGGTCCTGATCATGCCATAAAACAATTCATCTTTGCACCCTTGGCCGAAGAGAATCCATAGCCATAATTATACCAAAAACTGTTCATCAATGCACTACGGCCAATGAGAATTTTTTACCACATCATTCATCACATTACGGTCATGATTATACCGAATAATCCCTGGTCATAATCACACCAAGTCCATCTATGCACTACGGGCCAAAGATGACTTTTACCACATCATTTGTAACATTACGGTCATGATTATACCGAATATTCCCTGGTCATAATCATACCAAGTCCATCTATGCACTACAGGCCACAGATGACTTTCAACATAATATAAACATGAAGATGATGGCAATGACATAATAATTCAATAAAACAAGTTCAAGAATTAATTTATCCAGGAACCAATAACGTCCAAATTGTCAACATGATACTTATTTGTAGAGTAAAATTTAAGAATGCTCAGAAAAATATTTCCATGAAAAGATAATGGATGAAGCGCAAATATCAAGGATATTTCACTAATTTCATGGAGTATAGAAGCTAAAACTTTAACCAACTGAGTATAATAGAATATATAAAACTGCAAATGGATTTTCGTTCGCCATGCGGTAATCCACATATATAGATCATTTTCACAATTTAATAAGAAATGAATACAAAGGATCATTCACCATGCATGTGGTAATCCACATAGACATGTTATTCCAACAGAATAATAAAGAATAGAATAGCAGAAGGATTCACCATGCGTGCGATCGACTGCACAGACAGGTTATTCCCAACAGAATAATAAAGAATGGAACCAGGTCATGCGTAAACGCACATACAGGATATTCCGACAGAATAATATAGAACGGAACCAGGTCAGGCGAAATTCGCACCGACAGGATATTCCAACAAAATATTAAAGATTAGAATAACAACAGAAATCACCATGCATGCGATAGACCGCACAAACAGGTTATTCCAACAGAATAATAATTAATGGAACCAGGTCAGGCGTAGTACGCACCAACAGGATATTCCGACAGAATAATAAAGAACGGAATAATAGAAGAATTTCACCATGTATGCGGTACTTCGTATAAACATGTTATTCTAACATAATAATAAAGAATGGAATAACAGAAGAATTTCACTAAGTATAGGGTAGTCCGCGTATACATGTTATTCCAACAAAATAATAAATAATAGAATAACAGAAGTTCTTTTCATGAATACAAAAAAATAATACCCCTTATGGGTACCACAAATAATATCCCTTACCGTAAAAGAAACTTGATATCGGAGTAGTAAAGTAGCAGAATACTTTTCTTCTCTCTCTATAATTTCTCACTCTAGAGTTTCAGTGAATTCGTAAGAAATAATGAAGGATTAAGCTTCTATTTATAGAAGAATAGACTGCATAGTAACTAATTCATGAACGGTCCAGATTGATTTACTTTTAATCGGACGGTCCATATTTAAAGCAAAATCTTTTAAATAAAATATAATATATTCTATTTATAATCTAATAAAACGAATAACTTTATAAAAGATTTTACTATGCAAACACTATGCAGGCACTATGCAAACACTATACATAATAAAATATAATATATTCTAATTATTGTCTAATAAAATAGATAACTTTATAAAAGTATTCTGTTTTATATAAAAAGATTTTACTATTAGCCTAATAAAACGAATAACTTTATAAAAGTATTCTGTTTTATATAAAAAGCTTTCCTATTTTATTACATTAATAATACTAATAAAACAAAACTGAGTGACTTCTCACGTAAGCATCAATAATCAATATCGTGTGCTACTATGCAACCATGCGTATTACTGTACTTTTAACACCGGGTGTTTCAACAGTTAACGGTAAAACTTTCGCCGTTATTTTTATAAGAATATTTTTGTCGTTTTCTCAATCTGACAATAATTTCGTTGTGGGGTCCACCAATGATTGTACCATCTTACGAATATTTCCCGACAAAAAAAATATTCCCCGACTAATCGAATATTCCCCGACACAACGAATATTTTATATCAACTTGCTTACTTTGAAAAAAAAAAATTCACATATTACCCTTAACTTTAAACTTTTATCAATTTAACTATTTACCAAAATAGAAAAATTGAATACTTTTATTTCATAAAATTCGGGGTCTCACAGTGCAATACCGTGTGCTACTGTACAACAACGCGTATTACTATATTTTAACCACCAGGTATTCCAACAGTGCTAACGGTAACGATTACGCCGTTATTTATAAAAACTCAAATTTGTCGTTTTCTTCATCCGACAGTTATTCTGTTATGGGGCCCACCAATAGTTGCGCCGTCGTACGAATATTTTTCGACAGAAAGAATATTTCATGACCAAACGAATATTCCCCGACAACATGAATATTTTATAACTACTTGCTTATTTTGCAAAATTTATAAATATTACCCATAACTATAACATTATATCAAATTTACTCTTTAATATTTAAAAATGATATTTATAGAAAATTCATCTTTATTCATAAAAGTTGGGGTCTTACAAAAAAAGCTAAGAAAAATAATTTTATCCAAACAAAATGTGCACTTTTTCATGTTAACAAATAACTTTTCTTTCCTAAGTACATCTAAAACAGATTTTAAATGAAAAACATGATCTTCCAAGTTTTTGTCAATTTATCCTTAATCAATTTAAATGTTTTTTCTTATTCATCACCCCATTTAAAGCCCACACTTTTTTTATGACCTCAGTCAATGGTTCTGTAATCTCACTGAAATTTAGAACAAAGCGTCGGTAGAAACTTGCGAGTCCCTGGAAGCTTCGAACTTAACTCACATTTGTAGGACTCGACCAATCTCAGATCGCTTGGATTTTCTCCTCGTCAACTTGGACTCCCTGTGAACTCACAACAAATCCAAGAAAAATAATTTTATCAAAACAAAATGTGCACTTTTTCATGTTAGCAAATAAATTTTCTTTCCTAAGTACATCTAAAACAGATTTTAAATGCAAAACATGATCTTCCAAGTTTTTGCTATAAATGATAATATCATCAAAGTAAACAACCACAAATTTGCCAATGAATGGATGCAACACATGATTCATTAATTGCATGAATGTACTAAGTGCATTAGTTAAACCAAAAGGCAACACTAACCACTCATACAAACCATATTTCGTTTTAAACGTAGTTTTTCATTCATCACCCTCTTGCATTCTAATTGGCAAAAAGCACTTTTTCACCACTGTGGTTGTAGTGATTTAATCAATTAGCCACTGTGATTTTAAAATATTCAATTAGCCCACTATACTATTTAAAAATGTGCAATTAACCCATTCCGTCCAATTTTGCAGACGGGCGTTAAAAAATTGGCCTTATTTTCCTACGTGGCTTTTACAAATTAAATGCTAATGACGTGTATTTGTTGATTGGGTCATTGCAGACATATCAGTTTAGCCTTCATGGAATTGGGGGAGGAAACCGTAGAAAATAAAAGAAAAACAAAGGCACAAATAAACAATTCATCTAGGGCTCAAAAGCAAACCTTTGTTTGAGAAGAAATCCATGAAGGAGGTAGGGTTCTCTGGCGACACAAATAGACGAACAAGGTGGGGTATCATTCCAATAAAGTTAGGGTTCCAATCGTCTACCATATTAAGCGATAGAGACAGACGAACAAGGTGGGGTATCATTCCAATAAAGCTAGGGTTCCATTCGTCTACCATATTAAGCGATAGAGACAGACGAACAAGGTGGGGTATCATTCCAAGGAAGTCAGGGTTCCAATCATCTACCGAACATGTAAGTGTGGTCTGGGTTCCACCAATTTTTGTCTGAATTCTTAAAATATTGCACTCTTTTTCATCTTTGTTTTTTCTTAAAAGTGAAGGTATACGGTGTTGATATGAAGTATTACACTTTTTCATCTTTATTTTTTCAAATCCCCAGGTTCTCATATGAAGTATTGCACTTTTATGCATCAGTGAAAATACTTGATTAGCCTTTGGATTTAAATATGAATGACCAGAGGAATATTATCAGTGAAGTTATGGCTACCAACATTAGTGTAAAAGTGCTTTTTCCCTAATAGTTGGTAGCCATAACTTCACTGATTGTCAAACCCCTAATAGTGTAAAAGTGTAAAAATTACATAGGTTGAATTGATAAATGGAAATCACATAGGTTTAAGAGTTAAGCAATCATAAAAAGAAATTAAGGTTTAGTGTTTCTTTAATATTTATAGTTGTGTTTCTTTAATGTTTATAGTTGTGTTTCTTTAATGTTAACATATTTCTTTAATTGGTGACCATGTAATAAGTTTATTCAGTAAATGGTCATGGTACTAACAAATTGAACATGTTGTTTAATGCAGCATGAACTACTTTGATGTTGAGTTGTACCATGGAGGTCAGTTTGTTACTAAGGACGATGGATCATGTGTTTATGAGGGTGGAAAGAAAGAAACTTATAAGGGGGCTGATGGAGATTACTTGAATGTTGAGAGGATGGTTAAGTTGGTAAAACACCTAGGGTATAAAAGACACTTTGATATGTACTTCAAATTGGTGGGGTGGACATTGAAGGAGGGTCTAGAACTTCTTCATGATGACAATAGTGTAAGAATGCTGCTGGATGAAGCTCTGAAAATTGGGAAGATTGATATATACTGTGACCATGAGGATAATGAAGAAACACCTGCTGAGGTTGATGTCAGAGATGAGGAAGCACCAAAGTAGATGGATGATGATTCAAGTGATGCTACTTATGAGGAAAGTGATGAGGAGTTAAGTGATGCTACTGATGATGATAAGAATGAGGAGTTAATAAATATAAGGAAAAGAAAGGGACTGATAAAAAAATCAAGAGGACAAGAGTTGATTTTGGATTGTGAAGTAAACCTTGATGAAGATCCAGCTGATATTGGTCACTTACATGTTGAAGAGGTTGGGGCTTCATCTATCCCAAGAAAGCAGCCAAAGGTGGAAGCTCGTACACAAGAGATCAGTAGCAGGGGGAAAAGACTAGGGCATCCAGAAAAACTAAGGCTGCAGATGTGGAAGTTGAACAAACATTTTTAGATGTTGAGTCAAAGATGAGGTTTGGGACAAAAGGAATGAGGCCTTGGGTACAAACTGAAGAAAATTCTGAAGATGAGATTCCTCCAAGTGGTGATTCTAGTAGTAACAGTGATTGGGAAGGAGAGGAGCCACAAAGGAAAAAGAAAATAGTGGTTCCAACATATAATCCCAACACTCCAATTAGCAAGATAAAATTTGAAGTTGATATGATATTCACTGGTGCCAAACAGTGTAGGGAAGCTATACTGAATTATGCAGTTGGTAATGGAAAGGGAATACATTTTTCTGTTAATGAGAAAATAAGAATACAAGCAAAGTGTGCCACTAACTGTCCATGGGGGTTGTGGGCTAGTTATGTGCCACTTGAGAAGGTGTTTCAAATTAAATCATACAATGAGCAACATTATTGTGTGAGGAAAACAAGGATTAGGATTGTCAAGTCTAGATGGTTGGTTGACAAATTTGGGGGTACAATAAGAGAAAAACCAAGAATGAAGTTGAGGGAAATACAAGCTGTAATTAAACAAAAGTTTGGACTGCAATCATCACTACCTCAATGTCGACGAGTAAAAAAAATGGCTTTAAGTGAAATTGAGAGCACCTTGAAAGAGCATTATGCTAAAGTCTGGGAGTATGGGAATGAGATTCTAGCTACAAATCCTGGGAGCACAGTCCAAATTAGAGGTGATGGGGGCACTCCACCTAGATTCCAAAGAATGTACATTTGTTTTAAAGTTGTTAAACAAAATTGGTTGGAAGGATGTAGACACATAATAGGGCTTGATGGTTATTTCTTAAAGACATACTGTAGGGGTGAGTTGTTGTCTGCTGTTGGTAGGGATGCAAACAACCAAATGTTTCCAATTGCTTGGGCAGTGGTTGAAAGTGAGAACAAGGATTCCTAGAGTTGGTTTCTAGGTCTATTGCTTGAGGATGTTGGCCTGGAGTTAGGTAGAGGATGGACCTTGATAACTAACCAACAAAAAGTATAATTTCAGTTTCAGTTTCAGTTTGTAATTATGTAACTTTATATTTTTGAACTTTATGTTTTTATTACTTGTTATTATATTTTGTAATATTAGTACTAACATGTGTTTACTGAAAAAAATGTAAGGGTTTGGTTCCTGCCATACAAGAGCTTTTGCCAGAGGCAAAGCATAGATGTTGTGCCAGACACATCTATGCTAACTGGAGGAAGAAGTGGCCAGGAGCAGTCATGAAGGTGATGTTTTCGAGAGCAGCCAAGGCCAATAATCCTCGTGAGTTCAGAAGGGCAATGGTTGACATCAGGCAGGAGAGTAAGGATGCTCACACTCATCTTTTAACTATTCCTCCTAAGCAGTGGAGCAAGGCTTTTTTTTCTTGTGAAACAAAATGTGATGTTGTGACTAATAATATGTCTGAATGTTTTAATAGTTGGATCTTATAGGCTAGATATAAACCATTACTTACTATGTTTGAAGATATAAAAACACAAGTCATGGGTAGAATTCATACAAAGAGGGATGAGATGCAAAAAATAGAGGCAAAGTTATGTCTTAGGATTATGACAAAGGTCAATAAGGCCATTGAGTTAACCAAGTACTGTGAGTATGACTAGGATGGGGGGCACAAGTTTGAAGTGTCTGATAGGAGTGGAATATACAAGGTAGACTTAGAGATCATGAGTTGTTCATGTGGGGTATGGCAGTTATCTGGTATTCCTTGCCCCCATGGAGTAATTGGAATCCTTCACATGGAACAACCAGTTGAGAACTATGTTGATTCCTGCTATTATGTGGATACTTACCTGAAATCATATAACCACTTGTTAAATCCAATGGGGGGTTCAAATGAATGGCCTCCTTCCAACATGAGAACATTGTTGCCTCCATCAACCAAGAGAATAGCAGGCAGACCTAAGAAAATTAGGAGGAAGGATTCTAATGAAGAGCCCAGAAGCAAGACCAAGTCATCTAGGAAAGGGACTCATGTTAGGTGCTCTGGGTGTAAGGAGTATGGGCATAACAAGTTAGGTTGTAAGTGGACACAACCAAGGGATGAAACTGGGACACAACCTACTGAAGAACCTACTCAAGCTACTCAAGCTACCCCACAATCTGGAGGTGTCCCAAGGCCTAATAAGCTGGGGGTAAGCTTTTTTAAAACCAATTTTTAAAACCAGTTTTTAATATTTACTTGTATATTATTTCACATGTTCTTCTATTCTACAGGTGAAAAGGAAAGAAAAGAATTCTGGAAATGGAAATCAAACTGGGCAAAAAGAAGTAAGGAATTGTATATTATTTCTATGCTTGTTTGCAGCCAATAACTAAATGGTTTTGTCCATGTAGGTAAGGAAGAGCCCAAGACTGGCAACAAGTGAGACTGAAGTAGGTGTAGGGGAAGGGCAGCAAAGGGACCATTTGCAGCCTAGAAGAGCAGCAAGTGGACCAGGACCATCAACCAGGTGGAAAGTAAAGGCTAAAAGAAGACTAGACTGAAAGTGTTATGGTTAATTATTTTGTTGGACATTAGGTTGTACTTTGTTGTTTTGTTGTTCTGACTTGATCAAAGGGACCATATTAATGTGATATTTTGGTAACCAAATTCTATCTTGAATTGGTCTCTTAATGTGGTTATGTTTTGTTGTTGGTAACCAAATTCTGTATTGGCTTACTATACTTTATCAGTTGGCTATGCTTAATATAATTATGGTTATGCTTATAAGTTAACTTAATATACTTTATCAGGATTATTGGCTCTGTTTTTGACATTTGGTGTTGTCTCTATTTTTTGTCAACTGTTTTGGCAATTGTTGTTGGTAACATTTGTTGTTGGTTGTGTTCAAGTTAGGTTAGGATGTTGGCTCTGTTTTTTAACAATTAGTGTTGTCTCTGTTTTTGACAACTGATAATCAAGTTCATTACAATCAATACATTACCATTACAAGAAACCACATCCATTACAATCATGTTTAATTTGTTAGTACCATGACCATTTACTGAATAAATAAACTACTAAAAATATTACTACCAATCAAACCACACTAATATTACACTTTTAACTACTAAAAATCTCATTTTCAATGGGGGAACATTACAACCTATTACAATCCATGGAAATATAAATCTTGACAACTGATAACCAAGTTCATTACAATCAATACATATAAATCTATGTCAAGATTAGAATTATAGTGACAATCCATGAAAATACACAATTACATCTAAGTTTTGAGTTTGCCTCCTTAAGTCTATCAACTTCCATTTCCTTTATCAATGTTTCCTTCTTCAGAATTTTCAACTTCTGCTTCAGTTTAGCATTTTTTTCCATCACCAAGCTCACCTCTTCAACTGGCTTGCTCATCACACTAGTTGCTTCATCAACATTGGAAGGCACTTCAATCTATTGAAAATATCCACAATATCTCCTAGATTTCTATCAAATATATATAATTAACCAAACATTATTTAATAGAGATGGGGAAAACAGAGCCACATACCATATTAAACAAAGATAGGAATGAAATGCAGATTACAAATATGACAGAGTAAACTAACCCCATAGTTGCGGCAGCCATAAAACCTTTTTCCTTTTGACTTATCTTTCTTCAAAATACAGATTCGAGCTGGTACATCACAAAAACACTTGTGCAGTTCGGAAGCAGTGGTTGACATTGAGCTAGTTCGGGACGAAGCCATATCAGATGTACAATACATTTGCACTTACCTCGAAACCAATCTTCAAGCAAAAGTCCTAATTTTCGTGCACTTTTACTTAGAAATGGGGAACCCTAGTTCTTCAATTCTTCAATTCTTCACTCGACCCACTCGATTCTCGATCTTCAGTTCTTCAATCGACCCACTCACTTTTGCCTCACATACAATCAAGATCGTCCCATGTATTCTCTCTCTCAATCAACACAATCGAGTTCGACAGACATTAAGAGCAACAATGGTTTGGTTTGCAATGGTTTCTGCTTATATCTTCGTCCCGATCAGCAAATACACATCATTAGCATTTAATTTGTAAAAGCCACGTAGGAAAATAAGGCTAATTTTTTAACGCCCGTCTGCAAAATTAGACGGAATGGGTTAATTGCACATTCTTAAATAGTATAGTGGGCTAATTGAATATTTTAAAATCACAGTGGCTAATTGCTTAAATCACTACAACCACAGTGGTGAAAAAGTACTTTTTGTCCATTCTAATTTGATGATAACCACTTTTTAAATCAATTTTTGAAAATATGCATGACCCATGCAATTCATCGAACATGTCATCTAAACGAGGAATGGGGTGTCGATATTTTATCGTAATATTATTTATCGCTTGACAATCGATGCACATCCTCCACTTTCCATCTTTTTTGGGCACTAGGATCACCGGAACTGCACACGAACTCATACTTTTTCTAACGAACCCTTTTCTCATCAGCTCGTCAACTTGTCTTGTAACTCCTTCGTCTCCTCAAGATTACTCCAATAAGCCAGACGGTTTGGAATGGTCGCACCGGGAACGAAATCAATCAAATGTTCAATTCCCCGAATAAGTGGTAGTCCTTGAAGAAGCTACTCGGGAAATTCATCTATGAAATCCTATAAAAGAAAAGAAACAACACTAGGCAACAAACCATTAGTATTAGTATTCAAAAGCGCCTCTTTATACCAAAGTAAAATCATAGGCTGTTTAGAAATTAAATTTCGCCTTACATAACTTTTTTTTGCAAATATATTTGTTTTCTTTTCTTCTCCTTGTTAGGTTTGTAATATTCATGAACGCAATCAAATTGCACAAAGTAAGCGAAAACGTGGTAAAAAAGAGTTTTAAAATTTTACAAACCATATACCCGGATCATCCTTTATGCACAATTATTAATTAAACAAAAATATGAAGAATAAGAATTATACCCTCGAAGATTTGAGCTTCCTCAGGTACAAGTTCACCTCTAAATCTTTATCACGTTCAACTTGAATCCACCAGGTTTGGTTTGTTCCTTTGATTAATGTTAGCCACCCAAGTGTTTGGCCTCTAGAGGTGATCCGCCAAGGAATAAGAAAGATTCAAGAAGATGGGTATTTGGCAAAACCCTAGTTTTTCTATCTCTCATAGAAAAGGGTGTACTCTCCCAACTATTGCAATTACGTCTGTTGTGAAAACGCCAACCACCCTCACCCATAATAAGACTCCTCGTATTTATAGATGTTGGCAACCCTCCTTAACAATTAAGGAATTGAATTTTATTTTAATTAATTAAACTCCTTTAATTAATTAGGCTCCCAATCTTATTAAGAATAATTAATTAAGCTCTTTTAATTAATTAGCCTCCTAATCTTATTAGGATATATGAGAGTACTTTTATTAATTAATTTCCAAACTCCTTTAGGAATTAAATAATAATAATATTAATAATAATAATAAGACTCTTCTTATTAAATTATATTAATATTTTCAAAATATTAAATAATAAATATTAAGCTATTTAAGTTATTCTATCACCATAGATTAAATTAAATACACTTAACATATTCTTACGATTATGCCATTAACTTCTTAAATAATTATTCTTTCTTTTATGGTGTGACCCTTTAGGCTCTTCATATTAAATTGGTTCTGAATAAATCAATCAGAACAATTATAATCTTATTTAAATAAATAAATTAAACTATTAATTTATTTAAATAAATAATATTTATTCTACAATAGGGATAAGTCTCCCTAGCGATTAATGACTTTTCAGATAATATAGATTTTAACATTAATCATAAAAGAACCTTTGAGTAAATAGTTATCGTACAATTCAATCCTTCCACCATACAATGTCCCAATTAAATATAAGACATGGAATTACTGTCAAGTCTTATTTTATTTAATTATATGTATTTTGACTCTTAAATGCACAACTCCAAATAATGCAAATTAGAAACTCCTTTCTAATTTTATTATGCCGTGGCCAAGGACTACTGGGTTGTCATTTATCGAATCACATAGGACAATTCTCTTCTTTTACTAGAAGTGGTAGATTCTTTATTGATCATACATTATCTCCATGTACGACTTATTATACCCAAGCATACCCTTTCATATACCCTAAGGGTCTTAAGGAATAAGTCAAAGTATAATTCATCATACACAAGATACTATGATGATCTCAAGTCCAAGGATCACTTGTACTACTATCACTACAGGAATTCCTATTGACAGACAAGTAAAACTTCATTAGGTATTCCTTAGCGAGCCATATTCCATTGCATTGCATGGTATAGCACTTTTGTTTTATTTTGTGCTCGAGGACTAGCAGGAGTTTAAGTTTGGGGGAGTTTGATGAGTGGGTTTTATACCTACGAATCGGCCTCTAATTCGAGCTTAAACTATGTTAATTCATCATGTTTGTGATTCGTTTTACTTGTTTAGTGTTATTTTTATGTTTAGGTATGGTGGCATAGCATTTGGACTTAAAAGGTGGTTTCGTGGCGAAACTTGGCAAGAAAAAGAGCTAAAATTGAACTGCAGCAGAATAGACCCCTGTCGGGACGAACATTTTGCACACAAAACCCCCGCCGGGGCGGGGGTACTTAACCAAAGACAGTAGCACCCCCCGCCAGGGCGAGCACTAAAAGGAGAAAAAACCCCCCGCTAGGGCGGGGGTACGGGAAAAGGCCAGAGTCCTGTTTCGATTGTGTTGCTACAGTGGCGTGAAGGAATGAGGTTGGCATGGTTTAGAACTATAATTGGCGTCGAATTATGGTCAAAATACGTGTCCAAGGCTGGATATTAGCAAGTAACAACAAGGGAGATAATATCATACAATCAATTAGCAATTTTAGGCCCTAATTTTGAGAGATAGCATTGGAGGAAGGATTGAAGGTCTGAGTCACGATAATTGCAAGTTGGAGCTAAGGAGAAGGGTGGTTCTGAACTCATTCTCCTTCTTTAATTCAATATTTATAATTGGGATGATGATTACTTTGATTATTTCAGTTTTTAATTCATTTGCGTTGAACTAATTTACTTATTAGGCTTATGACAGATCTTATGGTTGAACGATGATTATGTAACTTTTAATTTCAATTTAATAATCTATCATTCAGTTTATCTATTGTGATTTGTGCTTGAATTTATGAATTGTTTGATCACCAATTCTGTGTGGAATTGTTTGGACTCGAGAGATGAAATATGAATCTAGACTTAGTCACTATATCATGTGTTCTTGAATTTTATGATTAAATGGAATCTTGATGAATGTTAGGGTAGAGATATGTTTAATTTCGCTTGTAATCGGATAGAGAACTTGAAATTAAATATTCTTTGATTGTAATTCACATAGAAATATAGTGAATTAATTGATTAAGGTATTTAGCTTAATTCTATCTAATTTGTATATTTAAGTTAATATGGTATTAGTGCATTGAGAGATGGCTAGTTCTACTTGAGTGTTCTTGATTAATAAACTGGGATAGTGAATTGAACTGAAAAAGGGTGTAGTAATTGGAGTGATACTTAAAGTAAAGTTGTAAGACTAATTCTCCATCATTTACTTGAAATTACAGTTTTTTAGGTTTGTTGATTGCTTAGTATTTTCATGTTCTTAGTTGTTAATAGTTTATATTCATTGAATTGGATAGTTTAATAAAATTGGGATTAATATAAAGCTGGTAATTGTTATGATTAATTTCATACTAGTCTCTGTGGGAACGATACTTGACTTATCATTATATTACTTGTTGACCACGTACACTTGCGTGTGAGCGTATATATATTTTACCCAACACAACCTTACTTGTATTCTAACCTTATCAGCATATGTAAATAACCTAGATATGTAAGTAAAAGAGTATAACATAAGGCATAAGCTTGCTTTGTGTATAATAAAGTTTTGTTAGCTTGGTTTTAATTTTTTTTCTAAAGGAAAACTTGGAGTACGAAATAAACACTTAGTGAATCTTGAGACCTTTGAATTCAGAACTTTGCATGCTCTATATATATATATATATATATATATATATATATATATATATATATATATATATATACATGAGTATAAAATGTGAGTTCAAAGTTTCCTTGCATGCTTAGTTGGTTTAACATGAGATTTTTGAGAAAGATGTTGAAGTTAAAAACCAACTTTGTCGGGAAATACCCTATTTGTATTCTGAACTTTTGGAGCAACATGATAAGACACTTTATGCATCTATACATGATTGATATGTGCATCCATCTACTTAAGTATGTTGTGAACTAGTCAAGCATAGTTGCAAATGATTTCTAAAGAGGTAAAACTATGTTAATTTGGAATACATGGGTAGAATGACTCAAACATGTATGTTCAAGGTTTATTAACCTCATTATGTAGTATAATGGTTAAACATGAGTAGCCTGTTGAAAATTGGTTTCATTTAGCCTTGATAGAAATTTTTCTAAAAACAAAACCATAGCATTAAAATAATTTTGAAATGACCATAGAAGAGACCAAACCTATTCATAGACATCACATCATGTATGATTCTGCAAGTGTCATCATAAATGTTTATGGGTGTGCAAGTCGGGCCAAGCTTCTGTTTATCAACTCTGGTTTAAACTAGGAGCAGCGCGGCCGCGCCACTCCCTAGTTCAAATCTAGTGCAGCCGCGCCACCCTGCAGTGAATTCTACATTCTGCTTGTAATCTGAGATTTAATGCATGCTTATATTGTTACCTTAACCTGTATTATATGACCAGTACATTATCCAATGTGTCAAGAAGCATGCTAATGATAGAATCCTATGTGGGATAAGTGTTTATAACTTTAAGTCAAAATGTGATTACAAACTATGTTCTTTAATGTCATAGTGTATTAGAAACTAATTTTTGGTGTTATATGATGACATACATATGAGATCATAGGACTAAGAGAAGACTAACAATATATGTTTAGTATCGATGAATTACACTTGTGTATCATAGCAAATTAAGGTAATAGGTGTACATATTAAACTTGTACAACTAATGTGTTTATACATAAATAGGATATTATAGTTCATTGGAGTGGTATTAAGCTATACTTTGGTAAACCACGCTTGAGGCAAGTATTCGGACTCTATTTTATATTGAGAAAGTATTCGAACTCTATTTTACATTGAGCAAGTATCCGAACTCTATTTTATATTGAGCAAGTATTTAAACCTTATTTCTTTGATTCAAGTTTCCTATATTACACAATTTTAAATTTGTGCAAGTATTTGAACCTACTCTTTACTTAGCATTACTTGAACTTGTACTATTATTTGTTGTATAGTATGATTCTTATCTTATGGCATAATGCTTCATAGTTAGAACATAGTTGTTATATTCTTTGAACTTTGATTCCAAATATTGAACTTATAATTATTCTTATATACATTTGAAGAGCGGTTTATGCCATTGATTTGGCTAGACCTAAATCATAATTTGAAAGCTATCCAAACCAATTGATTGGTGAGGAATCTTGTATTGACTAAGATGAACAACCTTCTTTGAAGGGAAAACTATATTTGTCGGGAGACCGACGTGCGCACTTGAGTACGATTAAACGATATGCATAATTTAGGGTACTTTAGGCTAATCACCTGTTGTACTCGTTTTTGTTGGATTATTAGTATATTACTGTTAATTCTAGTAGAAGTTCATAGTCCTTAGTGACTGCTCAGTATTCATAAAATTGAAATCTCGAACTATTTAAGTATTGAATCTTATTGCTATTTTTATGTCCTTAGCGACTATTCTTGAGAACCATTGATACTTCTTGCTATCTTTTAACTATCATTATTGTTGTACCCTTGAGAAATTTAAAACTATATTAACACCCTTCTTGCTATATTACTTGTTGAGTAAACTTGTTGCTCATTCTTGCTTTCCCTAAAAATATTTCAATTAAGGCAGAGCAAGGCTGGCCCTCAGACATTGATAAGGGCAAGGGCAAAGCTACGGAGTAGCTTCATATTCATTTAATTAGAAGTATTATGAATATGTAAAGACCTTAATTGTGTTATGTATTAGTTATGTCTAAGCTATGTTTAATTATGTTTAAGGTCTGTAAGAGATGTTTGAGTTACGAAAACTTGGGACGTGAATGATTATATTAAATAAATGTAATCTATTCTGTTATTTCTATTGCATTGAGATGTTATTTAGTCATTAGATTGTAGTATGTGATGAACCGAATTTGAGACGCGAGTGGTCTAAATTTGGGGGTTTCACAAGTTGGTATCAAAGCTGTAGTTATAACCTTAGGAGTGAGAGTCCTTAGATTATAACTTAGAAGAACTTAGAAGATAAAGAGGGGTGAAACTCATGTAGAGTTTTCATAGAGAGATACTTAGTGTGTTATGAAATATAATTTTATTCTATACAATGAACTTATGTTTTACTTAACGTTCTAATGGAGTTATTGTTTGTTTAGTCTTATGTTGGTGGTTGTAGGATGACTGACATAGGAGGACCCAGAAGAGTGGTAGAGGAGGAGCCTCGTGATATACACGTGGTATATGAGGCACCATTGATAGCTGAGCTCATTTCGGTAGTGGCTCCTATCAATGGTGATGATGAGGAGGAAGAGATGGAGTCGTTTCCCAAAGAGTCTGATCTAGAGGAGGAGCCTATAGAGGAGGAGCCTATGGGGGATGAGCCAATAGAGGACTCCGACGAGGTTACATTCGAGGATCGGATGTTAGGAGAGTACGAGGAGTGGATCCTAGAGTTAGACTACAGAGTCCAGGAGATAGAGGCTGAGGCTAAAGAAAGGGAGTCCGAGTTCCAGAAACTGAGGGACGAGGACCATCAGAGAAAGTTAGTGATGGAAGACTTGGTGGTGAAGATTGCCCATCGCAAGGAGGCATGAATCCAAATGGGGACTTTGTTTCACAGGTCGTTGGCTAGGAATGTTGACTTAGCGGGAAAGCTAGAAGAAGTGGAGCAAAGAGAGTTGAGTGAGAAGATAGAGAAGGAAGCTCTACATACTCAGTTAGAGATGGAAGTGATGGATAGGATCCACTTCGAGGAGAAGTGGGAAGAAGCCAATGATCGGGCTAACGATTTAGAAGATGAGGTGAGATGCAAGGGGAGGAAGATGAACAAGATGGGCTATGTTTTGTGCACGGCTATGGAGAGACTGATTGATGGTGTATATCATTACCCAGTGGAGTAAGGATTGACCCGGCATACCATAAGCCAAGATTTGGTGGCGCACATAACCCAAAAGGAGTACAAGAGCGCTTTGGAGCGTGGGATGATAGATTGAGGTCTAGATGTTAGTAGTTTAGTAGTAGTAGTTGTTAGTCAATTATGATTTGTTGTTTTATTCCCAATCTTTTGTGTGAGATATGGGATAGCTATGTGAACCCCCAAACTTTTGTAAAATGTTATAGGGGTAGTATGTTAGTATTTGTCCCCATCTTTTATGATATTATGGGATATGTGTTGACATTTATAGAAGTATGCTAGGAATGATCATGTTAATGTAATGATTTGGATATGAATATAAATTATCTTATTTCAGAAACATGTTATAAAATCTTATTCCTTATTCATTTGAGAAATGTTTAAATAATAAAACAAGATAATAAAAATGAAAATTTTATGATGTAGAAAATGCCGCCAAGACGTAGACCAGCGACACCGAAAAAGTCAGTCAATAACGAGAGAAGACAAGTAGACCATATTCAAAGGCTAGTAGATTTGTTAGGGGAGGCTCTTAGGGGAAGGAATAATGAAGCCGATCGCACCCCCAAGCAGCTCTAGTCATAAACTTTAAGGACTTTAGGAGTGTAGGACCTCCGAAATTCATGGGTACTACCGATCCGATCGTGGCACAGACATGGATCAAAGAGATGGAGAAGGCTTTTACCATCGCTCGTGTGGGTGAAGACCAGAAGATGGTGTTTACCACCTATATGATGAGAGGCGAGGCGAACTACTAGTGAGAGGCGAATCAACAAAGAGCAGGAGAAGGGATAATAACATGGGAGAGATTTAAAACTTTATTTTTTGAGAACTATTTCCCCAAAAGCATGAAGAATATGATGGAGGTGAAGTTCTTAGAACTTAAGCAAGGAGATATGACGGTGGCGCAATACACGGCTAAGTTCAATGAGCTAGTCCGGTTTACAAAACACCAAGTAGGAGATGAAGAGAGAAAGGCTAGACGTTTTGAGCAAGGACTGAAACCTTGGTTGTTCAACAAGGTGTCAGTTCTTCAGATGGATTCTTTTGCAACATTGCTAGAGAAGGCCATTATTGCAGAGGGAGGTAGTGAAGCTTTGAGTTTGTATAACAAGGAAAAGAGGGGTAAGAACACTGGAGGAGATAGACGTGGAGGAAGCAGCATCGGAGGAAGTAATTTAGGAAAGAGGAAGTGGGAGAACAGCAACAACAACAACAACAACAACAACAACAACAAAAATCACAACAATCAAGTGGGGAAATTTTGTGGAGATTTCAAGAAGAGAGACGAGGGATGCCCAAAGTGTGGGAAGAATCACCAGGGCGAATGCTGGAAGGGGCGCAGTACTTGCTACAACTACGGCCAAGAGGGACATATTTCACCCAACTGCCCGAAGCCCAAGAAGATCAAGGGTTGTTTCGCTTGTGGCTCGGCGGACCACCTGATTAAAGATTGCCCAAAGAAAGGAAGCGGCGGCGGAAGTGGCCAGAAAGGGGGAAGCAACAAATTGATGATTGGCGGGCCAACGCCATCCAACCGTCCAATTGCCAGAACGTTTAACATGACTATCTAGGACGCAGTAGCTGCGAAGGAAATAGTGTCAGGTATTATCACAATCAATAATATAAATACATATGTATTATTTGATTCGGGTGCCACTTATTCTTTTGTATATGATGAATTTTCTAGTCGACTTAATTTACCCCGAGAACGATTAAGAAATCCTTTGAACATAGAGGTTGCGAATAAAGAAGTAATCCCTATAGAATACGTTTACCGAAATTGTCACGTAAACATTAGAGATCATGAACTAAGCGTATACTTGATATCGATAAGATTGGGAGAGTTTGACGTAATATTGGGAATGGATTGGTTGTATAACCATGCTGCGATAATTGATTGTCAGAATAAAAGTGTAAACCTTCATACTCTGAATAAGTCTAAGGTAGTGTTTTATGGTAGCTCATCGCTTAAGCAATCGTGTTGTCTTACGATGATGCGGGCCAAGAAATTGTTAAGGAAAGGATGTGTCTCTTACTTAGCTTACATTGTTGATACTCGAAAAAAGAGGGTAGAAATTAAGGATATACATGTAGTGAGAGAATTCCAAGATGTATTTCGGGACAATCTTCCTGGTCTTCCGCCAGACAAAGAAATCAAATTTGTAATAGACTTAGCACCGGGAACTGCACCGATTTCAAAAGCCCCATATCGTATGGCGCCAGTAGAAATAAAGAAATTGATGATACAATTGCAAGAGTTACTAGATAAGGGTTACATTCGGTCGAGTGTGTCTCTTCACCAGTGTTGTTTGTAAAGAAGAAGGATGGATCGATGAGGCTCTATATCGATTATCAAGAATTGAATAGAGTAACGATCAAGAATAGATATCTATTACCATGGATAGACGACCATGAGGCTCTGTATCGATTATCAAGAATTGAACAAAGTAACGATCAAGAATAGATATTCGTTACCAAGGATAGATGACCTTTTTGATCAACTGAAGGGAGCGAAGTGTTTCTCCAAGATAGATCTACGAACGGGCTATCACCAGTTGAAAGTACGGGAGGAGGACATATCAAAGACGGCGTTCCAAACTCGTTACGGACATTTCAAATTTTTGGTAATGCCATTCGGGTTGACAAATGCTCCGGCATGGACTTGATGAACAGAGTTTTCAAGCCATTCTTAGATAAATTCATAGTAGTTTTCATCGACGATATATTGATCTACTCAAAGATGGAAGAAGAACACGTCGAATATCTGAAGATGGTTTTGGAGGCGCTAAGAAAGGAGAAGATGTATGCAAAGTTTTCTAAGTGTGAATTTTGGATGAAGAAAGTTCAATTCTTAGGACACGTGGTGGATAAGGATGGGATTTTCGTAGACCCTACAAAGGTAGAAACAATGAGCAATTGGGAACAACCAAAGACGCCAACTGAAGTAAGAAGTTTCTTAGGGTTAGCTGGGTACTATCGAAGATTTTTCTAGGATTTTTTTAAGATAGCAACCCCGTTGACCAATATAACGAGGAAGACGGTAAAGTTCGTATGGACGGACAAGTGCGAAGAAAGTTTTCAAGAGCTGAAGAAGAGGCTAAGCGAGTAACCTGTATTATCATTACCAGATGATACGAGAGGATATGTAGTGTATAGTGATGCGTCGCACAGAGGACTTGGTTGTGTGCTAATGCAGCATGGCAAAGTCATTACGTACGCATCACGACAACTGAAGGATTACGAAAAATGATACCCTACTCATGACTTAGAGTTACCGATAGTAGTTTTTATGTTAAAGATTTAGAGACGTTATTTGTATGGAGAGAAATGTGAGATATACACAGACCACAAGAGTCTGAAATATATCTTCACACAGAAGGAATTGAACATGCGTCAGAGAAGGTGGTTAGAACTAATCAAAGATTATGACTGCAATATTCTTTATCACCCAGGAAAGGCAAACGTAGTAGCCTGCCTAGGTGTTAAGCAGGAAAGGAAGGGAAAAGTTGATTCAGCTGACAACTCAGGAGGAGTTAATAAGGGAAATGGAGAAATTGGAAATAGAGGTAAAGGGACCAGAGAGGCCTGCAGAAAAATTGTTTACAGTGGAAGCTCGTCCAAACTTGTTGGACAGAATAAATGAATCACAAGAGAAGGATGAAGAGTGCGAGAAAATCAGGAAGACGATCAAAGAAAATGAAGAAGAGAAATTCAAAATGGATAAAGACGATATTTTGAGATTCGAAGAGAGAGTGTGGGTACCAGCAATAACCGAGTTGAGGGAAGAAATTGTGTATGAGGCACACAATACGACGTATTTCGATCATCCAAGAGGCACAAAGATGTACCGAGATTTGAGGCAACACTTTTAGTGGCCCAATCTGAAATGAGAAATCGCGGAGTGCGTTAGTAAATGTCTTACTTGCCAACGGGTCAAAGCAAAGCACCAGAGGACGAGTGGTCTACTTCAACCGTTGGAAATACCAAAGTGGAAATGGGAGCACATTACGATGGACTTCGTGGTGGGACTTCCAGTCACACAAAAAGGTTTTGATGCCATTTGGTTTATCATAGATCGAATAAGGCTCATTTTCTACCGATCAAGATCCGATATAATTTGAATCAGTTAATGAGCCTGTACGTAAAGGAAATTATTTCACGACATGGAGTGTCAGTATCAATAGTCTCTGATGGAGATCCGCGCTTAACGTCAAAATTCTAGAAAAGTCTACAAGAAAGGATGGGAACACAACTAAGGTTGAGTCCTGCTTATCATCCGTAGACAGACGAACAAAGTGAGCGAACAATACAAACGCTAGAGGACATGCTAGAACTTACGTGATGGACTTCAAGGAAAATTGGGATGACCACCTACCCCTAGTAGAATTTGCTTATAACAATAGTTACCATGGAAGTATCGGCATGCCACCGTACGAAGCTCTTTACAGAAGAAAGTGTAGAACACCGTTGTGTTGGGACAAAATTGGAGAAAGACGAATGTTGGGACCAGAGTTAGTGCAACAAACTGCAGACGTGGTGGCAGTAATAAGAGCCAGATTAGTAGCTACACAAGATCGCCAGAAGAAATACGTAGATTTGCATTGTCAAGATAGCGACTTGAAGTCAAAAGTTACGTTTTCTTGAAAGTATCTCCCTGGAAAGGAAAAATACGATTCGACAAGAAGGGAAAATTGAGTCCGAGGTTCATAGGACCATTCGAGATATTGAAGTGAGTGGGCGAAGTGGCATACAAAGTTTTATTGCCACCCGAGTTGGAGCACATCCATAACGTGTTTTACATCTCCGTGTTGCATCCGTACAAGCCTGACTACAAACACGTGATTTCCTACAAGCCCATTCAAGTGGAGAAGAATCTGGCATATGAAGAAATTCTTGTCCAGATATTAGATAGGAAAGAGCATACGTTAAGAAATAAAATTATATCTTCTGTAAAAGTACTTTGGTGAAACCTCGATGCCAAGGAAGCCACGTGAGAATTAGAAGATAAGATGCGAAGGGATTATTCCCATTTATTTGTGTAACCTTGCACCAAATCCGAGGACAAAATTTTTATAAGGTGGGTGGATGTAAGAACCGTGAATTTTACGAATAGATATTGATAATAATATTAATAAGAAAGTGAATATTTATTTGAATATAAATATTGATGTGTTGTGAAATGAGTAATTCAATTAATTCAAATTAAATTTATAAGAATTGAGAAAAATGTGGAGTTATGATGAGATTTATGAAATGCCTTGTGTGGCATGAGAATAGAAATTTTAATGGTTTAATTTAATTAAGGAATGAATGAATTAAGAACTGAATGATTAATTAATATTATATTATTAATTAATTGTTATGGTGAATAATAGAATACTATTGAGTAAAATAATTTACATAATTAGAATTATATTTACTCATTTAATTCATTTGTGCAAAATATGTGATAATATAAAGTATAATGTGACATTGCAATATAACTATGTAGTATAGGAATTATATGGTAAAAAAGAAGTGTAGTGTAACACTTTAATGTGACTATATAATATATAAAACTATATAGTAAAATGGAATGAATTATAAGTTACATAAATAATGTTTATGTGACAATATGTATGTGTGAGAACATTAAAGATAAACTTTATGTGTATTAAATCAATGATTTGCAAATTAATAATTAATTCAATAAGTAAGTAAATTGGAATAATAAAGTTCTAAGGAGATATTGAATTATTAGTGACCAATTAAATTGAGTCCATACATGTTATAAATATTAATTGGACTAGACTAATGTACATGGATTATATGAAATGGGTACATAAATAATCCCTAACTTCCATGTTGTAATAACATTTAGTTATCAAATGTGGAATTATAAGCCAAAAAGGAAATAAAGCTAAGTGTATTAACAAACAATTCGTTGCTACACGACTAGACAAACTTTTTGTCCCATATTTAGTGACCAACACAGTGCTCAAACAGTAGCCTATTTCTTCATTGCGTAAACTCCAGCTGCTATAATTTGTAGTGATGACGGCTATGGAGATGGTGGGGATAGAGTGGTTGGCTAACTTTAGCATATCCATTGTTTTCTCTTATCTTCCATTGATTCAAACCATAATGCAAAGCCATAAACTGGAAAACTATTTTTCTATAAGTAGAAGCTCTGTTGTCCATTTTCTTGTTACTGAGATTGCTTGATAAGTATAGTTAGATAGTGGGAGCTGCTGAGAATTGAGGGAGTGAAATTAGTGTATTGAAGGAGTTCAATTCAAGTTTCAAAAGGTATAAACATTTCATTGTGTTCTTAAGTTAAGTTTTGATAAATTCTTATAATTCTCATGAATTCTCTGTTATTTGGTATGTAATGGCATGTCATTGTGTTATCTGAGTCTGCAAGCATGTTTAGAAGTGTTGCAGTAGGTTAGGTTGCAGGTTTAACAATGTGAGTGTTGAGGCTCTGTAGAAGTAGAGCCTTTTTATTTTGCCTCCGGGCGAAGTGGCACGGCCGCGCCACTTCTATAGCATTACATCACTCGGCCGCGCGGGCTACCAGTGTTGGAAAACAAATTTTGTTGCTTCTGTTATGTTGAGCATGCTAGTTGAACTTGATACTAGTTATAAATATCCCCGACATGCTAACATAGGTTGCCATACTTGTAGTCACTCACGTTAGCTTGTTTTAAGTTTGAGTTTTCAAGAAAACTTATACGTTTGGAAAACAAACCTTGTTGCAAAAAACCTTACTTGTTGCAAACAACCATACTTGTATTCTAACCTTATGAGCATGTGTAAATAACCTAGATATGTAAGTAAATGAGTATAACATAAGGCATAAGCTTGCTTTGTGTATAATAAAGTTTTGTTAGATTGGTTTTAATGATTTTTCTAAAGGAAAACTTGGAGTTCGAAATAAAAACTTGGTGAATCTTGCGACCTTTGAATTCTAAACTTTTGAGCATGCTTATGTGACTTAGATATATATATACATGAGTATAAAATGTGAGTTCAAAGTTTCATTGCATGCTTAGTTTGTTTAACATGAGATTTTTGAGAAAGATGTTGAAGTTGAAAACCAACTTTGTTGGGAAAATACCCTATTTATATTCTGAACTTTTGGACCAACATGATAAGACACTTTATGCATCTAGACATGATTGATATGTGCATCAATCTAGCTAAGTATGTTATGAACTAGTCAAGCATATTTGCAAATGATTTCTAAAAAGGTAAAACTATGTTAATTTGGAATACATGGGTAGAATGACTCGAACATGTATGTTTAAGGTTTATTAACCTCATTATATAGTATAATGGTTAAACATGAGTAGCTTATTAAAAATTGGTTTCATTTAGGCTTGATAGAAATTTTTCTAAAAAGAAAACCATAGCATTAAAATAATCTTAAAATGACCATAGAAGAGACCAAACCTATTCATAGACATCACGTCATGTATGATTCTGCAAATGTCATCATAAATGTGTTAGGTTTGTAATATTCATAAACGTAATCAAATTGCACAAAATAAGTAAAAGCATGAAAAATCAGAGTTTTAAAATTTTATAAACCAAATACCCGGATCATCCTTTATGCACAATTATTAATTAAACGAAAAGATAAAGATCAAAAATTATACCCTTGAAGAATCGAGCTTCCTCAGGTACAAGTTCACCTCCAATCCTTTTTGCGTTCAACTTGAATCCACCGGGTTTGGTTCCTTCCTTTGATCAACGTTAGCCACCCAAGTGTTTGGCCTCTAGAGGTGATCCACCAAGAAAGAAAAAATATTCAAGAAGAAGGGTGGTTGGCTAAACCCTAGTTTTCTATCTCTATAGAAAAAGGTGTACTCTCCAACAATTGGAATCACGTCTGTTGTGAAAAAATCAATAACAACTCAACATCCATAATAAGACTCCTCTTATTTATAGATGTAGGCAACCCTCCTTAACAATTAAGGAATTAGGTTTTATTTTAATTAATTAAACTCCTTGAAATAATTAGGCTCCCAATCTTATTAGGAATAATTAATTAAACTCTTTTAATTAATTAGCCTCCTAATCTTATTAGAATATATGAGAGTACTTTTATTAATTAATTCTCAAACTCTTTTAGTATTAAATAATAGTAATAGTAATAATAATAATAAGACTCTTCTTATTAAGTTATATTTAATATTTCCAAAATATTAAATAATAAATATTAAGCTATTTAATTTATTCTATCACCATAGATTAAATTAAATACACTTAACATATTATTACGATTATGCCATTAACTTCTTTAATAATTATTCTTCCTTTTATGGTGTGACCCTTTAGGTTCTCCATATTAAACCGGTTGTGAATAAATCAATTAGAACAATTCTAATCTTATATAAATAAATAAATTAAACTATTAATTTATTTAACTAAATAATATTTATTCTATAATAGAGATAAGCCTCCCTAGCGATTAACGACTTTTCAGATAATATAGATTTCAACATTAATCATAAAAGAACCTTTGAGTAAATAGTTACCGTACAATTCAATCCTTCCACCGTACAATGTCTCAATTAAATATAAGACATGGAATTACTGTCAAGTCTTATTTTATTTAATTATATGTATTTCGACTCTTAAATACACAACTCCAAATAATACAAATTAGAAACTCCTTTCTAATTTCATTCTACCTTGGCCAAGGACTACTGAGTTGTCATTTATCGAATCACATATATAGGACATTTCTCTTCTTTTACTAGAAGCGGTAGATTCTTTATTGATCATACATTATCCTCTATGTACAACTAATTATATCCAAGCATACCCTTTGATATACCCTAAGGGTCCTACGGAATAAGTCAAAGTATAACTCATCATACACAAGATACTATGATGTTCTCAAGTCCAAGGATCACTTGTACTACTATCACTACAGAAATTCCTATTGACAGGCAAGTAAAACTCTATTAGGTATTCCTTAGCTAGCCACGTTCAATGAACTTATTCTCTAATAAGCACCTACATACTTGTTTTAGTGTCTCCACACAAATGATTATGAGATCAATCATCCTCATCCAATGAGCAAGCAACATTTGTACCAATCTATCCGGATTCACTAATCCCCAATTTAGTAATCTAACGATTGGTAACTATTTTAGTTTTAAGATTTCTAAGAATTTAGATCTCATTAGAATTATCATCATCATTATTCTAAAAGCATTGCTTAAAACTATGGATTTATCACATATTATAAAATAACATCATGTAGATAATTAAAAGCCTTTAATAAATTAATACATTTTATTAATAAATAAACGAGATTGTTACAAAGTATGTACTTTATCATCAAACATGATTGGCTTGTGTGCATACTACTATCAATCTCCCACTTGCACTAAAGCCAATCGTCATGGTATCTCATACCCTTCTTCTTTAAGTGACGATTATCCTGCTGTTGGATAAGCTTTAGTTAATGGATATGTAATGTTGTTATTGACAGTTCACTATCTCTATAGTTATTTCCCATCTTTCAATAATTCTTATAATCAAATGAAAGTGCCACAACATATGTTTAGATCCAAGATGACACTTAGGAACTATTCCTAGTTCTGTAATGAACTTTTCATCCAAACAATCAACTTGCAGTTTTATTTATAGCTATATACTTTATCTTTATCACTAAACCAGCAACTCTTTGCTGGTTGAAACCTTTCCAATTCACAGCACCACCGTTCAAGGTAATACTTTACCTTAAAGTGAATTTTCTGTCGTCTTGGTCTGTTTAAAAAAACCTTAAGTCTATTAAGCCCTCTACTTGTAATTTAGACCCACCATAAATTTTAATCACATCCTTAGTGTCGGTTAAGTACTTTAAGATGTTTTTCACTGTCTTATAGTGATCTTCTCCAGAATATGACCGATCAACATCATGTCTCGTATATTTTATTGTATACATGATTGTCACTCATGCGATTTCTCTTTTAGGAGTCTATGGGGATTATTAAGAGAGATACACTTCAGGGCTCATCAACATGAGACATCTCTTGGAGTTTTTCATGCTAAACGACTTTAGCATCAAATGAATATATGTTCCTTGGGTTAAGCCGAGCATCCTTTTAAATCTATCTATATAGATTTATATCCCCAATTAAGATACTCTTCCCAAATCATTCATGGAGGAATGTTTAGACAACTTTATCTTTACTGATTGTAGCATTAGTATGTCATTCCTTATCCGTCCGTAATATATCAACATATAATATTAGAAATGTCACGATGTTTCCACTGACCCTTTGTACACACTAGGTTCATTCTTGTTTTTGATCAAATCAAACTCTTTTGATTATCTCATCAAAACGAATATTCCATTTTTAAAAAGCTTACTTTAATCCATTTCTCTGAGTGTCTACAACTCTTACCTCATCGTATGTAACTAGATCATCATCTTCTATGATACGTACCTCATCATCATCATCCATGATGAATCCATACCTCCCAGGTATCTTCGACACTATTCCAGATTTATGATTCAGTTGTGGTACAATAGTTCTATCTACAAGTTCCTCTTATTTGACTTATAGTGTTTTGTAGTTCTTAAACTCTTTAAGATCTATTATCCTCCCACTAGCCCCTTTAATGATAAACATCTTTATCTTAGAAGGTAGCGTGTTTCGCAATAAACACCTTTTGCTAAGTAGGATTATAGAACATATACCCTAAAGTTACTTTAGGATGTCCCACAAATGTGTACTTGTCAAATCTTGTCCCAAGCTTATCCTTTGAAACCTTTTTCATATAAGTTGGACAAGCCCTTATCTTAACATACTTAAGATTAAGAATCATCCCTGTCCATAACTCTTATAGAGTCTTGGGGTCGAATTTTGAGGTTACCTTTTCCGTAGATATACATCCATTTCTAGAATATTACCCCAGAAGGATACTGGAATGTCGATAAAATCATTATGGACCGTACCATGTCCAACAAGGTACAATTTTTTTTCAGATACATCAATCAATTATTGCGTATTAGGAGGCGTCCATTATGAGAAAACCATTTAAGATGATTTAGAAACTCATTGCACAAGTATTCCTTCCTCGATCTAATCAAAGAAACTTTATACTTTGCCAATTTGTTTCACTTCTTAATTCTTTGAACCTTTCAAATAATTTACAATTGTATTTAAGCAAATACACACATTCAACTTTTTGAATGATCATCTCCTTTTCTTATACGAGTTTGTTCAATTTGCAAAATAATTTTTCATGTAAGTCAAGTACACAAAATCCATTAAGTAATATTTCAGTTCTATACAAATTATAAATAGAACAACAATTGTTCTTAAATACAATTCCAAAGATTTCATTGTCCAACAACAAAATAGAAATAATGTTTCTAACAAGAACTCAAATACAATAACAACTTATTGACTTAATAGACTTTCCTGTAGGCAATACTAAATAATAAGTTCTTATGGCTAATGCAGCAACCTTTGCTTCATTTTCCACACATAGGATTATTTATCCTTTATTTAGTTTTCTACTTCTGTTTGGTTCCTTCATAAATCTATATTTATGAGAACCAAAGCCAGTATCCAATACATAAGTAGAATCTTGACTTAAAGAAAAATTTATTTAATTCATAAACAAAACTATATTGTAACTAAAGCTTCACTAAGCTTCTTCTGGTTAGCCACTTCAAGATGTTTCTCGCAGTTTCTTTTCCAGTGTCTAGGTTTATTGCAGTGGAAGTAAACTCTTTTGCTATACGTATTAATTTTGTTCTTATTATCCATTATTTTTGCCCTTTCTATTTACCTTCTTAGAATCGTTCTTCTTTTTAGAAGATCCTTTAGCCCCTACTAGTAAGACATGGTCTTTCTTGGTTGGAAAGTGACTCTCAATATTTTTTAACATGTTAAGTAAATTAGGGAGGCTGATATCTAGCTTGTTCATATGAAAAATTTACAACAATTATAAAAAGGAGTCTGGGAGTAACTGCAAGATCAAATCTTGACTCAACTCTACATTCATGACTAAACCTGTTGTCCTAATTGTTCAATAAACTTGATCATGTTAAAGACTTTTGTCTGTATTGTAGTGTCATCGGTCATTCTAGATCGAAAGAGCTACTTAGATATCTGATATCTATCAGTCCTACTTTCCTTACCATTTCTACTTGATATGAAGGAATATAGTAGGAGCATCCATAGTTTCATGCTGACGCTGAAGCTCGTTACTCATGGATGCGAGCATGATGCATTGAGTCAATTGTGCATCATCTTGCCACTTTCTAAAAGTAGCAATCTCTTTCTCAGAGGCATTGTCTGTAATCATTGCAGGGATAGGCGTATTAAGGACATAAGATAGCTTTTCAGCCGTGAGAACTATTCTCAAATTCCTTAACTAATCTGTTTAATTCGGTCCTGTTAATTTAGCATCTAATATGCTACACAGTGATAGTAATTTAGACATTGTAAAATTCTGTAAATGAATTTGTTCTTAACAATATTTTAGCATATATTCTTTTATTAATTACCAAAATAATTTAGGTCTTATTTTAAATTGGTATCTCCCACTATTTTCTTCAAACTATATTACCCTCAATTTATATAGTTCGGCGATATCTGATTAAAGATATGCTAGTGAGAATAAGGATCCCATTTCAAATGTATATAGCCTTATGTGTGCACAATAAACTATATATAAATAAATAGGTAGACAACTCTTGTCAATTACATCAACTATGCAACTCCTTGTATTTTACCTCTTAGATCATAATGGTCAAGTGTGTGCACATCCAAAATATTATGATCTAAGTTAAGTCATACCTAGCACTCCATATATTCAAAAGAAAAATATTGTCCTTATGTGTGCACAACAAAACAACATTGTTCAGTCTATTTATAAGCATTAAATGTGATAAAATAACATCTTAAATATTTAATATTTGTCTTGTGTATGCACAACAAACTCATATTAAATATTTAATACTCTATTATTTTACCATGCTAGAAGGCGACGTTCAATATTTTAAATATCTTTGAACATTACAACTTAATATAATTTATTTGAGGGTTTTGTTATTAATTTATCTCATCTTGTTTAGCGGGCATGCACATATATATATATATATATATATAAAATACGCGTCATATTAATTAACATGCGAATCATGTTTGCATAATATATATATATATATATATATATATATATATATATATATATATATATATATATATATATAAGCATGCACATATAGAATACTATATTCTACCCGGATTGATTATGAACTTTTATTCTAGTTTGGTTCACTAGAGCCGCCAAGTGAACCAAAAGGTCAAACATAGGGTGTAAAAATTAAATTTAAATATAACTATTACATTTAAATCCCAGGCTCCATTACAAACGGTTCTTCAAGCGCTTCTTGCTCCTTGATCTCCAATTCTTCAAAATAATTATAATTATTCCTATTACAAAACTATTTAAAATAAATAGAAACCTTAATCAGCAATCAAGAGGAAGTACATAGGAGGGAGATAGAATTTACATTAAGAAAAAATTAGAGAAGACGAGGTACGCAGACCCCATTTAATAAAATACATACATTCATGCATTTAACTAAAATAAAATTCAATCACATTGGTCAATAGTTCATAATCAATCTCATTAATTATCATACACATCTACATATGCATCAACAAATAAATTTATCTCATGAATAATAAACATTCAATATATATATATATATTGATATCATTTAATGGGCAAATTTAGTTAGCATAAAATCTAATTTTGAATCAAAATAAACTCCTTTATTTTAATCCAAATTTAAATCAAAATAAACCTCTTTTATTTTAATTTATCCAATTTTTGAATAAAATAAACTATTTTATTTTAATCAAATTCTTAAATCAAAATAAACTCATTTGTTTTAATTAATTATGGAATCCAATTCCAAGTAAAAAAAAAACTTCTTTATCAAAAGAAACACGGATTCTCTTTCCTATTCACAAATAAACTCCTTTATTTTGAATAATATGAAATCTTATTCCATATCTAAATAAACTCTTTTATTTAAGGAAATACGAACTCTCTTTCCTATTCACAAATAAACTCTTTTAATTTTGAATAATATGAAATCTTATTCCATATCTAAATAAACTCATTTATTTAAAGAAATACAGATTCTCTTTCATATTCATAAATAAACTCTTTTATTTTGAATAATATGAAATCTTATTTCATATCTAAGTAAACTCCTTTATTTAAGAAAACATGGAATCCAATTTTAACTCCAATTAGTTATTATGGAATACAATTCCAACTCTAATTAGTTAGCATAAAATTCAATTTTAAAATTAAAATAAACTATTTATTTTAATTATAAAATTAATAAGATTATATATATATATATATATATATATATATATATATATATATATATATATATATATAATACTAACTATATCATGATCCTGAATCTTGAATCCTGTTACATGATTCATTCGGTTTACTTGTTATATATATAATAATAATAACTTAACTTACATATATAATTTAACAGGTGGAACTTTTATATATGATATATACCATTTATATCATATATAATAATAACACAACTAACATGATATATCTGTTACCAATATGTAATATCAAGTCACTATGTATATAATATCCTTCAGATTCACGTATATATATATATATATATATATATATATATATATATATAATAAACTAGATGTAGCCCAGGCCACGTGAATCAGGGGATTCCAAAAGAAAAGGCAAGATTCGCGAATCTTATTACCTTTTTTTTCTTTTTTTTTAAAATAAATTCTATACAACAAATTATGCCCAAAAAATTTGTTCTAAACACATATCAAATCGGAACAATTAATAATTCGCATAAAGGTTTGGCTCTGATACCACTGTTAGGTTTGTAATATTCATAAACGTAATCAAATTGCACAAAATAAGCAGAAGCATGAAAAATCAGATTTTTAAAATTTTACAAATCAAATACCCGGATCATCCTTTATGCACAATTATTAATTAAACGAAAAGATAAAGATCAAGAATTATACCCTTGAAGATTCGAGCTTCCTCAGGTACAAGTTCACCTCCAATCATTTTCGCGTTTAACTTGAATCCACCGAGTTTGGTTCCTTCATTTGATCAACGTTAGCCACCCAAGTGTTTGGCCTCTAGAGGTGATCCACCAAGAAAGAAGAAATATTCAAGAAGAAGGGTGGTTGGTTAAACCCTAGTTTTCTATCTCTATAAAAAAAAGGTGTACTCTCCAATAATTGGAATCACGTTTGTTGTGAAAAAATCAATAACAACTCAACATCCATAATAAGACTCCTCTTATTTATAGATGTAGACAACCCTCTTTAACAATTAAGAAATTAGGTTTTATTTTAATAAATTAAACTCTTTTAATTAATTAGGCTCCCAATCTTATTAGAAATAATTAATTAAACCCTTTTAATTAATTAGCCTCCTAATCTTATTAGAATATATGAGAGTACTTTTATTAATTAATTCTCAAACTCCTTTAGAAATTAAATAATAATAATAGTAATAATAATAATAAGACTCTTCTTATTAAATTATATTTAATATTTCCAAAATATTAAATAATAAATATTAAGTTATTTAATTTATTCTATCACCATAGATTAAATTAAATACACTTAACATATTATTACTATTATGCCATTGACTTCTTAAATAATTATTCTTCCTTTTATGGTGTGACCCTTTAGGTTCTCCATATTAAACCGGTTGTGAATAAATCAATTAGAACAATTCTAATCTTATATAAATAAATAAATAAATTAAACTATTAATTTATTTAAATAAATAATATTTATTCTACAATAGGGATAAGCCTCCCTAGCGATTAACGACTTTTCAGATAATATAGATTTCAACATTAATCATAAAAGAACTTTTGAGTAAATAGTTACCATACAATTCAATCCTTCCACCGTACAATGTCTCAATTAAATATAAGACATGGAATTACTGTCAAGTTTTATTTTATTTAATTATATGTATTTCGACTCTTAAATACACAACTCCAAATAAAACAAATTAGAAACTCCTTTCTAATTTCATTCTACCTTGACCAAGGACTACTGGGTTGTCATTTATCGAATCACATATATAGGACATTTCTCTTCTTTTACTAGAAGCGGTAGATTCTTTATTGATCATACATTATCCTCCATGTACAACTTATTATACCCAAGCATACCCTTTGATATACCCTAAGGGTCTTAAGGAATAAGTCAAAGTATAACTCATCATACACAAGATACTATGATGATCTCAAGTCCAAGGATCACTTGTACTACTATCACTACAGAAATTCCTATTGACAGGTAAGTAAAACTCCATTAGGTATTCGTTAGCGAGCCACGTTCAATGAACTTATTCTCTAGTAAGCACCTACATACTTGTTTTAGTGTCTCCACACAAATAATTATGAGATTAATCATCTTCATCCAATGAGCAAGCAACATATGTATCAATCTATCCGGATTCACTAATCCCCAATTTACTAATCCAACGATTGGAAACTATTTTAGTTTTAAGCTTTCTAAGAATTTAGATCTCATTAGAATGATCATCATCATTATTCTAAAAACATTACTTAAAACTATGAATTTATCACATATTATAAAATAACATCATGTAGATAATTAAAAGCCTTTAATAAATTATACTTTTTATTAATAAATGAACGAGATTGTTACAAAGTATATACTTTATCATCAAACATGATTGGCTTGTGTGCATACTACTTTTAAAATGTTTATCGGTGTGCAAGTCGGGCCAAACTTCTGTTTATCAGCTCTGGTTTAAACCAGGAGCAGCAAAATCGCGCCACTCCCTAGTTCAAATCCAGTGCAGCTACGCCACCCTGCAGTGAATTCTGCATTCTGCTTGTAATCTGAGATTTAATGCATGCTTATATTGTTACCTTAACCTGTATTATATGACCAGTACATTATCCAATATGTCAAGAAGCATGCTAATGATAGAATCCTATGTGGGATAAGTGTTTATAACTTTAAGTCAAAATGTGATTACAAACTATGTTCTTTAATGTCATAGTGTATTAGAAACTGATTTTTGGTGTTATATGATGACATACATATGAGATCACAGGACTAAGAGAAGACTAACAATATATGTTTAGTATCGATGAATTACACTTGTGTATCATAACAAATTATGATAGTAGGTGTACATATTGAACTTGTACAACTAATGTGTTTATACTTAAATAGGATATTATAGTTCATTGGAGTGGTATTAAGCTATACTTTGGTAAACCACCCTTGTGGCAAGAATTTGAACCCTATTTTATATTGAGCAAGTATCCGAATTCTATTTTATATTGAGCAAGTATCCAAACTCTATTTTATATTGAGCAAGTATATAAACCCTATTTCTTTGATGTAAGTTTCCTATATTACACAATTTTGAATTTGTGCAAGTATTCGAACCCTACTCTTTACTTAGCATTACTTGAACTTGTACTATTATTTGTTGTATAATATGATTCTTATCTTATGACGTAATGCTTCATAGTTAGAACAGAGTTGTTATATTCTTTGAACTTTGATTTCAAATATTGAACTTATAATTGTTCTTATATACATTTAAAGAGCGATCTATGTCATTGATTCGGCTAGACCTAAATCATAGTTTGAAAGCTATCCAAACCAATTGATTGGTGAGGAATCTTGTATTGACTGAGATGAACAACCTTCTTTGAAGGGAAAACTATATTTATTGAGATACCGACGTGCGCACTTGAGTACGATTAAATGATATGCATAACGTAGGATACTTTAGGCTAATCACCTGTTGTACTCGTTTTTATTGGATTATCAGTATATTATTGTTAATTCTAGTAGAAGTTCATAGTCCTTAGTGACTGCTCAGTATTCATAAAATTAAAATCTCGAACTATTTAAGTATTGAATCTTATTGATATTTTTCTATCCTTAGCGACTATTGTTGAGAACCATTGATACTTCTTACTATCCTTGAACTATCATTATTGTTGTACCCTTGAGATATTTAAAACTATATTGAACACCCTTATTGCTATATTAGTTGTTGAGCAAACTTGTTGCTCATTCTTGCTTTCCCTAAAAATATTTTAGTTAAGGTAGAGCGAGGCGGACCCTCGGGCATTGATAAAGGCAAGAACAAAGCTACGGAGTAGCTTCAAATTTATTTAATTAGAAATATTATGAATATATAAAGACCTTAATTGTGTTATGTATTTGTTATGTCTAAGCTATGTTTAATTATGTTTAATGTCTGTAAGAGATGTTTGAGTTACGATACCTTGGGACGTGAATGATTATATTAAATAAATCTAATATATTTTGTTATTTTCGTTGCATTGAGATGTTATTTAGTCATTAGATTGTAGTATGTGATTAACCGAATGCGAGACGCGATTGGTCTGAATTTGGGGGCGTCACAGTCGATGGCGATAGCCCTCGCCTTCGGCTATGGGTGGAAGTGTCATCCTCATTACCGCCGATCAGGAATACCTTCTGTTGATCGATCTCCCGCCTCTGAACGAGCATAGCTTTCAGTGCATCGTCTGTTTCCTAAGCCTTTCTTGCCAAGATGGATCTCTGTTCGTCATTTCCTGTGTCCTGGACACGTGTTCGGGACGGAGTGTCCCTTATACAATCCTTGACTCTTCTGTCCTTATCATACATAATTATCTCCCGTCATTTCCTTTTTTATTTTAATTAATTAAACTCCTTTAATTAATTATGTTCTCAATCTTATTAGGAATAACTAATTAAAATCTTTTAATTAATTAGCCTCCTAATATTATTAGGAATATATGAGAGTACTTATATTAAATTAATTTCTAACTCTTTAGAAATTAAAATAATAATAATTGTAATAATATTAATAAGACTCCTTTTATTAATTTATATATTTAATATTTTTAAAATATTAAATAATAAATATTAAGCTATTTAATTTATTCTATCACTATAGATTAAATTAAATACACTTAACATATTATTACGATTATGTCATTAACTTCTTAAATAATTATTCTTCCTTTTATGGTGTGACCCTTTAGGTTCTCCATATTAAATCGGTTCTGAATAAATCAATTAGAACAATTCTAATCTTATTTAAATAAATAAATTAAACTATTAATTTATTTAAATAAATAATATTTATTCTACAATAGGGATAAGTCTCCCTAGCGATTAACGACTTTCCAAATAATATAAATTTCAACATTAATCATAAAAGAACCTTTGAATAAATAGTTATCGTACAATTCAATCCTTCCACCATACAATGTCCCAATTAAATATAAGACATGGATTACTGTCAAGTATTATTTTATTTAATTATATGTATTTCGACTCTTAAATGCACAACTCCAAATAATACAAATTAAAAACTCCTTTCTAATTTCATTCTACCTTGGCCACGGACTACTGGATTGTCATTTATAGAATCACATAGGACATTTCTCTTCTTTTACTAGAAGTGGTAGATTCTTTATTGATCATATATTATCTCCATGTACGACTTATTATACCCAAGCATACTCTTTGATATACCCTAAGGGTCTTAAGGAATAAGTCAAAGCATAATTCATCATACACAAGTTACTATGATGATCTCAAGTTCAAGGATCACTTGTACTACTATCACTACAGGAATTTCTATTGATAGGCAAGTAAAACTCCATTAGGTATTCCTTAGTGAGCCACGTTCAGTGAACTTATTCTCTAATAAGCACCTACATACTTACTTTAGTGTCTCCACATAAATGATCATGAGATCAGTTATCAACATCCAATGAGCAAGCAACGTATGTACCAATCTATCCAGATTCACTAATTTCTAATTTAGTAATTCAACGATTGGGAACTATTTTAGTTTTAAGCTTTCTAAGAATTTAGATCTCATTAGAATGATCATCATCATTATTCTGAAAGCATTGCTTAAAAATATGGGTTTATCACATATTATAAAGTAGCATCATGTAGATAATTAAAAGCCTTTAACAAATTAATACTTTTTATTAATAAATGAATAAGATTGTTATAAAGTATATGCTTTATCATCAAACATGATTGGCTTACGTGCATACTACTTTCAATCTCCTACTTGCACTAAAGTCAATTGCCATGGTATCTCATACCCTTCTTCTCTAAGTGACGATTATCCTGCTGTTGGATAAGCTTTAGTTAATGGATATGTAATGTTATTTTTGGGAGTCCACTATCTCTATAGTGATTTTTCATCTTTCAATGATTCTTATAATCAAATGAAAGTGCCACAACACATGTTTAGATCCAAGATGAGACTTAGAAACTATTCCTAGTTTTGTAATGAACTTTTTATCTAAACAATCAACTTGCAGCTTCATTTATAGCTATATACTTTGTCTTTATCACTAAACCAGCAACTCTTTCCTGTTTGAAACCTTTTCAATTCACTGCACCACTGTTCAAGGTAACCCTTTACCTTAAAGTGGAATTTTTGTCGTCTTTGTCTATCTAAAAAACTTGAATCTGTTAAGCTCACTAATTTTAATTTAGACCCATCATAAATTTTAAGCACATTCTTAGTGTCGATTAAGTACTTTAAGATATTTTTCACTGTCTTACAGTGATCTTCTCCAGAATATGACCGATCATCATCAGGTCTCGTATATTTCATTGTATACATGATTGTCACTCATACGATCTCTCTTTTCAGGAGTCTATGGGGACTATTAAGAGACATATACTCCATGACTCATCAACATGAGATATCTCTTGAAGTTTGCCATGCTAAACGACTTTAGCATCAAATAAATATACTTTTCTTGGGTTAAGTAGAGCATCATCTTAAATCTATCTATATAGATTTGTATCTCCAATTAAGACACTCTTCCCAAATCATTCATGGAGGTCTGTTTAGACAACTTTATCTTTACTGATTGTAGCATTAGTATGTCATTTCTAATCCATAGTATATCAACATATAATATTAGGAATGTCATGGCGCTCCCACTTACAAACTAGGTTCATTCTTATTTGTGATAAAATCTTACTCTTTTGATTTGTTTCATAAAAACAAATGTTCCATTTTTGAGAATCTTGCTTCAATCCATTTCTCTGAGTGTCTACAACTCTTACCTCATCGTATGTAACTGGATCATCATCTTCTATGATACATACCTCATCATCATCATCCATGATGAATCCATACCTCCAAGGTATCTTCGGTACTATTCCTGATTTACGATTTGATTGTGGTACAATAGTTCTATCTACAGGTTCCTCTTATTTGACTTATAGTGTTTTGTGGTTCTTGAACTCTTGAAGATCTATTATCCTCCCACTAGCCCCTTTAATGATAAACACATTTATCTTAGAAGGTAGAGTGTTTCATAACAAACACCTTTTGCTAAGTAGGATTATAGAACATATACCATAAACGTACTTTAGGATGTCCCACAAATCTGTACTTGTCAAATCTTGTCCCAAGCTTATCCTTTGAAACCTTTTTCACATAAACTGGGCAACCCCTTATCTTAACATACTTAATATTAAGAATCCTCCATGTCCATAACTCTTATAGAGTCTTGGAGCTGGATTTTGAGGTTACCTTTACGTAGATATACAGCCATTTCTGGGACATGACCCCAGAGGGATACTGGAATGTTGGTAAAATTATTATGGACCACACTAAGGTATAATTTTTCCTTTCAGATACATCAATCAATTATTACGTATCAGGAGGCGTCCATTATGAAAAAACTATTTGAGATGATTTAGAAACTTATTTCACAAGTATTTATTCCTTGATCTAATCAGAGAATCTTAATAATTTGCCAATTTATTTTACTTCTGAATTCTTTGAACCTTTTAAATAATTCACACTTGTATTTCAGCAAATACACACATTCAACTCTTTGAATGATCATCTCCTTTTCTTATAAGTTAAGTATGCAAAATTCATTAAGTAATATTCCAGTTCTATACAAAACATTATTATTATAAATAGAACAATTGTTCTTAAATATAATACCAAAGATTTTATTGTCCAACAATAAAATAGAAATAATATTTCTAACAAGAACTGGAATACAATAACTACTTATTGACTTAATTAATAGATTTGCTCGTAGACATTGCTAAACTATAAATTTCTATGGCTAATGTAGCAATCTTTGCTTCATTTTCCACACATAGGATTACTTATCTTTGTTTAGCTTTCTACTTCTGCTTGGTCCCTTCATAAATTTATATTTATTCTAACCAAAGTCGATATCCAATACCCAAGTAGAACCTTGACTTAAAGAAAAATTTATTTTAAATCATGAAAAAAATTATATTTGTAACCGAAACTTCACTAAGCTTCTTCTGGTTAGCTCTGTAAGATGCTTCTCGCAGTTTCTTTTCCAGTGTCCTGGCTTAATGCAGTGGAAGCAAACTCATTTGCTATCCGTATCAGTTTTGTTCTTATTATCCTTTATTTTTGCCTTTCTATTTACCTTCTTTGAATCGTTCTTTTTTTGGAAAGTGACTCTCAACATTTTTCAACATGTTAAGCAAATCAGCGAAGCTGATATCTAGCTTGTTCATATAAAAAATTCATAACAATTGACAAAGGAGTCCCAGACTGAGTGCAAGATCAAATCTTGGCACAACTCTCCATCCATGATAAAAACATGTTGTCCTAATTGTTCAATCAAATTGATAATGTTAAGGACTTGTGTCTGTACTGTAGTGTCATCAGTTATTCTAGATCGAAAGAGCTCATTATATATCTGATATCTATCAGTCCTACTTTTCTCACCATCAACTACTTGATGCGCAAGAATATAATAGGAGCATCCATAGTTTCATGTTGATGTTGAAGCTTGTTACTCATGGATACGAGCATGATGCATTGAGTCAACTATGCATCATCTTGCCACTTTCTAAAAGTTGCAATCTCTTCCTCAGAGGCATTATTTGCAACCATTGCAGGAAAGACGTATTAAGGACATAAGATAGCTTTTCAGCCATGAGAACTATTCTCAAATTCCTTAACCAATCCGAGTAATTCAGTCCGGTTAATTAATATCTAATATGTTTCGTAGTGATAGTAATTTAGACATTGTAAAATTCTGTAAATGAATTTGTTCTTAACAATATTTTAGCATACATTCTTTTATTAATTACCAAAATAATTTAGGTCTTGTTTTAAATTGGTATCTCCCACTATTTTCATCAAACTATATTACCCTCACTTATATAGTTCGGTAAAATCTAATTAAAGATTTGCTAGTGAGAATAATGATCCAATTTCAAATGTATATAGCCTTGTGGTGACATAATAAACTATATATAAATAAATAGGTAGACGACTCTAGTCAATTACATCATCATGTAACTCCTTTTTATTTTGCCTTTTAGATTATTTTGATCAAGTGGTGGCACGTCCGAATCAAAATTATCTAAGTTAAGTCCAACCTAGCACTTCCATAAATTTAAAAATGAAAAATATTGTCCTTGTGGTGACACAACAAAATAATATTGTTCAATTTTTTTTATAAGCATCAAATGTGATAAAATTAACATCTCAAAAAATTAATATAAGCCTTGTGGTGAGACAACTAACTTATAGTAATTAATTGATACTCTATTATTTTTATCATGCTAGAAGGCGATGTTCGATATTCCAAATATCTTTGAACGCTTAGAACTTAATATAAAATATTTGAGGAGTTTGTTATTAATTTGTCTCATCTTGTTTAGCGCACATGCACACATATATATAAAATATGCGCCATATTAATTAGCATGCGAAGCATGTTTGTATTATATATATATATATATATATATATATATATATATATATATATATATATATATATAGTATAAGCATGTACATATAGAATACTATATTCTACCCGGATTGATTATGGACTTTATTCTAGTTTGGTTCACTAGAGCCACCAAGTGAACCAAGAGATCAAACCTAGGGTGCAAGAATTAAATTTAAATATAACTATTACATTTAAATTCGGGTTCCATTACGAACGGGTCTTCAAGCGTTCCTTGCTCCTTGATCTCCAATTCTTCAAAATTAATTCTAACTATTCGTATTACAAAACTATTTAAAATAAATAGAAACCCTGATCAGCAGTCAAGGAGAAGTACATAGGAAGGAGTTAAAATTTATATTAAAGAAAATTTAGAGAAGACGAGGTATGCAGACCCCATTTAATAAAACTCATACATTCACGTATCCAACTAAAATACAATTCAATCACATTAGTCAATAGTCTATAATCAATCCCATTTATTATCATACACATCGCCATATGCATCAATAAATAACATTCATCTAATGAATAATAAACATTCAATATTTATATTGATATCATTTAATGGGCAAATTCAGTTAGTATAAAATCTAATTTTGAATCAAAATAAACTCCTTTATTTTAATCCAAATTTAAATCAAAATAAACTTCTTTTATTTTAATTAATTATGGAATCCAATTCCTTGTCAAAATAAACTCCTTTATTTTGGATAATATGAAATCTTATTTCATATCTAAATAAACTCCTTTATTTCAGGGAACACGGATTCTCTTTCCTATTCACAAATAAACTCCTTTATTTTGAATAATATGAAATCTTATTTCATATCTAAATAAACTCCTTTATTTAAGGAAACATGGAATCCAATTTTAACTCCAATTAGTTATTATGGAATCCAATTTCAACTCTAATTAGTTAGCATGAAATCCAATTTTAAGATTAAAATAAACTTTTTATTTTAATTATAAAATAATTAAAAATAATTAAAAATATATATATATATATATATATATATATATATATATATATATATATATATATATATATATCCGTATGATTAGCAAGTTTAGGATCAGCATCCATACGGATTACGGAATTTCAAAAAATAGGTTCGCAAATCAGCAGCTCATGCTTCGCGATGAATTTCTGTTTTTTTTTAATAAATTTTATACAACAAAATTATGCCCAACTAAATTGTTCTAAACACATATCAACATACATATTAAATCTGAACAATTAATAATTCGCATAAAGGTTTGGCTCTGATGTCACTGTTAGGTTTGTAATATTTATAAACGCAATCAAATTGCACAAAGTAAGCGAAAATGTGGTAAAAAAGAGTTTTAAAATTTTATAAACCATATACTCAGATCATCCTTTATGCACAATTATTAATTAAACAAAAATATGAATAATAAGAATTATACCCTTGAAGATTCGAGGTTTCTCATGTACAAGTTCACCTCCAAATCTTTTTCGCGTTCAACTTGAATCCACCGGTTTGCTTCCTTCCTTTGATCAACGTTAGCCACCCAAGTGTTTGACCTCTAGAGGTGATCCACCAAGGAAGAAGAAAGATTCAAGAAAATGAGTGTTTGACAAAACTCTAGTTTTTTTATCTCTCATAGAAAAGGGTGTACTCTCTCAACTATTAAAATTACGTCTGTTGTGAAAATATCAACCACCCTCACCCATAATAAGACTCCTCTTATTTATAGATGTAGGCAACCGTCCTTAACAATTAAGGAATTGAGTTTATTTTAATTAATTAAACTCATTTAATTAATTATGATACTAATCTTATTATGAATAACTAATTAAAATCTTTTAAATAAATTAGCTTCCTAATCATATTAGGAATATATGAGAGTACTTATATTAAATTAATTTTCAACTCTTTCAAAATTAAAATAATAATAATTGTAATAATATTAATAAGACTCCTCTTATTAATTTATATATTTAATATTTCCAAAATATTAAATAATAAATATTAAGCTATTTAAGTTATTCTATCACCATAGATTAAATTAAATATGCTTTACATATTATTACGATTATGCCATTAACTTCTTAAATAAATATTTTTCTTTTTATGGTGTGACCCTTTAGGTTCTCCATATTAAATCGGTTCTGAATAAATCAATTAGAACAATTCTAATCTTATTTAAATAAATAAATTAAACTATTAATTTATTTAAATAAATAATATTTATTCTACAATAGGGATAAGCCTCCCTAGCGATTAACGACTTTTCAGATAATATAGATTTTAACATTAATCATAAAAGAACCTTTGAGTAAATAGTTACCGTACAATTCAATCATTCCACCATACAATGTCCCAATTAAATATAAGACAAGAAATTACTGTCAAGTCTTATTTTATTTAATTATATGTATTTCGACTCTTAAATGTACAACTCCAAATAATACAAATTAGAAACTCCTTTCTAATTTCATTCTGCCTTGGCTAAGGACTACTGAGTTGTCACTTATCGAATCACATAGGACATTTCTCTTCTTTTACTAGAAACAGTAGATTATTTATTGATCATACATTATCTCTATGTACGACTTATTATACCGAAGCATACCCTTTGATATACCCTAAGGGTCTTAAGGAATAAGTCAAAGTATAATTCACCATACACAAGATACTATGACGATCTTAAGTCTAAGGATCACTTGTACTACTATCACTACAGGATTTCCTGACAGGCAAGTAAAACTCCATTAGGTATTTCTTAGCCAACCGCGTTCAGTGAATTTATTCTCTAAGAAGCAGCTACATTCTTGCTTTAGTATCTCCACACAAATGATCATAAAATTAATCATCCTCATCCAATGAGCAAGCAACGTATGTACCAATCTATCCGGATTCACTAATCTCCAATTTAGTAATCCAACGATTGGAAACTATTTTAGTTTTAAGATTTCTAAGAATTTAGATCTTATTAGAATGATCATCATCATTATTCTAAAAGCATTGCTTAAAATTATGGGTTTATCACATATTATAAAGCAGGATCATGTAGATAATTAAAAGCCTTTAATACATTAATACTTTTTAATAATAAATGAATAAGATTATTATAAAGTATATACTTTATCATCAAACCTGATTGGCTTGTGTGCATACTACTTTCACTCCTTTCTTTTTCTCTCTTGTTTTTCTCTTGATTTTTCTTTTCCTCACTTCCTTTTTTTTATCATGGTCTTTTTGTAAATAAATTTAATCCTCATGCACCTATTGTGGTGATAAAGGACACAATGTAACTTTCCTTTTATTGTGTACAAAAGAGTATTTATTGGTGAAGCCATTATGCTTCAGACACCTATCAAATTACCATGGTCTCCCAAGTAGTAAATGGCCAGCTTGCACCGGAACCACATCACATAACACCTTATCTACATATCTTCCAATGGTGAACGGTACCAACACCTGCTTTCTCACTCTCACATCTCCACTGTTGAGGATGTTTGGTTATTGACAATCCTAGTTTCTCTACTATAGTTGTATTTGCCACATTAGTGCAACTCCCACCATCAATTTCCATGCAACAAATTTTTCCTTACACAAGACACCTAGTGTGAAACAAATTCTCACGTTGCTCTAAACTTTCCTCCTTCACTTGTGCACTAAGTGCTCTCCTCGTAACCAACATCTCGTCATGCATAGCAACCTCTCGATCATCAATGTCCTCTAAAGATGGCATAGAATCGGTGTCACTATCTTCTCCCTCGATTTCCAACTCTCCATTCTCAAGCAACAACATAGTTCTTTGATTTGGACATTGTCCCCTGCCTTGACATTTAAAGCAAAAAATATCTCGATTGCGACTAAAAGAAGAAAAAGGTTCAGTTTTACTTTGTTTTCCACGATTAGTCACATCCGATTTAAACTCCACTTTCGACTTATTCACAACTAGTTTCTCCTCCCGTTTTGCTGCATTAGATTTCCATGACGACCTAGTGGTAGGATTAGAACGTTGACCTCCTCTCCTCTTAAGTTGTTTCTCAATCTTTATAGCCATGTGTACCATATCCCCCAATTACACATAATACTGTCGTTCTACTAAGTCTGTTATATCCCAATTTAGCCCTACTAAAAATCGTGCCATTGTTGCCTCACTATCCTCATCCATATTAGCTCTAGCCATCAGCGTCTCCATCTCCTTAAAGTATTCATCCACACTCCTAATCCCTTGTTTCAAATTTTGCAAACTCCTAAACAAATCTCAAAGGTAGTGACTCGGTACGAATCTCTTTTTCATCACTATTTTCATCTTCGCCTAAGTTTCAATTAGACGTTCCCCACATCTCCTCCTGTTAGTAACCAACTGATCCCACCAAGTGACTGCATAATCTAAAATTTTGATAACGACTAATTTGACTTTCATGAGATCTGAATAATTGTGATAGTCAAATATCAATTCTATCTTCTTTTCCCATTCTAAGTATGCCTCAGATCACTCCTCCCTTGGAAATCTGGGATTTTCATCTTATGTTATTCACGTTATCATTTGCCATATTCCGACCTTCCCTCTCTCTAGGATCTTTTAGCCTTTGACGTAGGAAACCAGATTCACAATCTTCCTCCTTAATGAATTCCCCCTCGAAGTAATTTTTCTTCGTTTTAGTTTCCCGTTGTTGTGTTCTCCCTTTTTGCTGCATTCCATGAGGTTTTTGGGATGATCCTCCTCGAGTCTCACTGATCTGATCAAGTCGTTCATTCATCATCTCCCACCTTCGATTCCATTCCTTATTCATGGCTTCTAACATAAATTTCATGTCAAAAGTTGTGGAAGATTTCTCTTCAAACGTCCCTTTATCCTTGGAGTTAGACATATTTCCTACAAAATAAGGGGCTAGTAGAAAATAATTCCCTCACAATTCCCTTACGTGTTTCGCTCAAATCAATGATTTCACCCGTGTATATACTCACAATTTGGCTTTTACCCTCAATTAATCTCATTATTAAGCCTCTTACCTCTAAATATTCTCTCTAATAGGTTCTTTTTGAACTCACCTAGCAAAATTCTCAATTTTACTAATTAAGTCAAAAATAACTTATCACGAAACAAAATATAGAAGGTATGAAATCTCACAATAGCATGCAATCGACAAAAATTTAAAATTCAGAAAATTTTTCTATACTCTTTTTTTCATTTTTTGTTACTCAACAATTTCAACAAAAATTTAAAGGATAAGTAACTCGCTAAAACTTAGCTCTGATACCAAATAATGGACTCCACGTCTCGCTTACGTGAGGTGGTCGTCGCCCGGATCGTTTCTAGCAAAGTTGATAAGGTGGAACTCTCTCAACACCTTAACCCAACGTCTATATTGAGACGAGAACCTTAGTACAATCGATCAAGCAATGAAATCTGCATTGAATAGAACACCAACAACGCCTAAACCCCTTGTTTATATTAAAATAAGAACCTCGGCACAATCGACGATTGATGCGATAGAAGACGCCAAACACAACTATGAATTGTTGTATGATAAGTCAAATTGAATCTAAAAAAATTAACTAAGAAAAATACTTAGGAATTCTTTAAAGAACCAAAAGTAGAGAATAATCTCATAAGTAATTAAATCTGAATATTATTTAATGAATAATGAATTACATCCATGAGTCTAAAATAATAGAAATTAAAACCCTAGGAATCCTAAAAGGAATCAATAATCAAATATGGAATCAAAATCTACCCTAATATGCTAGTTATAATATAATACTACTAATAAACTGGAAATATAGAGTTTTGAAACAAATCCATGCTCAAAAACCATCAAAACGTGTCTACCTTGAAAAACGCGCCAACACATTTCGGGATACCCCACCATGGCAAGCATTTTTGCCTTGACAAGCCTGTCGGGGCGGGCATTGGCAGAGTCCTTCACGCCGAGGTGACTTCAGAGTGCGCCGGGTCGACATTTGGCAAAGAAGAACCCGTCGAGGCGGGGTTTTTGGCCTGGGAATACCCGTCGGGGCTGCATGCTCTGAAATACCAATTGAATTCTATTTTCCCTACTTTGCAACAGATTGATCTGAACCGCATCCTTGGATCGTGTGAAGGAAGTTAGGCACTGAATCATCCTCCTTAGATCAGGTCGTGGTATCAATCTCCTTCCACATTGCTTGAACCAACGCCAGAAGCCCTTCCTTGAAACGCTTAGCTCGCCCTTTCGTCATGGGTCCAACCGGAACTTGCACCGGATCCGAACCAAGACCACCATTTGAATCCAAGCTAGTCATGTCCTCATCACATGTGGTAGTAATTTTTAGTTAAATTGATTTTGTTGGGATTGTATTTATGATTGATAAGAGCCTGAGTTTTTACGGGTGGATCCGGAGAGAAATTTAGAGGCAAATGCTTGGGTGGTTATTGCCAATTACCACACTTTCATTTCTCCTAATGATGCATTGTTTTCTATTCGCGAGGAAGTTTCTTCTATTGATAAACATCTGAGATTCGAGTATCCAAAATATTTTTATATTTTTGTTTTCACTTTCATTTTTTTTATTCTTTTACCACATAAGTAATATTTTTAATATTTGTATTTCTTTTTCAGAGTCACGTAGATAAAAAACTAACATCTTTAGTTTTTTTAACAAAATGACCTAATTTAAAAATATTAATTAGTTTATTGGGGTAATTTGAAAAATTAAAAGTTCAATGATGAATAATCTGTAAAACATGTCAACTACAGTGAGTAATTCATTAGTTTTGCCCAAAGAAATATATCAAGCATGGAAACAAACAAAATGAGACTCTTATTTGTATTAAATACCAAACCTATTTACTAAAGAAAAAGAAAATGGGAAAGGGAACTATACATATTAATAGGAATGAATTGCATGAGCCGGACATTTCTTCTGGTTATAGTACGATCAACATCTTTTGGTGTGTACATACTTCTCCCATTCTCAATCTGCCATAATAAAGTGTTAGAATTTGAGCTAAATTGAAGTGGGTTTCAATAATTATTTGAGATGAATTCACATATCAATGTATTTTATTTCATGAGTAAATTAAAATCAAGTATTTGAAAGCTCAAATCAATGGGGGTAATGAATAAGAAATTAACTCTCAAAGACCACCCTTAGAAATGTTAATAAATACTTGTGAAAAACTAAGTCTCACATTGAGTAAAAACTAAACATTAAGTGTGTATATATATATAATTACATTTCCCTTAGGTTTGGACCCTAAGGAGCACCCCATTTTTGTGGAGGGGAGATGACCTAGCCATGACTTGGTTTTATTTAACTACACGTGCGCGCCACTGATCGACCGGACTTGGCTTGTGGGTCTGAGTCATTGTATATATTCTTTTTGGACAAAGTTTATTTATAATTTTGAGTTGTTTAATTTTTATTTATTAACATATGAAGGAAAAAGTTGCGGCACTCAGGTCAGGGCCGCGATGCTATGACCAAAGTCACGACACTCCAAAGCGTTTCACGGGTTGCACCTAGCCAAAATGGTTGCACTTATTTAGCCACACCATTTCACTTTGCACCCAGTCCTTTTGCAAGGGTTGTGACCCATCTTAAATGTCACTAAACCCTCCTATAAATATCATGTGGAGGGAAATCATGTGCTTCATCCAATCATCCAAGCATCTAAGTATTCTCAAGTCATTCGTGTGACAACCCGGAGAATCCGGATTGTCCAGAAATTAAGTTTAAAGAATTAGTTATTAATAAAATCAATTTTTATTAATACTATTCCGTGTTATGTGATTATTAATCGTTCTATAACCTAAGATGATTATAAGTTGGGAGTATTCTGGCTACGAGCTAGATTGAACGAGTAAGAATTTTCAAGACGAAAATAAAAAAATTTCGGGAACAAAAATATTTTCGGGGAAAAAGACGAAATAGTGAGTACGTATAATAACTAGGGTTATTATGCGTGAGAGATACAAGTATAATACTAGTTATTATATGAGTATAGTACGAAGGTTAGTACGACGTATAATATGAATATCGTACGAACGATATACGAAAAGAATACGAGAATACGAGAATACGAGAATGGAATGCGTAGAATACGATGAGTCTTTATGAACTTTGAGTTCATGGACTTGGTAGAATCCAATTGGACTTGGATTATGTCAAGCCCAATGTTTTATGAAATCAAGCCAAGATAGGCCCAATAAGAATTAGGGTTAAGGCCCAAACCAAGAAAAGAAACCGCGGATCGAACCGATGGGTAAACGGATGGGTAATAACCATTGGGGCAACCCATGGGATGACCCATGGGCATGTGGGCCGGCTACTTGGCCACCAAGTAAGGGTGGTGGCCAAGTAAACTTGGTGGCTAAGGGATGGAGGAGGTGTTAATAGTAAGGAGGTGGGGGGCGAAATGACTAAAATGCCCTTATCCTTGAAAATCTATAAATAGGAAGCTTGAGCTCATTGTTTTGGATTTTTGAAAATCCTACATCTTAAAGAGAGAGAGAGCTCGGATGAAGAGGGAGAAGGAAGAGATTGAGCATGAAGGCTCGGATCAAAAGTGATCGTGAAATAGAAAAGCTTGCAAATCGCCGGCTTTGTCTAGCGGAAGAAAAATAAAGAAGAACGGTAATCCGAACCCTAGTTTCTTCTAATATTTTCTTTGAGTTTCTATGTTCAAAAACATAACTTAATGAGAATAAGGATTAAAAGAAGTTAGAAATGATTTCATATGGATGAAATCATGAGAAAATGAAGAAATAAGAATAAGAAATTTAGTTTATAAATTTCTTAAGGAAATATAAGATTCGCAAGGATTTTGAGCGATCCAAACGAATATTATGAACGAGTAGATGAATTAAGTAAGGAATGGTGTTCTATAACATCAAATTCCAAGAAAAAGTAGAATCTTAATCCAAAATATCGAAAAACGCGAAGAACACGCGAAGAACGCGAAGAACATTGTTGATGGACAAATTTAAAACCATCGCAGGATAATTATTGTTGATGAACATGTTTAAAACCATCGCGTATAAGTTAGTTACTTATTGCTTGGTTAGGAACGGAAGAAACGTTCATGAAGAACGGATTAAAACATAGCTATAACGAAGTTATGGCGAAATTTTTGTAAAAGATGAACAAGAATTAGGAAGTTAGTAAATGAACCCAAACGTGTAGGGTTTCATAAGAAAGTAAGAGAATATAGAAAACGTGAGTCGTGGACTCAAGAACGATCGAGTTCCGAGTTTGGATGACCAAATTACGGACGAATGAGCGAAGAACGTTAAAAGCGTAAAAATGATCGAAGGGTGTAGATTAAGCCAATTGAATGGCATGTTAATGGATTCAGAACAAAGTTTTGTCCATGGATAATCGAAGTACGTAAGATAAGGAAGAAAATGGCTTTGGAACGACCTCGTTCCGAGTTATAACGAAGAAGTTATGAGATCGGGAAGTAAGCGTCTCGAATCGGAGTTAAGACTTAGAAATTTTTCTAGGGTTTAGGCTCGGCGCCGCAGCGCCGGCTGAGCTTTGAGAAGTGGTGCCGCGGCGCGAGCTCGTAGCCTCAGGTTCTGTTAGTTGGCGCCACAGCGTGAGTGTTAACAAAAGACTTGGCGCCGTAGCGCCAGGCCAAGGAAAGAGGGTAAAGTAGGTCGCGCCGTAGCGCGAGAGAAAAGAAGGGTCACGGCGCCGCAGCGCCGGTGCAGGGCAAAGCCCAGAAATGAGACTTTATGTGCTCAATTACTGGGGGATGTGCAAGAAAGAAATATGAATATATAGATCACGTAACGTAACACTTAATCAAGTGACTTAAACCTTGAGCGAAGGTTGAATGAGAGATTAAGAGACGAGCAACGTAAACGTCGAATACGTAAACGATCCTCGTGAATCGTATTCGTGTCAGACGAACGTTTTAAGTATACAATTGTATGACTTAGTCGTTGACGAAAGTAGTAAGTAAGATATGAATTATCGTAAAAAGTTGTAGTAAACGGTTATAAGATTATTGAAAGTCCGAGGGTGAGTCGGATAGAGAATGTTAGAATGAAAGGTAAACGTTAAACACTTTAACCAACGTAAGGGTTGAGTGTACGTGAATATTAAACGAGCAGAACCTACACTCCGTGTATGGTTTGACCGTAAGGTAATGAAGAATGTTGTTTAACCATGAACGGTGAAGAAACTGAGTTAAAGATAATAACGTATAACGTTAAGAAGCCGAGTTAGTAGTTTTAACTTGGACAACGTTCCGAGTTGAAGGAATCAGACGTTGTAAGGTATGAATAAGTTAATATGAAATGTTTAACGCTATGACCTCATAGTATTGACATTGAATGATAGTTCTGATTATACAAAAGACTGTATGACTTAAACGATAAAGAAATGAATCTTGAGGTATGACATTTAGTTGCCAGAAAGCCATAAGGAATAAGAAGTTGACTTAACGAACATTATAGTTTAATGGTTCGGACTAGTTAAGAGAAGTTAGGTTGTGTTACAATCGTAACCTTTGATGGTTGACATATGGGAGCTGGGCTAAACAATTCCTTCAGAGAGCGATGGTATATACGAAACTGGCAACCGATCTAACTCACTGTTATGGGCAGTGTAGATGAGACGGAAACTTGTTTGTTGATTGTTTGTGAGAAACCACTCAGAGTACCATATGGACTACTAGTAGAAACACGATGTGTGCTGAGTCCTTGGAGAGTTATAAGAAGAAGATATGAATGTAAATCATCAAAGACGATGAACATATTGAGTAAGACATCTCCGTATGTCATGAAGCCGTAAACCGGTAGTAAAGGAAGTTGGTCGCGTAAACTTAGTTTATAAGAATGTGAACCTTAAGAAGTGAAGTTAAGTAAACCAATGCGTAAGTCAAGTATATGACTAATTGGTATACATATTATTTCCTTATGTGCTGCATAGGAATTGGAATGAGCAGTTCAGTGTAAACTATAAGCTGTAGCTGTGTGTAAGGCAAGTTTCCTAACTTCATTAATATTTTAAATGAATGCTAAACTTCTCAGATGTTGAACTTGAGAAGTTCTGTCTATGTGCAAATGTGCGATATTTGTACAAGATGGTAGAATGTATGAGGCCTTGTGCCACAATGTGAACACTTCGGTGTTTCTTTGAGATGAACTGTTTGGTGATTGAATTGTTCAATACAAGTATGTTCTGTTTATACATGAACCGTTATTGTTAAGTCTGTGCTAATGATTCTAGCCAGACAGGATATGTATGGAAAAAGGTAGAAGATTGAATGTAGTGTAAAGAGTATGTGATGAATGTTGTAAAGTGATAGGAATCGAGACTATTCCTATTATTCAAGCTGCTTCATAACTATTTGTTCGGTTATCGAAGTTCTGAAGAATGTTTAAACTCTTGAAGTTGTTTGTTCAACTGTTATGACTTGCTGGGCAATTGAATGCTCACACTTGCTTTAAATGAAAAATATTTTCAGCGAACGACGTTAGAAAGAACTTAAGGATCCCGTAAAGATCAAGTTGATCAGTACCCAGACGGAGTGCCATTCAGTATGTGAATGTGCGTGATGAGCAAGTGAAGACTTGTAATATAAAATGCTAGAATTAAGCTATAGACTAGTTTAATGAACAGTTATGTATCCTTGGTGGCAGATGAAAGTCACTTGTGCAAGATGTAAAGAATAATGTAATTATCATTATTTGTAATGAAAGAGATTATAAGATTTTGAGAACCTGGGATTTGAGAAGATATGTTGTTATATTTAACTATATAATGACATATGTTTGGTAAGAAGCGGAATCGTGACGCACGGAGTTCGGATCTGAAGGTAGACCGAATTTTGGGGCGTTACAATTCGAGTCTTCATTTTTTAAGTCATTAATAGTTTATTTTGAGAGAGTAAAGAGCATTTCTTTGGTTCATTGTGTGTATTATTTGTAGTCTTGTTATAACATATGTTGTCATTGTATTCTGAAAAATAAGTGCCGTTAACTCTAAGCACCATAACGAGGACATAATTGTCTTAAGGACATAGTACTAGCCTTGACATATTAATTTCCTACATTTGGTTTAAATATATCCCTTGTACATTCAGTTTTACTAACACAGCATCTGTGTATGTCTATGCTTTTCTAGTGATTTGATGCATCCTCATTCATTTGCGTAGATCTTTATGCTTTTACTTCACCTATTGTTAATTTTCAGTCACTTATTTTCCAGAACTAGCTCAGATACTTGATATGATGTTGTTTTCCAAGATCACCGGGCTGAAAACTTTCATGTCCTTCGCCGGAAAAATCTCACTCATACTTTATACTTTTTCTTTTTCTTATGTGTAGATGATATCTGATAACCCGCAAGAAAGTGCGGAAAAGAATCAGAGGAAAGATAAGAAAATTAATGAAAGAAAAAGGGGGATTACCAGGACAAGGTATACATCAGAACACTGACCAAAAGTCCAAAACCCACTCGTTTCAACAAATAAACCTTTACAACCTCTGCTATGATACTTGGTTGCATCCGGCGTCCTTTCTCAACCCGTTCATAATCAAGTTTTCCCTCACGACTCCCTTGTCTTCCCAAAGTTCCTTTTCAGCATATATATTCCCCAACAACACATAAGGACTATGTCTCTCTGGATGTAGTTCAATTATTCTTTTCGCAGACTTCTCTCCTAGTGATATTTCTCCATGTAGTTTACAAGCACCAAGCAGTGATTCCCATGTAAAAACATCTGATCCAATCCCCATTTCCTCGATGAATAACTCAGCCTCTTTTAATCTACCAGCACGACCCAACATGCCAACAACACAAGAAAGATGTTCTCTTCTTGGCTTGACATTATAAACATCAATCATAACCTTAAATACATATATCCCATCATTCACATGACCCCCATGGCTACATGCATAGAGGCACCCGAGAAATGTAATGTCATCTGGGATTATTCCTTCAGCTACCATTTCTTCAAGAACCTCAAGAGCTTTTTTCCCCATACCATGCTGTCCAAGATCTGTAATCATTGTTGTGAAAGAGATCTTATCACGATTCCCCATTGTCCAAAACACCAAGTTAGCCTCATCTAAACTACCGCACTTGGAGTACAAATCTATAAGAGCATTATTCACGGAAAGGTCAAACCCAAACCAAGATTTGATAATCCTAGCATGCATTTTCTTGCCTTCCTCAAGGTTTGCCAAATTACTGTATGCTGGAAGAATGCTAGCAAAGGTGAAATCGTTCTCTTTTATGTCTAGCCTGAGCATGTTGCGGTATATCCCAATCGCTTCATTGTTCAGCCCATTTTGCATGAATCCAGCAATCACTGCGGTCCAAGATATGATATTAGGTTTTAAAATTCTGTTAAAAATTTTCAAGGCAGATGACATTCCTTTTTCACATTTCGAGTACATAGTAATAAGGGCATTGCTTATTGGGATTTCGCTGGCCAATCCAACCTTCAAAGCACAACCATGGACCAACATCCCAGAGTCTAAATCCCCAGCTTCTGAACAAGTCTTTACAATGCTTGTCATGGTAAACCCGTCATACGCCACATTCTCTTGTAACATCTGACAGAATATCCCAAAGGCATGCTCTTTACTATTGTTTTGCACACACCCGTCAATCATAATATTCCATGAGACCAAATCTAGTTCAGCAATCTCACTAAACGCTTTAATTGCATCTTCTAAACCTATTTCCCTTGGCTTATACATCAATCAAAGAGCTCCCTACAAATTCATTTGAACTAAACCCATATTGAATTGCTTGAGCATGCAATACTTCTCTCAATTGCATACCTCCTAAACAACCATCACTAGCCCCAATCAACCCAGCTAAAGTTATATGATTGGGCTTATAATTCTCTGCATTAATCATCTCACAATAAAGAGAGACAGCTCTAAGGCCATACCCACTTCGAATACAAGTCAAAATCATGGTATTAAATGAAACAACATTTCTCTCGGGCATTATATCAAACAATTGGCACGCAACATTAAACTGCCCACATTTGCAATACAGATTAAGAAGCTTGTTCCACAGGGATATAAACCCAAGAAAATAAAACTTCATAATATGGGTGTGGACTGAAAACCCAGCTCGTAAATCATTGGTGTATGTGCATTCCTGTAATGTATGGCTTAAATGGTGTATAGAACTGTTATTATGATCAAAATTTCCAAATACCTGGCTTGTATTGTTTAAGCTGGTAATGGTCCTGAAACTCCGAAATAAACAGAGAGAGCAAGCGCAGTGATAGCTGCTGTAGGACTTTTTAGTAGGTTTTATCAGCTTGTAGAAAGCTCTCCACATTTGGGAATTTTGGATTACATATATTCAGAAATAGGAATTATTGTGTGATATATTCTCCTAGTTGTTTCAATTATCACAGAGCCTGATTACACCCATCAGCTTTGGTAAGCATGAGTGTGAAAAAAGGAGTAAAGGAGGCATGCGGTAAACTTTGAGCATCATATTTTTCATTCAAACATAAACAGAAGAGCTCTTTTTTCATAGGTAGAAAATAGAAATGTAAACCATCTGAAAACAGTTCTTACATGGATCGACTTTTGGTGGGGACGTGGGGTAATCACACTACACAACACTCTCATTTGATTGCGTGGATCTTTAATTAGACTCTCATTAAAATTTTGTCACAAAAAAATTAACCAGATAAATATTTTTGACGAATGAAATAGGGTATAATCTCTCTCTGAATTTAAAGGATCTATTATTGGTTGATATTTTGATATAGTAAATCTTTAAGTCTGCGCATTTCAATTTTATGTCGTAACTTTTCAAAAATTACACTTGGTATTTTGTAATGACTTGGTGAATAAATTTTTCAGGTTATCGCACATATTGTTCATTGTTCATTGATATTACCTTTCTTTTGATGTTCAAAAAAATGATGTGTACATAACTAATAGGAAATTAGGAATATATTATACATCTATATCACTCTTCTTTTAATGTTCGTGAATATTAAAAAAAAATTGAGATGTGTTTTATTATCTTCATACATTACTATAGGAATACGTTTGATTATGATAATTCTCATGGCCTATGGATATATCATATAATTGACTGTAATTAGACGCGGAATTAGGGGGTCATATGACGTTAAAGTTTCGCGCATTTCAGGCGATCCCTCTAGGCCGGAGATTCTATAACCCATCTCTTCTGGCATTTCAAAGTTCGAACAGCCAACCAACCATCATGTTTAATTCTTTCACTCTACGTCGGTCGAGCAGAAGGTTAAAGATGAATTGATAGATATGTTGGTTTTGTCGTAGTGGAGGAGGATAATTGGGTATTTGTCAGAATTGTATAAAATTTAAGCTTTTATTTGGAAATTGTGCATTCAGCCATATGTGCTTATTAGTTAGGGTTCTTAACACTAATATACAACAATTAGAAAGTAATTACACTATTAGTGCATCCACAAAATAATTACTCAAATGTCCAAATTGGTGTGTTTTAATTAAAATTTTAAAATTTGGGAGGAATGAAATTAATTTGTCATTTATTTAAAGGTTCCAATCAATCTGTTGCTTGTTATATACATATTATTTTACAGAACTGTAAATAACAAATTATCATTTTACATTTTGAATTATTAATCATGCTCTACAAGTAAGCATATAAAGGCTAGAAAAATGCATATTTAATTATATGTTATTTAAGAGTAATAAATTAGTTTCAGTCCATGAACTAGCATTAGCACATTACTGTAAGTGCACTAAGAAATAAGTAACATAGTTCATATTTCATAATTTGGTGTAAGTATTGGTTTGATTTCTTTTAAGACATTGGTGTTACTATTAATTTGTTTATCTTTAAGACGTTAGTATTAGTATCGCTGCTATTGTCGTTGATTGCCGCCATTGTAGCTCGTATCGTCGCTGTTGGGGCCTGAATGTCTAGGCCCGAATTATATGGTGGGTCAGGGTCCATGTGAAATTATGTTACCCATATGAGATTTTGTTTGGGCGATTGAGGATTTTAAGGAATTAAAGATTCATAATTATATTTGGTTTGTCCCTAAGGAAAGTGTCAAGTTCCTAATCAACTTCCTTTCCTTAAGGGAATTGTGTTTGGTCCCATTAAGGATTAATTATAACTAATGAGGAACCCTAATCCAATACGAGGAAGGACTCTGAGAAGGTGGTGAGATCACTATAAATATAGGACTTTGCACTAATTCTAAGGTACACACACAACTTATTATTATTTTTCAACACTAGAGCTTCTTTCCTCCATTGTTAAACCTTATTCAGCTTGTACTTATTCTCACACTGGAGCTATCCCCCGACGGCACAAGTCGTCAAGCTTTTGGTGTGCTTATCGTTTCTGTGCAGGATTAGACGCGCTTTTGGTGATGGAGGCGCGTGGACGAATCTTAGCATTAACATTAGCGCTAGAAGGAGGACCTTTTCTGGTATTGCTGGATTTTCAATCACAACAAGGAATTATTTGGTAGGAAAGATAATAAAAAGCAGAACGGTTTCTGGCATAGGGAAGTCAACGACGGATGTGTCTGCCAAGACCAGAGGTTCTGTCAAAGACAGGTTAGGACCATCCAGAAGTATCCAGGACCGGCTTGGGTCCCACAGTCACTCGGTGGGACAAAGGGGTAATGACAGAGCCGAAGGTCCTCGACGATGGTTGTTCTCAACTGCCAGTAGAAACGCTGGCCATGGGGCTCGTGTTGAGGATGCAACGTCCCGAACACGACTCCACGATGATGGTCATGATGAAAGGAGGTTGATCTTATCCAAAAAGCCCTAGACTAATGATGCTTTGAGGACTCTGCTCGCTCAATGAAAGGAAATTGATCAGCGGTTGGAACTTTTAATTACTGGAAATGAGGATGGTGCCACCAGTCGTAGCCGAAGGCGAGATCGGTCACTAGAGGTTTAGTCCAGGACTCATTGTCCGGACAATGACAAGCAGATCAATGGCAGGCGTTGGAGTCGCTCATGATATGAGTAATCAGAGGAGTCGATCGAGAGGCTGTTTGCTTGGGGACCACTCCAGGACTCATCGTCCGATTGTCCCTCGGCACAATGGAAATAGGAGACGGAACCGATCCAGGGCAACGAGTTCTGATAGCAGGCGCCCGGTGGCCCGTACGAGGGAGAGACTTCTCCTGATGGAAGGAAGGGCTGAAGGAACCCTTCACCCCTGTGAAACGGAACAAAAGAGTTGGCCGAACAGGAGAAAAAATTGGCCGAAGTCAGGCAGGAAAAGGAAAATCCAAACGGAGTAACTCAGGCCAAGTCGTCATCACCGTTCACCCCAGAGATTATGTAGGAGAAGGCGAACCCGAACAAGAAGCCCCCTCATATAGAAAGTTATGATGGTTCGGGGGACCCCTATGAGCACAATCAGGCCTATGATCACCTAATGGATTGTTACGACTGCTCGGAGTCGGCCAAGTGTCAGATGTTCATGACAATCCTGAGGAGAGACACTCGACAATGGATGATGACTCTTTCCCCGAACTCTGTATCATCATGGAGAGGACTCTGTGATAAATTCCACACGCAGTTCGACAGCAATAAAAGGAAGGGAAAGCCAACCGGCTCATTAGCCCAGATCCGACAGTACCTAGACGAGACCTTGGCCCAGTACGTGAAACGATTCCAGGAAGCAATGGGATAGGTTGCAGATTTGAATGATCTACAAGCGGTGGGTCTATTTCAGAATGGGTAAGACATCATCATCTAGAAAATTAGTGAAGGAGCTGATGTTCAACCATCCGAAGAGTTTGGCTGAAGCCTTTGATAAGGTCGAAGGTTTCATTGTAATAGAAAAAGCTATGGGCAGTCTGAAGTCGAGTTTGACAGAAAAGCCGAAAGAGAAAGAAAATGAGAGGCGAAATAACAACAACGACAGGTCGGGGGGCTACCCGAAGAAGTATAACAATAATAATGGTGGGTCAGGAGGAGGACGCCCGCCTTTCCTGAGTTAGAGGGTCAAAAAAATTTACTCCAAATTGAACACTGATGAAGGAGAAGCCATATTATGAGCCACCCAAGTACAATTTGAAGGTTGAGCGAGGAAATCCGGATATGTACTGTGACTATCATGGGAGGATTGGGCATTCTACAGAAACTTGTGGGAACTTGAAGGACTTGATCGAGAAAAACATCCAGAATGGGAATTTGGTTCAGTATGTTACAGGACGAGACGCTTCGGGGACACATCACATGAACCATGCCCCGACATCGAAAATGAACTCTCAGCCCCAACTACCGAATCAGACCCAAGCAGTGCGACGAGTAGTGGATGTGATCACTGGTGGGTCGGTCTGGAAGGTTGCAGGAAAAAAGAGAAGAGGATTTTTGGACGCGGAGCGGATGGTGTCCAATCAACCTGTTAGTTCCCAAAGACACAATAGTTATCTTGAAGGTGGGGTTGAATAGATATTTAAAAATTTTCTTTTACAAAATACTTGTCAGATTTGTTAATGAATTAACCACGGCGGAATATATAATTTATCTGTCCCTCTTTAAGATAAACCAATATTATGGGTGATAAGAAGTTATGACAGATATAGCAGGTATAGTAGGTATATAGAAGACAAAGTAATTTTAAGTGGTTCAGAGCACTCAAGGCTCTTAGTCTACTCTTCTACTCCTTGAGTAGGAAATCCACTAAGGATATCTTTACAATCTTTGAATAACTTAGATTCCTTTAAAACCAGCAGTCTTGGAACTTCTTAGTTCACTTAGAACTCTTCAAGTCCAGCAGACTTGGAATACACTTAATGAGAGTTGAGTTCTTGGGTTGTGCTACTCAGTTGCAGTTAAGCATACACTCGAAAGAACTGAGTTGCAGAGCAAGCATTTCTTTCTGGATTGTAAAGTTTGAACATTGAGTGTTCTTTAGCTTTCGTTGTGCACTTGCTTGATTGTTGCATCTATGTCTGATTTCCTTATAAAGGAACCTTTGAAATGTTTCCGTTGAAGACATCCGCTGTAGCATTAAATGCATCAGACATTTCTGAGCACCAATGCTGACTTCCTGGAAATCTACTGTTCAGTCGTCTGACCTACTGATACAACAGACTGCTATCTCACCTAACACTTAAAAAGGTGTTTTCAGCAGAATGGAGTCCTCTTCTTAGCTTCTTTTATACGCTTCTTTGATACATACTAAAGATGAGTGTTGGATCATTGGGATTGCCAAAAATCTCAATGTTTATAAGCCATTCTTCATTTGTTGTACTTCATCCTTTAGCAAATGGATAAGACTCGGTGATTCTGATGTTGACAGGAGAAACACCACGATCGTTGAGTCTTGACATGCTCGTGCTTGATTCAGCCTTGATCGAATAGAACACTACGATTTCTCTTAAGCTATGATAGACTACGATCTCTACTTGCTTGTTTTGTAGACTCCACAATTTTGAGAGCTGACTGTGATTCTTGACTTGGCTCGACAGGCGCTCGGACCATCTCTACGATTATGAGTGTGGCTTCCAAAGCAGACTACGATTCTGAAGCAACTTTCTCGCTACTCCACGATTCTGTCTTGGCTTCTACAATCTCTCGGCTGTCTTAACAGACAACGATTTTGTTGAGGCCTGTCTATTACAATTTTTTAGTTTCTAAAGGGCACACAATAGATCTAGAAGGGGGGGTTGAATAGATCTTTTTTATTTTCAAAAATCTTTTCCATTTTAGTTTACATTGCTAAGTAATTAGCAGATGACAAACTTAAGAATTATTTCAAACACAATGGAATAAGTTAAGATTTTCCTTTATAGATATTATGTTGACCATTTTTCTAGAGATAATTTAGATGTAAGTAGTTATCATGTTAATAGCAGTTATAGCATTTATGGATTCATAATGTAAATGACAGTATGTAAAAGATATAAGGGATTTTAAGTGGTTCAGAGACTCAAGCTCCTAATCCACTCTTCTGCTTCAACAAGCAGGGATTCCACTAAGGAAGTCTTTACATCTTTGAATCACTAACATTCTTTCAAGGCCAGCAGCCTTGAAACTCTAGTTCACTAAGAACTCTTCAAGTCCAGCAGACTTGGAACTTCAGTTCACTAAGAACTCTTCAAGGCCTGTAGCCTTGAAACTCAGTTTAGTCCCTTGGACAAGGACTCTTTAGGCCCTAGCTTCTTCTTCTTCTTCTTCTTCTTGTTGGTTGTTGGTGCTGAGTTGCTAAGATGACTTTAAGCTTGTTCATCATTGATACTTAGCAACTCGTTGTGATCCTCTTTGGATTCTGCATCGAGACTGGATCACTAATGGATTGACTACTAAGCTGTTCATGAAGCTCAATTTCTTTGAGTACTTAGCAGTTTGCTACTCCTTCCTTTGTGCAGCTGATCTTGTGGTTGGTCCTTATCTGATCTCAGCTTATACTCCTTCATCACATGAGGTTTGCTAAGTCTTTGCATCTTTGGTAGACTCAGTCTGGCATTTAGCATTCCTCAAACCTTGGTTAACTTGTATATAGATTTGGTTCTGTATCTGTTCTTCTTCAGCTCTCGATTGTTCATAGTGGTTTGTAGATTGGCTCTTTGAATCTCCTCTCTGATCTGCCAATCTTTTGAATGCTATTTTCTTGGCCTTCTCAGCTCTCAGCTTAGCTGTCATTTTCAATGGCATTCTCATAGTTGTTGAGTGAAGCCTTTTTCTTGTAGAGCTTTTCTCATTTCTTGCTTCACTTCTACTTTCGTAGTCTCACTGCCACTGAGACTTATTCTAATTTGGCTCTATAGAACTCGTAGAGTAAACAACCTTACTAGAACTAACACCTTCTTCTTTTGAGCTTTACTTGTTAAATAGCCTTTCATAAGCTTCCCGTTGGATTATAGCCGTTGGAAGCTATTTGAATTGATTCACAGATTTCGAGTTATTTGGTACAGACTGCAGATGTGACATGACAGCCCCTTCTTCACTTTTTTGACACTGCAGTCTACTATTTCACCTACCACATCAGAAATGTCACTTTAACGTGTTAAGCTGGTAGTCACCTTTATTTCTTCTTTTTGATTCCTCGATCAAAATATCAGGAGTTATCCTTCTATATCGATGCTTTCAATACCCAACGTTCTAATGTTAGTCTTTGTATTGAGACGCTGCCAAGGCTTCAATACTCAGATGACTGAACTCTATGATTCTGATGCAGATGACTAAACTCTACGATTTTGATGAGTGTTCTCTGAATTTACAATGCAGAACTTTTCTTTCTTCATTTAGGTAGTGCTTTACCACTTCTGCTTGCCTTGACTTATATTAGGCAGTGACAATAGACCTGGCAAAATATGGTTATGGGTTAGTTTTGATTTTTAAAATATGGTTAACCAACCATTTAAGAACTAAAACCATATTAACCATTTTTAATATGGATAATGTGGGTTGGAACCATATGGTTATGGTTAAAAACCATATTAACCATATTAACCATTTTAAGATGTTTCATGTAAATATTTATTTGTATTAGTTGTTATAATATTATATATTTTTTATATTGTGATTGTATCATAAATAAATAACTAAAATATAATAGTATTTAATTATAATTTATGCTTGAGATAATTTTATTATATAATCTATCATAAGAAAAGAGGAATGAGAACAGTAACAAAATATTATTTTTTTTCGTGGGTGAGGTGGGGGTGGGGGAGGAGGTAGGGTGAGGGGGTGGGTGGGGAAGGTGGGGGGTGCGTAGGGTGGGTGGGTAGAGTGGGTGGATGGGGTGGGGGGTGGGTGGGTAGAGTGGGTGGGTGGGGTGGGGTGGGGTGGGGTAAGGGTAGGGTGGGTGAGTGGGTAGAGATAGGGGTAGGGTGGGTGGGTGGGTGGGTAGGGTGGGGTAGGGTGGGTAGGCTGGGGGTGGGTAGGTAGGGTAGGTTGGGCAGAGTGGGTGGGTGGATAGGGTGTGTGGGTGGGTGGGGTGGGGTAGGGAGTAGGGGTAGGTATGGGTTGGTAAGGTAGGTAGGGGTGGGTGGGTGGGTAAGGTGGGGGTGGGTAGGGTAGGTGAGTGGGGATGGGGTAGGGTGTGGGGATGGGTAGGGTGGGGTAGTGGGTGATGTTGGGGTGGGGGTAGGTGGGTAGGGTAGGGTAGGGTGGGGTGGAGTTGGGTGGGGTGAGATAGGGGTAGGGTGGGTGGGTGGGTGGGGTAGGGTGAGATAGGGGTAGGGTAGGGTTAGGTGGGTGGGGTAGGGTAGGGTGTGGGGATGGGTCGGGTGGGGTGGTGGGTGATGTTGGGGTGGGGGTAGGTGGGTAGAGTAGGGTAGGGTAGGGTGGGTGGGTGGGTGAGTGGGTGGGGTAGGGTAGGGTAGAGTTGGGTAGGGGTGGGTGGGGTGGGGTTGGGTGGGGTAGGTGTAGGGTGGTATAATAGTATAGCACTCAACGGAGAAATAAATTAGGAAATAAAGTGCACAATTTAAATTAAAAAGTGTTATATAAATATGGGTCGAAAAATGGTTAACTGGTTTAGAACCATAACCGACCTGAATAAATATGGATCCAAACTATAACCGACCTGAATAAATAAAAATGGTTAACCAACCCATTTGGTTCCAGTTAATATGGTTTGACCCAACAGTTAACTAATTATATTGCCAGGTCTAAGTGACAACTTGTTTGAATGCTCTGGCCCTCATTAACTTCAAGACTCATCAGATTGGTCATGCTCATCTCTCTTTCTCCTTGTGATATCCCGTTCACATATCAACAATGGTTTGACCCATGCTTAATCTTCTTTGTCTATTCTGTATAGGTTAGCTAGTATCTTTGTTATATACCTCATCAGTTCCTGCTCTTAATTTGGAAAGCACTACGATCATAGGCATACCCAAGATAGTCATCTTTTGTTTATCTTGACAGCTACTGCATTGCTGACTTCATTTAGTCAATCACATCATCTGAAGTCTTCTTACTATTGCTTGTGGAAGACTTCCCTTAAATGGTTTCACTGCTCAATCAGGATGTTGATTGAATTAATGCTTTGATCTTTTGTTTGCTTGCTAGCCATTTGGTGAGTGTTCTTTGGCTTCCCTTAGGTAGATTACATATTTATAGTTTTGTCCAGAGGCTTCCTTCTTTGGATGCTTTGGGAGTGCTCTTGTGTTGAGAATCGTGTTAACACTACGATTCTTCCTTGGAGTTATGAGCACTGATAGACCTTGTCAAAGACTTTGTTTTGCAGACTATGTTCTAGCTTTGGTTCTGCAGACACTACGACTTCGAGAGCAAATTATACACCAGACTACGATTTCTGCTTTACCATTTACTGTCCTTGTCTGATCTAGCTCAACTACGATCATGATCGTGGTGCCTTGTCATATTCGTGTTTGATTCAGTCTTGATAAAGAGAACACTACGATTTCTCTTAAACACTGGTAGACTACGATCTTGAATTGAAGACTCTACACTTTCGAGAACTGACTACTATTCTTGATTTGGCTCGACAGGCGTTAGGACCAACTCTACGATTCTGAGTGAGACCCTCGACAGCAGACTACAATTTTGCCTTGATAGTCTCCGAATTCTTTCTCTCTTCTGGTAGACTTTGAAGATTGGTGCAGTACTCAACGATCAGACAAGCCTATCTATTACATCATATAAGATCAACCTAACAAGCTTGATCTTTCTATATTTAGTCCTCGTACATCATATTCTTTTTAAGAACTTTACAAAGCTGTTTTATTCATGTAGAATCAACCTAACATATTTGATCATTTTAGTCTAAGTCCTTGTACATATATTCCTATTATCTATTCAAGGACTTTACAGCTTATTTCAATGCAGACATATTTGCATATTCATTCATTAAGATCATAATCAAATCTTATATAAATATGAATATCGTTCACATGCTTATTCCTAACAATCTCCCCCTATTTGATAATGACAAAAAATAATAAGTGCATATGTATGAGATGAATGAATCTTAAGATACAGTGAGCTACTGTATTGCTATAACAGGTAATATGAATGATACATTAAAAAGTATTTGATTACAGCTGAATAGTAAACCTAAATTCTGGATCCAAAGTTGAGTATTACATATAGAGATGTACCTTCTCCTTCATGTGTGTCTTCTGTTGTTTCTACTCATCTGCTTGATCTTCTTGCTCCTACTCCCCCTGGGATGGCGACTTCATTTCTTCTTAATCTCTTGGTTCCTGCTCCCCCTAAGATGCATGCTCCATTTCTTCATCTTCATGATGCTCTGACTCAGATGCATGCTCTTCTTCTTTGTCTTCTGCTTTTCTCTTCAGATTTTATTTTGGCTCCCCCTCAGATGATGATACACTTGCTGCTATTTTGACCTTCTTCTTCTTCTTCTTCTTCTTCTTCTTCTCCTTCATTGCTTTCCTGCCCCCCCCTCTTTTCTTCAACCTTCATTCTTCTCTCCTTGCTCTTTCTTGAATACCTCTTTTTCTCTCCCTTTTTGTCATAAATCATTTGGGAAAGCTGTTGGACATTTGTCATAAGCTGCTCTGTCAGATAAGATGAGTTTTTAACTTCAATCTTGAGTTCTTGTTGACTTAGCTCCAACTGTAGAGAGAGAGACTGCTTTAGGAAGTCAATCTTGGCAGAGAGGGACATGATTTGATCTGTATTATCCTTCTGAGCTTGCAGAGCTTCTTCCTTCTGATCATTGATAAACTTCAGATAAATTTGATCTCTCTCTTTGATTTTGAGAGATATATCTGATATTATGGCTTGAAGTCTGTTTTGAAGCACACTATCTCTTTCTTCTGACAACATCTTTACTTCTGCGGTAATGAGAGATATTTTCTCAACCAACTCGTCAGAATTCTTTAGTAACTGTTGCTCCTGAGGAGTTTGGTCATTTGGTTGAGCAGACTTCTGCTGACCACCAGATTGGACTCCACGATTCTCATTCTTGGATATTTTTTCGAATGTAGTGAGAATCTGATAAACCATTGAGTGCCAATCACTGTTGGAGGACGAGGGAATATCAGACAATTCTACTTGAGCAGTAGAGCTTCTCAATTTGAGCTTGATTATCTTCAATGGTAGAGTGAATGGACTCTACAATTATATACTTGGGTATAATCCTTCTGCCATCTGAATCTACTCTACAATCGTAGGGAACGTGGTGGTTGCCAGTATGTCGTTAGACCTTGAAGTGAGACTGGTCTTTAATCAGTTTTGTTGCAAACTTCTTTACTCTTGGAAAGTTTTGAGACACCAGCTCCAAGTTCGGAAAATATATGTAACACCAACTGAAGTAACTCCCATCTTTACCAGTATATGCCTTTAGCCAGGGCATCCATGGGTAGAACTATTTCATCAGGAGATTGTTAGGATTGTATAATATTGTAGTACAATCTAAGTCCATATCTTTCCAATTGTTAAACATATCTTCAGTAGAAATTGTTACAACTTTATGTCGTTCATTTCCATGATTTATCCATTTTTTTCGTAGCGCATCTTGAGGTTCATCAAAGACTTCCACCACTAATCTTCTGTGAACTCTTGCTAGAGAGGGAACATGATAGTCTGCTGATTCATGATTTACAGAACTGGAGTCTCTCCATCTTTTCATCATGCTGAGTTATTTCAACTGATTCATCAATGGATCCTTCCAGCTGATTTTTATCACTTGACTCTTCTTTAGTGTCATTCTCAGAATTATTTGACTCAGCATTCTTTTCCTCTTCTTCTTTACTTTCTTTATCTTCTTCTACCATAGACTCATTTGTATTTGTGTTTGCAGTTCTTTCACTGCTGGTGCTGTCAGAAATTATCCTCCTTTTACCTTTCATATCTTCTCCCATAGACTCAGATTTGTCATCTTCATCACTGCTATTGAGATCAATTACTTTTGATACTGAGCCTCCTTCTTTCTTCTGATTAGTTCTTTGAAGCAATCAGTTAAATTTTCTCCTTTTTGGGGGTGCTACAATTGATGCTTTTTCCTTTCCTGATTCACATCTCTTTTTGTCAGTGGAGAGACTGCTTGGTGGAACCTCTGTGGACTTCTTCACAATCTTAGCTTTCTTCTTTATTAGCTTTCCTGGAGTGGCTGCTATAGGTATAGAGTCGTCAGATTGAGATAACTTGCTTTCCATTTCTTTTGCCTTCCTCTTCTTTACAAAGACTTTGCTGCTGCTGCCAGATGTCATTAGCCTTTTATTTTCCATTAGATTTTTCTTCAAGTTTTCAAACAGCTATGGGGACATCACTTTATGAACATTCAGTGGTTCTCCCTCATCATCCCTTATCTTACTCTTCAGTTTCTTCTTTAGTATAATGCTCAAGAGTCTTCCATAAAAAACCTTTATGAAGGGTTTATCTGTAGACTTCTTCATCTCAGCTTTTTCCAGCCAATTGGACAACCAATCAATTAGAAGAGCTCCGAAGTTCATCTGCACTTTCATGACAATTGCAGTCATGATTCTCAGTTATAGATCACTAACAGTATCATGTGCAGTATCTTAGCATAAGATACATTTTCCAGCAATCTCAGCTAGGAATTCAAATTCCTCAGGAAACTCTTTCTTCTTCATGTCTTTCAGATTTACATTCCTTCTGTAGCGCATTAACTTCTTGCCTTCTTCAATGTCAACTTCCTTGAGGTTTATCAGACATTGGTCAGGAAACCCTAGACATTAGTTGATATCTGATGCTTTTATCTTCAGGCTTACTCCTTTGACCTTTGTGGATAGAAGCTCGGAGTCTACCGTTGCATTTGAATAGAATTGCTTCAATAGATCGATATAGACTGGAGTGTTAGCTTTCAAGCACTCTGAAAACCCAAAATTCTTTACAAGCTCAAGTATGTCCTTGAACTTCTTTTCTGATCCTTCGAACTTCTTGAAGCCGAGTTGGATTCCAGTTATAACATGCCACTCTTCCATTTTTAGAGTTCGAAGTATATGGGTAATTAATTTCAGGAATATTATGAGGAATAGTTGAATGCGATTTGGGCGAAGCTCGAGGTTTGATGGATTTTGGCCTTAAAGAGGATTTTAGGGTTTAAAAAAAAGGGAGGGAGAGAAAGTTAATAGCTTTTGATAAAGGTTTGGAGATTTTGAATTTGTCTTTATGACAGTTCCTTTTGACTCTGCATAAGCTATGATGTGTCAAAAAGCCATTGGTTGCACGATGCCCAGTAAGAAACTGTAACTCCCCATAAACTGATTAGTTTTTCAGTTTTGATTTTTCTTTTAAGCAAATAAGCATTACTGACGTAGGTTGACCATTGACTTTTTCAGTACGTAGAGTAGCTTGATGAGATAGCTATAGATTTTACGATTTTCTTTGTCAACTCAACCACTGATGCGCCCCAAGAGAGTTCGTGCACTGAAATTCTGAGGTGTATTTTCAAAATGCCTTTTCAAACTGTATTTGTAACTTTTCTCCACACGATCTGAATAGTGGGGCACGTGTCGAGTTCTACTGGGCTCCATGATTTTAAATAGTGTGGAAAATACTGATCTGCCCTTAGCTCCCCTTGGGCTAGTGTATCCTTTGGGAAGACTACGATCATCGAGGCTACTCTACGATCGTTGAGTTTACTGCTGATCATACTCTACTATCATTGTTTATCCTGGTTCTTGTGATGAGCTCTGACTTAGCATTCCTTCTGGGTTATTAAGGTAGCTTAGGAAGGGCCAACCTCTTATATTGAACTAAGGGTCAGGTTTGTCCCCGAGGCGCTTGTCAGAAGGACTGTATATACTTAGTGGTAAGAATGTCATCATGATAGGCTTTTTGTCAGAGTTTGTTCACCATCATTTGACATACTTGATGTTGGCATTTGTCAGTGGAAGAGGGTGAAGTGCTTTCAGCTATGTCACTTGTATTGTCAGGAGAGTGTACTAAGACGTATTGTAATCATAGAGTTAGTATGCTTATACTCTATGATTGGAAAGTTGATCGTGGGGAATCTCAGATTGAGATGGTGAGACTTGATGATCAGGCTTGGAGTTTTAGGGACTCTACAACTAGGAGTAAGGATTCATTTGGTACGTTAGCCATAGAGTTTTGGGACTCTGTTACTGGGAGAGGACTTGTTTGGATAATCCAGAGTTTTATTTCAGGAATCATTGAAGCTTCTCTAAATTCCTGAAGATCGATAGGTGGATAGTTCATCATGCAACATTGTCTGGTGAAGCATCTTTCATGTTAATAACTTAAGATGGGTAGCTGATGGCCAATCTCTATAGAATTCTTAGACTAATGCTTTTGAATGTTCATTGCTTATTTAAAGGCTTCATAGTTGAGGACTGGTGATCTGTGAGATGGTCATCAGACATGTATAGGGTGTTGAGCTTTTGTCTGAGCTCATCTCTTAGTATAGCAATGAATTTCACTTATGCTTCTTCTTAAGTTTCTTCATCATGATCTTCATATCCTCATCATTCTTGCCTTTGCATCAGGTTCAACTGCCTTCAGTTTTTGAGAGATTTGAAGGATTTAGCTTCAATGTGCTCCTCCTTATTTAGCATTGGTAGACTTTAACATACTGTTGCTCCCATGGTTGATACCTCCATCTTGGAAGTAGATGAACTAGCTTCTGCATATAGATCCTTACAAGGTCACCTTTGTACTTATCCTTCTAGCTGGAATCTTCTGAACTGATCTGGTATTTTTATGATTAAATCAATTTCATTGGATTCGTAGAGTACTTTCGAACTGGTCACTCCACGATTTGCTGATCAGTCACTACGAATGTAGGTTCTATCATTCAGACTTCCAGGATGTTCCCTTTGGAATGATATGCTTTGCATGGATATAACCAGTAGATCTCTTTTGTCTTATCATGAAATAGTCATTGCAGCATCCACCTCTGATGGGTTGGCAAGTCTGGACTCATCGATTGAGATGAGTGAAGACTTCTTTGATTTATGGTTGCATTTTTCCTTCTAATGCAGTTGACCTTGAAGCTGGTTGAATCCTAATGATCGAAGCTATCTTCTTTAGTGTTCCTTGTGTGATCATATAGACCAAGTACCTGCAGGTTAGGTAATTTCTATTTTTGGTACCCCTGATTGTTTGGGTCCTGCTGGATTAGTTTTTCTCAAAATCCCAATTCCTCATATGTTTGAATTTACATTACATTAGCATTAACAATCATATTTATGCATATATAATAATTAGATATGATATTTATGATGCATGATGATGAATGTGTGAATGATCAAGTATTTTGATAGGACATTCTTTTTCTTTGACTGTTTCACTCTTTGATTAGTTGTGTTCACAGATCTTGAATGTTCTCAGAGTAGGAATCAACTCTATTGCTTATTTGCATCTGGTTGATTCATGGAGATGATCAGTTTCTAAGAATCTTCAAGATACTCCTCTAGCGTTAATCATACTCTATATTTTATCAAGAACACAGAACATTGGTTTTATATACATATGCATACATACCAATCCTTTAGCAAGAGTTAATCCACTTAAGCTTAGTTGGATTTAAATTAACTTACGACACACTCCATACTTCTTTCAAGATGTTATCTTTAACCTGAACTTTGGGTGGAGAGAGAGTTTGTTGACAATTAAGTTTCCAACCTTAATGTATTCTCTCTCTTTCCCTTTTCAGAAAGAGTATGGTCTCTTGATAGAGTATTGTAGTAGTACATAAAGTGACGCATCATAATGTTCATATATGTGTTAATGAAGAATCGTACCTTTACACTGTCAGTTTCTTAACAGTCATTTGTCTTGCTATAATGATGTTAGGCATTAATGTGAAGATCTTTACATTCATTGCTGACAACTTGTTGGTCCATTTTACCTTAGATCAATCAGGCATCGTCTTGGAGTTGACATCATAGGAAAGTCTTGGCAACTTTAGTTCTTTGATAATCTTGAGTCTCAAGGATCAGATCCAACTGATTAGCTGTAAGACCCCGAATTTTATGAAATAAAAGTATTCAATTTTTCTTATAATTACTATTCAGTAAATGGTTAAATTGATAAAAGTTTAAAGTTATGGATGAAATGTGCAAATTTTGCAAAATAAGCAAGTGGTTATAAAGTATTCATTATTGTCGGGGAATATTCGTTTGGTCGTGGAATATTCTTGTTGTTGGGGAATATTCGTACGACGGCGTAGCTATTTGTGGGCTCCATAACAAAATAACTGTTGGATGAAGAAAACGACAAATTTGAGTTTTTATAAATAACGAAGTAATGGTTACCGTTAACACTGTTGGAGTACCCGGTGGTTAAAATATAGTAATACGCGTGGTTGCACAGTAGCACACGGTATTGCACAGTATATTTTGAATTATTGATTCTTACGTAAGAAGGCACTACTCAATAATTGTTATAGTAATTAATGTTTAATATTTAATTTTATTGATTCAATAATTGCTACGTTGATATTTTATATCATTGTTATTTCAATAATTGTCAATGCACAGTATCTCCATTATCAGGTCAATAATTCATATTATTTGAATAATATTGTTAGATAGCATTATTGGCAATGTCTAAGGAAGTTCTGTCTAAAGAGAGGTTTGGTCACCTAATTACGCGCCAGTAAGGAGAAATTCTTATCAGAAAGCCCCATCTTTCCTAGGAACGACCTGATTGTCATAATTTTGATTCTTTAATATTATTTGTGAATAATTAATTATATATTGATTTATATGATAAGGAAATATTTATTTGATGTGGATATAAATGATGGATTTATTTATTTGACGTGGTTATAAATAAAGGAATTAATGTTGAGGTATTTTATCAGTATTTTGTCAGAGTGGAGGTATTAAAAAAATCAAATCGGTGTTCTTAAAGCTCTATTACGTGAGTTATAATTTTAATCCGACCGTTAGATCGTTGTGATTTTTGGATATGTTATACATATATAAGTTGAGTATATGTCCACAAATTTTGAACCGTTAAAAATTAATGTGTGATTTGCTATGAAATTTAAGAGGTGTTGAAAATCGGCCGTATGTGGATTTCGGTTATTTTTCGTTTGAAATTTGGAAAAACTTAAAGCTACAAAGTTGTAGAGAATTTAATTTTCTATGGAATGGACATAAAATTCGTATTTTTCTGATAAAAGGGCTATTTATTATGAATTATTAAAGTTTCTGATTATTGTTTAAATGATAAAATATTTTGAAAATTTCTAGAATTGGTGGGCCCCACTTTTGGTTGGTGAGAAATGTGCTGAAATTTTATTTTAAATGTGGTGGGCATGAATAGTACCAGGTAAAGTCATAATGTAGCAGGTCAAGTTTGCTTCGTCGTTCTAACATTTTCCTATAAATAGGGTTCTGAGTGAGAATTAAAAATCACACCAGAAATATAAGTGTTCTCTCTTTATATTATCGAGCATATTTTTGTGAGTATTTAGATACTTTGAGAGTTGTTATTCAGTGTAAGTTTCCTTCAGCGTCATATCCGATATTCCATTCAGAAATACTGTTATTTTGAGGTAAGGGATAGTAAGGGATAAGGGATGTTACTTTCTTCATAAAGATATTATTCTTTCAATATCATTATACTGAAATATTGATATGGATTTTATTGTGAAATTTTTATATTTTTCATGTCGGGGTTACTATTTACGTATACGGCACTATTCCCGTATACGACACTATTCAAGTATATGGCACTATTTACGTATATGACATTATTTACGTATACGGTACTATGTACGAATACGGAGTACTATTCATAAGTTACTATTAATAAGTTACTATTCACGAGTTACTATTTATGAGTTACTATTCACGAGTTACTATTCACGGGATACTATTCACGACAAAATTGGTTTCTTTTTCTGACCAAATTATCGTTGATTTATGAATATTGCTCTTGAAATTAAATCCATGTTTAGATCATATTATTTTTATTATCATATATAACATTTTTATAATCCTGGTGATGAAATTTCTCTTTGACTTGAGTGTAAAGATGGGTAGATTATTAGTATGATTGTGACTATGAGTTCTCTTTGGCCAGTAGTGCAAAGTTGAATTGTTGACTGGTATGATCATGACCATTGAATTTATAATTGAATATCTTTAGCTTAAGTGCAAAGGTGAATTGATCAACATGGTTATAATTATTGCTTATATAAATTCTGAAATTATTATATATTTCTTTGAGATATTAATATCTTTGGCCTGTAGTGCAAAGATGATCTGTTGTTGAATATCTTTGGCATGTAGTGCAAAGATTATCTGTTGTTGAATATCTTTGGCATGTAGTGTAAAGATGACCTGTTGTTGAATATCTTTGGCCAGTAGTGCAAAGATGAACTGTTGACGAATATCTTTGGCCCGTAGTGCAAAGATAAATTTATTAGTTTGATTCTGAACAGGAACTGTGATTTGGTATAACCATGATCTTTGATGTTTCAGGTAAAGACAGGTGATGAAAATTATCTTCGTCCTGGATGAGAAGAGGAATTTAGAATCACAATTATGATTAAGAGTTATTCATATGATTGTGGACTAGAACTGTTGATTGATGTTACAGGGATAAAACATTATTGGTGGACTTTTAACACGGAGAAGATAATAGACTTTATGGTCTATTTGACTCTTCTAATGGATTGCTCGTTCCGCTGCAACTATGGTTGAAAAGTTTTATCATCTACCATATGTTCTAAATCTCTGATTTATTACTAATGAAGGCTATTGATAATTTAATTATCTTTAGTCATGATATTTTTTACTGGGCTAGTTATGCTCACCCTTTTGCTCCATAATTCCTTTCAGGTAATAAGAGTGTAGCTGGATCGAGCGGGGGTAACAGAGGAATAGAATGGTGGTCTCTAGCTGTGGAAGTTCTCCCTAAATAGTATGGAAATAATTTTATTGAGAACTTTAGAATAGTGTGTTGTATACATCATTTAGTAGTTATATTTGGTGAATCAAATAGGGGGAGGCGAACCCAACGTTGGAAGGGTGTTTTGCCACTATCATACAAGATGTCTAATGACCTACGACTTCATGTTATCATAAGACAGGGTTGTGCACATCCACTTGCTGAGTATATCTACGAGCACTACCTTTATAATCTTGGAGTTTGGATGAAATATAATTCTCAATTAGAGACAATGGAGATAATTATATGTCAAAAAAAAACTCACCATTGGAAAGAATATAATAGCAATCTTCTCATTTTTCTTTGGGGTCTATTGGGTCAAACAAGGATAATTCTCCAGTCATATGATATTTATTATAACTTAGATGCATGGCCTCCCATGTACAAAGGTTTTCTTGAGTATTTTCTAAAGATTTTAATTTCTAAAACAGTTATTGACTATACCTTTATGTAAGGTGTCATTGTGAGGTGTTGTCCAAGGTTGGGATGAGAGTCACAGTTGGTATATATTTGTATCAAAACTCATAACATATGTGTTGTTGTATTTTGCACGATAATTATAGTAATAAAGTTATAGTTGTTTTCTATACCATGTATTTGGCAACTCAGAATGGGTTGTGTGATGTATACCTATTTTGGGGTTGTCACATTAGCCAAGTGCATACTGAACGAAATTTTCTTTCTTCTCTGCATAAACATTTCCCTGCATGTATAGGCCTTTCATCTTTCAGAACGGAGGATGACAAACACTTTGCTTTTAATGCTTTTGACTTCCCATTACTGGTCTACAGACTGTTGATTTACTTTGGACATGGATTGGTCTTGTTGCTGCATTAATTTAGAACAGGGACCAAGTTGAGTAGCTTTAGGTGGATATGCACATTTACATGTATGCATAATTTCCAACGTGTGAGCTCATCAGTAATCACATGAGACTTACTACTAAACTAAGTTTAGAACATGGTTTGTGCCTAGGATCAGACTCAAAGCGTTATCTTTAGAATATAGTATGAGAACCTGCTCTGATACCAATTGTTAGTTCCTAGAGGGCACATAATAGATCTAGAAAGGGGGGTTGAATAGATCCTTTTCATTTATAAAAATATTTTTTATTTTAGTTTACATTGCTAAGTAATTAGCAGATGACAAACTTAAGAATTATTTCAAACACAACGGAATAAGTTAACGTTCCCCTTTATAGATATTATGTTGGCCATTTTTCTAGAGATAATTTAGATGTAAGTAGTTATCATGTTAATAGCAGTTATAGTAGATACAGATTCATAATGTAAATGACAGTATGTAAAAGACATAAGGGATTTTAAGTGGTTCAGAGACTCAAGCTCCTAATCCACTTTTCTGCTTCAACAAGCAGGGATTCCATTAAGGAAGTCTTTGCATCTTTGAATCACTAAGATTCCTTCAAGACCAGTAGCCTTGGAACTCTAGTTCACTAAGAACTCTTCAAGTCCAGCAGACTTGGAACTTCAGTTCACTAAGAACTCTTCAAGGCCTGCAGCCTTGGAACTCAGTTTAGTCCCTTGGACAAGGACCCTTCAGGCCCTAGCTTCTTCTTCTTGTTGTTGTTGTTGGTTGTTGGTGTTGAGTTGCTAAGATGACTTTAAGCTTGTTCATCCTTGATACTTAGCAGCTCGTTGTGATCCTCTTTGGATTCTGCATCGAGACTGGATCACTAATGGACTGACTACTAAGCTGTTCATGAAGCTCAATTTCTTTGAGTACTTAGCAGTTTGCCACTCCTTCCTTGGTGCAGCTGATCTTGTGGTTGGTCCTTATCTGATCTAAGCTTGCACTCCTTCACCACATGAGGTTTGTTAAGTCTTTGCATCTTTGGTAGACTCAGTCTGGCATTTAGCATTCCTCGAACCTTGGTTGACTTGTATATAGATTTGGTTCTGTATCTGTTCTTCTTCAGCTTTCGATTGTTCATGGTGATTTGTAGACTGGCTCTTTGAATCTCCTCTCTGATCTGCCAATCTTTTGAATGCTATTTTCTTGGCCTTCTCGGCTCTCAGCTTAGCTGCCATTTTCAATGGCATTCTCATAGTTGTTGAGTGAAGCCTTTTTCTTGTAGAGCTTTTCTCATTTCTTGCTTCACTTCTACTTTCGTAGTTTCACTGCCACTGAGACTTATTCTGATTTGGCTCTGTAGAACTCGTAGAGTAAACAACCTTACTAGAACTAACACCTTCTTCTTTTGAGCTTTACTTGTTAAATAGCCTTTCATAAGCTTCCCATTGGATTATAGCTGTTGGAAGCTATTTGAATTGATTCACAGATTTTGAGTTATTTGGTGCAGACTGCAGATGTGACATGACAACCCCTTCTTCACTTTTCTGACACTACAATCTACTATTTTACCTACCACATCAGAAATGTCACTTTAACGTGTCAGGCTGGTAGTAACCTTTATTTCTTCTTTCTGATTCCTTGATCAGAACATCAGGAGTTGTCATTCTGTATTGATGCTTTCAATACCCAAGGTTCGAATGTCAGTCTTTGTATTGAGACGTTGCCAAGGCTTCAATACTCAGATGACTGAACTCTACAATTCTGATGCAGATAACTAAACTCTACGATTTTGATGAGTGTTCTCTGAATTTGCAATGCAGAACTTCTCTTTCTTCATTCGTGCAGTGCTTTACCACTTCTGCTTGCCTTGACTTGCATTAGGCATTGAAAACTTGTTTGAATGCACTGGCCCTCCTTAACTTCAAGACTCATCAGATTGGTCATGCTCAGCTCTCTTTCTCCTTATTATCTCCCGTTCATATATCATCAATGGTCTGACCCATGCTTAATCTTCTTTGTCTATTTTTTATAGATTGGCTAGTATCTTTGTTATAGACCTCATTAGTTCCTGCTCTTAATCTGGCAAGCACTACGATCATAGGCATACCCAAAATAGTCATCTTTTGTCTATCTTGGCAGCTACTGCATTGCTGACTTCATGTAGTCAATCATATCATCTGAAGTCTTCTTACTATTGCTTGTGGAAGACATCCCTTAAATGGCTTCACTACTCAATCAGGATGCTGATTGAATTGGTGCTTCGATCTTCTATTTGCTTGCTAGCCATTAGGTGAGTGCTCTTTGGCTTCCTTTAGGTAGATTGCATCTTTATAGTTTTGTCTAGAGGCTTAATTCTTGGGATGCTTTGGGAGTGCTCTTGTGATGAGAATCGTGTTAACACTACGATTCTTCCTTAGAGTTGTGAGCACTGATAGACCTCGTCGAAGACTTTGTTTTGCAGACTACGATCTAGCTTTGGTTCTGCAGATAAATGACTTAGAGAGCAGATTATACACCATACTACGATTTCTGCTTTACCATTTGATATCCTTGTCTGATCTAGCTCAACTACGATCATGATCATGGTGTCTTGTAATATTCATGCTTGATTCAGTCTTGATAAAGAGAACACTATGATTTCTCATAAACAATTGTAGACAACGATCTTGAATTACAGATTCTACGCTTCCGAGAACCGACTATTATTCTTGATTTGGCTCGGCAGGCGTTAGGGCCAACTCTACGATTCTGAGTGAGACCCTCCACAGTAGACTACGATTCTACCTTGATAGTCTCCGAATTCTTTCTCTCTTCTGGCATACTTCGAAGACTGGTGTAGTACTCGACGATCAGACAAGCCTATCTATTACATCATATAAGATCAACCTAACAAGCTTGATCTTTCTATATTTAGTCCTTGTACATCATATTCTTTTTAAAAACTTTACAAAGCTATTTTATTCATGTAGAATTAACCTAACATATTTGATCATTTCAGTCTAAGTCCTTGTACATATATTTCTATTATCTATTCAAGGACTTTACTGCTTATTTCAATGCAGACATATTTGTATATTCATTCATTAAGATCATAATCAAATCTTATATAAATAGGAATATCATTCACATGCTTATTCCTAACATACTTCAAAATAGATCATCCTAACAGCTTTAATCTTTCTTCTATACATTCATTTACAGAATGATAAATATTAATTACAGATCAACCTAACAATTTTGATCTACCATCTAAGTCCTTGTACGTATGTTCTTAGAAGGACTTTACACATAAGCATATTTACTTACTTTCAATATCAAATTTTAATATGCATTTCCTAACAATCTCCCCCTATTTGATGTTGGCATAACCAGGGAGATTTGCATCAAAATATCAATTTCTAAATGCAGGATGCTAGAAATTAAATATGACTTAGTGTTTCAGTGAGCAGCTAAAATCTCTAGAGAATAAGCATGAATTTATTGATGTTATTAGACAGATATTACATTTTAACATAGTCACATCAATAAGAAACAAATTTCAACTTATCTCTATCTCCTCTGCCTTTTGCTCCTAAGAGGATTGTCATACTCTGCAACTCTCATTCTCCTTTGGCTTTATCTCTCTATGCAATATCTTCCAGCTCACTTTGACTTAGACATTGTCTGTTTGCTTCATCTGATTCATAGAATACGCTTGGAATCCAGTCATAGAAGATTATAGGCTAGAGAGGCTTTCAACAAGGATTTTGTTATGAGCCTCCTGATTCTGCTGAAGAAGGATAATTGCTTCCTTATGCTTTCGGGTAGATTAGAAGTGAATTTGATCCCTTTCATTTATTTTGTTGATCATTTCCTTGATAATCTCCTGGAGCTTCTTTGTGAGCTCAGAACTTAGGTTGTTAGGGAGAGTGTTTGCAGCATTGATCAAGTGGTTTAATCATTGATGAATGAGCAGAGAGTGAGTTTTTAGATCTTCTTGAATTTTTGTGGTCACTTTCTGTGATGCGTGAGAGAACTTAGATTTGGTGGGAAGAACTGAGAGAAGCTCAAGAATTTTCTGAGTGTCTGTAGAAGAGGCTCTTGTATTTTGGTCTTGCCGATTTGAGAGCACAAGAGCAAGATAGATAAAATTGTTGTTTGATGAAGAAGGAATGTCTGAATGAGGTGCAGGAATAGAGGTTTGAGTTGCGGGAAAAGAGGTTGTTGAAGTTGGTAGAGTAGGTGACTCCAGGATTTGAGTAGGATCGAGGTTCGTGGAGTTAAAAGTGGTTAAAGATGGTACATACATGAAGTGAGGGGCATTTGGTTCATCAGTTACAGAATGTTGGGATTCTGTAGCTAGAAATTAATTTAGGGGGTGAAGAACCACTTCCAACCATCTTGGCAGTTCATAAAATTGATTGGAGTTTGATGGAGGGCAGTGGTTAACTATAAGAGAGATGGGAATAGATTGTACCTCACGTTTAGTTTTTGAAGAAGAATGATTTGTGATCAGCTTCTGAGCAAAATTGAGGCTATTTGGGAATCCATGAGCTAGTTCTGAAATTGCTGGATAAGCTTTGTAAGTCCAGAACATATGATCCCAAGAGTTAAGAATCAGGGCTCTATGATAAGATATCATTGGTAAGTAGGAGAACAACTGATTGTAGTTGGGTCTCCTATATCCATTCCATCCTACTGTGATAATCTCAACTTCTTCATACTCTTCTTCTTCCTTGTCTCCATTATATTCATTTGAGATCTCCACCACATCAATCATTTCCTCATTTTTTCTTTGTTCTTCAGCCCTCTCCACCTCCATAGCGTCAACACTTTCCATTTCTATAGCTACAGAGACTACGATTTCTTGAGGGGCTGAGGGAGCTTCATGAGCATCTTCTTGCAGCTCCCCCTCAGCTGTATCATTCTCTGGCTCAGGGACTTCGAAAGGCTCCCACTCAATGTGATCATCTTTCTGATTGGCAGTTTCTTGATCCTCTTCAATATTCACGCATGCTCTCATTTCCTCCTCTTTAATCGTTAGCATAGCTCTTTCTAACTCAAGGTCAGCCTTCTTGATTAACTTTCTCTTTGATCTTCTCGACTCCAGATTTGTGAATCCTCCAACACGTTGTTCATTCTCAGCAATATTTACTTGTTCATGCTGAGTCGTAGTCTCAACGACTTCTTCACTTTGACGAGCAACCCTTGACTCTACGATCGACATCCTCGATTTCTCTACGATCGTGGTCAAGGATTCTTTAGATATGCGCCTGCTGCGTTTTCCCTTCTTAAGTAGCTGAGAGATGGTGGATCTATCTTCATCTTCTTCTTCTTTATTTCCTTTAGAATTTCTTCTGGTGATTCGGTTACTTCTAGGGTGAGTTCTCTTTCTGTGAATAGACCTTGAATCTCTTTACCCGAACCTTCTTGGGGCGCATCAGTGGTTGAGCCTTGAGGGTCTTCTGTTATTTGAACATTTAATTTCCTCTTACCCTTACTTTTTCTGATCAAAGGTATGGGTTCCTCTTGATTGACTTCTTCTTCCTCAGCTTCCTTCACAACTGACATATTTCCCAGCAGACCTAATTTCTTCACTTCATCAGTCCTTCCACTAGATTAAGACATCATCTTCACGTTTTCTGCAGGGTTTCTTTTCCAATTTTAAAACAACTGCTGGGTCATCTTTCTGTTGGGGTTGATGGGTTCTCCTTCCTTGTCTCCGATTTTGTCTCCCAGAGCAGTTTGCAGAATTATGCTAATTAATCTCCCAAAAGCATTTTGCTAGAGCTTTTCGTCTTCTTTGAGCTGAGCATCTGATGAGTGGGTTTTATACCTACGAATCGGCCTCTAATTCGAGCTTAAACTGTGTTAATTCGTTATTTTTATGATTCGTTTTACTTGTTTTATGTTTAGGTGTGGTGGCTTAGCATGTACAGGCTTAAAAGGTAGTTTCGTGGCGAAACTTGGCAACAAAAGGAGCTGAACTGGACTTTTGTATATTTACCCCCCACCGGGGCGAACTTTATACATACAAAACCCCCGTCGGGACGGGGGTACTATGGAGAAAATAGAAGCACCCCCCTCTGGGGGGGGCTCTTGAAGAAGGAAAACCCCCGTCGGGACGGGGGTACGGGAAAAGTCTAGTCTCCTATTTCGATTGTGTTGCTGCAGTGGCGTGAAGGCAGGAGGTTGGTATGGATTGGAACTATATTTGGCATCAAGTTATGGTCAGAATACGTGTAATGCACCAGCTACATTCCAAAGATGCATGATGGCTATCTTCTCAGACATAGTGGAGAAAGAGGTTGAAGTTTTCATGGATGACTTTTCAATCTATGGAAACACTTTTGATAGGTGTCTAGAGAACTTGGTCATGGTTTTGAAGCGGTGTGTGGAAACTAATTTGGTACTCAACTGGGAGAAGTGCCACTTTATGGTTGAAGACGGTATAATTCTGGGGCACAAGGTCTCTGCTAAAGGTTTAGAGGTTGATAAGGCAAAGTTGGACACGATCGAGAATCTTCCACCGCCGAATTCAATAAAAGGAATCCGTTGTTTTCTTGGACATGCCGGGTTCTACAGAAGGTTTATAAAGGATTTCTCTAAGATTATAAAGCCATTGTGCAGTCTTTTAGAGAAGGATGCAATATTCAGATTTGATGAGGAGTGTAAAACATCATTTGAGCAGTTGAAAAAGAAGTTGACTACAGCACCAGTGATCATTGCACCGGATTGGACTATGACACGATCGAGAATCTTCCACCGCCGAATTCAATAAAAGGAATCCGTTGTTTTCTTGGACATGTCGGGTTCTACAGAAGGTTTATAAAGGATTTCTCTAAGATTATAAAGCCATTGTGCAGTCTTTTAGAGAAGGATGCAATATTCAGATTTGATGAGGAGTGTAAAACATCATTTGAGCAGTTGAAAAAGAAGTTGACTACAGCACCAGTGATCATTGCACCGGATTGGACTATGCCCTTTGAACTAATGTGCGATGCGAGCGACTATGCGGTAGGAGCTATTTTAGGTCAACGCTGAGATAAAATATTTCACGCCATATACTATGCAAGTAAAACTCTTACAGATGCACAATTGAACTACACAACTACCGAGAAGGAGTTACTTGCAGTGGTATATGCCTTTGACAAATTCAGAACGTATTTGATCGGGAAAAAGGTGGTGGTTTACACGGATCACTCGGTGATTCGCTATTTGATTTCGAAGAAGGATAATAAGCCTATACTAATCAAATGGATCCTTCTTCTTCAAGAATTCGATTTGGAAATAAAGGATAGAAAGGGAACAAAAAATCAAGTAGCAGATCATCTTTCGAGGCTGGAAAATTTGGATAAAGATAGAGCAAATAAGTTTGTGATCAATGAATCGTTCCCAGATGAAAAACTATTTGGAGTTAATTCAGAGTTTCCATGGTATGCGTATTTTGCTAACTATTTGGTAAGCAACATCCTTCCCCATGATCTGACGCGACAACAGAAAAAGAAATTCCTACATGACGTTAAGTGGTACATGTGGGATGAGCTATACTTATTCAGACAGTGTGTAGATAAGATGATTTGAAGGTGTGTACCGTACAGTGAAGTGAAGAATATTCTACACGAATGTCATTCATTTGCATATGGGGGACATTATGGTAGTGAGCGGACAGCGGCAAAGGTGCTTCTGACAAGATTCTATTGGCCTACGGTGTTCAAGGATGCCCACCAGTTTGTGAGAACGTGCGACAGATGCCAAAGGGTGGGCAATATTTCAAAAAAGGAATGAAATGTCACTACATACTATCATGGAAGTGGAATTTTTTGACGTATGGGGGATAGATTTTATGGGACCGTTTCCTCCATCTTTCAACAACATGTACATCTTGCTAGCTGTAGATTATATATCAAAATGGGTTGAAGCCGTAGCACTACCCACAAACGATGCCAAAGTGGTTCTCAAGTTCTTACATAAGAATATCTTTACAAGATTTGGCATGCCAAGAGCAATTATTAGTGATGAGGGTAGTCATTTCTGCAACAGATCGTTTACAGCTCTTTTGGAAAACTATGTGGTCAATCATAGAGTGGCTACAACATATCACCTCCAAACAAGTGGTCAAGCTGAGGTTTCGAATAGAGAGGTGAAGAAGATTTTAGAGAAAGTAGTTAACCCAAACAGAAAAGATTGGTCTCTAAAATTGGATGACGCGTTATGGGCTTATAGGACACCATACAAAACACTGATTGGGATGTCTTAATACCAGATGGTCTACGGGAAAGCATGTCACCTCCCAGTAGAATTACAGCATAAAGCATATTGGGCAATTCAGAAACTTAATTTTGATCAAGTAGCTGCAGGAGAGAAAAGATTGCTCCAACTAAACGAACTCGATGAGTTTCGACTGCAAGTATATAAGAACTCAAAGCTGTACAAGGAAAAGGTAAAGAAGTGGCACGACCAAAAGATCATGCAGAAAAAGTTTGAACCGGGACAATCAATTTTACTGTTCAATTCACGACTGCGGTTGTTCCCAGGAAAGCTCAAATCGAGATGGTCGGGGCCATTCACAATCAAGAGGGTTTTCCCACATGGCACAGTTGAGTTATACAGTAGGAATCCATTGGAGACATTTAAAGTCAACGGTCATCGGTTGAAGCATTATTGGGGTGGCGACATCGACAATGAAGTTACCGCAATCACACTTGCCGACACGCCATGAAAAGGGAGTAGTCAGGCTGAAAGACTTAAAATCAAGCGCTTATTGGGAGGCAACCCAATTTTACTTTTATTCTCAGTATTTTAAGTATGCTAATTAATTCATAGTTTGGAGTATAAATTAGTATAGAGTAAGTTTATTTCGATTTATCAAGTAGTTAGTGAGTCATGATTTCTAGTAAATTCAACCTTCAATGCTCAATGTTTATGTTGTTATCTTAAACATATAATTTCATGGTGTTTCAAGTACTTGGGAAGTGCATGGATATGTGTTGGATGCAAAGAATTGGAAAAATCAAGTTTAGCTGCAGTGTACCCCCCCCACCGGGGCAGACATTTTCTGAAGTAACCCCACGCCGGGGCTAGGGTCTTGACCTAGAAATAGTAGACCCCCCCCCCCGCCGGGGAGAGCAATTAACAAAGGATACCCCCCGTCGGGGCGGGGGTCATGAACTGAAATCAGAATACACTCCCCCGCCGAGGCGGGCATCTGTAGCTTATAAACCCCTGCCGGGGCGGGGGTACGGGCACTCAAATAGACTTTAATTCGGCAGTTAAAACATTTGAACCCATCTTCTCCACTTCCAATTCCTTAAACCACAACTGATATCCACTTTCTCCTACAACAAACCCACGATTTCCTTAACTGTCACCCATAATCTCACTTAATCCCCACTTACCCATTACTTAAACCCACAAATCTCTACACTATCTCCTCCTTATAAATCCATACCCTAACAACACAACATATCCACCTAAGTTTATACAATTTTAGTCATTCAAAGTGAGGGTTCTTATAGTGCTATTTTTGACAGCAAAAAGGGAGGGGAGAATCAAACACTTGGTTAATACATTGAGGGTAAGCGGTTATTTCTTGAACTTGCTCATCAATCATCACCACATTAGAAGTTCAATTACCATTGTAGGGGTATTATGAGTCATTCACACCACGTGTTCGACGAATTTTTCAAGTGAAGTTTGGGGGAAAATTTTGGCTTGAGTTCATCCTTTAGAGGACCATGGCACCAAAACCAGCATCAAAGAGACAGCGAGGTGAGGGTTCAGGGTCCACACCGCCGACTCGGGCCTTCGACAGAAGAAAGTTCATGAGTGCCAACGTCGTCGATCGCTATGACTATCTAGTGACTAAGGCACTAACTCCAGAGCGAGGCTTTACACCTGACAACGTCGATGGCAAAATAAAGAGACAAATATATGAAAAAGGATGGGCTAGGTTCACTGACGAGTCGGAGCAAACAATTATCAATGTGGTGAAGGAATTTTATGCCAATGCGGAGGATAAGGCCCCATTCATAGCATTTGTGAGGGAAAAATAAGTACCTTTTGGTGTTGACGCTATTAACGAGTATTACCGACTGCGAGTTCCTGTGGAATGCCAGTATGCCTATTTGCGTGACCACGATCCCGACTACGAGGGGATTTTAACTGAAATAATAAAGCCGGGCACCACATGGGTCAAGGGTCGAAAAGGGGGCACAATCTTCCACAGTAAGGACCTGAGCCATTACGAAAAGATTTGGTATGCGTTCACGTGCACCAAGCTATTCCCGTCCACACATACTACTGAAGTGACAAAGGAGAAAGTATTGTTGCTATATGCTATTGTGCAAGACTTCCTCATCAACGTGGGTGCCATCATCAATTTCTCAATATGAAGATGCCTGCAAGGGCCATTTTCCGGTGGCCTGCCACACCCATCCCTCATATGTGGGCTGTGCAAGGAGGCTGGAGTTAGGTGGTCCGGTGATGAGACTACTCAGGAACCGCTTTAGACTTTGGACACACGGATGATTGCATGCTATACAGTGTGGCCCGGGGGCGACTCGCATCCATGAGGAATCGGGTTCATATTTCCACCAGTCTCTGAGGAGGAGGCTGATGCTGAGGACACCTCTGATGAAGATGAGTTCCAGGCGGACGAGATGATGGGAGAGCAAGAAACTAAGGAAATGCAGCAGACCGGTAGAAATATGTTTATCCCTCAACTTCAAAGCCTCCAGAGACAAATGGATGGGCACAACAAAGATGCCAACAAATACATGAGGAGACTCGCGGCCAGACAGGACCATATGTTTGAGGCCATGAATATGGCATTCGCCACCTTGAACACGACTCTCCAAAGTTTCAACCCAAATGCTCAATTTCCATACCAGCAGTCAGCCCCAATGCCACGATTTCCACATTCAGATTCAGACAATGATGAGCCACAACCACCACCACCTTAAGCTTAGACGACTACTATAAGACTCTAACTTTTTATAAATAAAATTAAATTTCCTCTAATTATTATTTTGAATAATAAAGTGTTAATTTGATATAATGCAATGGTTATGGGTGAAATGTGCAAATTTTGCAAAATAAACAAGTGATTATAAAATATTCATTGTTGTCGGGGAATATTCGTTTGGTCATGGAATATTCTTGTTGTCGGGAAATATTTGTTCGACGGCGCAGCCATTAGTGGGCCCCATAACAGAAAATGGTCGAATGAAGAAAACGACAAGTTTGAGTTTTTACAAATAACGGCGTAGTTGTTACCGTTAACACTGTTGGAATACCGGTGATTAAAATACAGTAATACGCGTGGTTACATAGTAGCACATGGTATTGCACAGTATTTTTGAATTATTGATTCTTGCGTAAGAAGGCACTACTCAATAATTGTTACAGTAATTACTGTTCAATATTTTATTTTATTGATTCAATAATTGCTACGTTGATATTTTATATTATTGTTGTTTCAATAATTGTCACTGCACAATATTTCCCATTATCATATCAATAATTTATATTATTTGAATAATATTATTAGATAGCATTATTGGCAATGTCTAAGAAAGTTCTGTATAGGAAAGGGGTTTAGTCACCTAATTGTACGACAGTAAGGAGAAATTCTTATCGGAAAGTCCCCCTCTTTCCTAGAAACGACCTGGTTGTCATAATTGTAATTCTGTAATATTATTTGTGAATAATTAATTATTAATTTATATAATAAAGAAATATTTATTTTTATGTGGATATAAATGAAGGAATTATTGTTGAGGTATTTTATCAGTATTTTGTCGGAATGAAGGTATTAAAAATCATCCATATGTGAATTTTGGACATTTTCTGTTTGGAATTTAGAAAAACTTTCTTCTACAAAGTTGTAGAGAATTAAATTTCATATGGAATAGACATGAGATTAATAGTTTTTGATAAAATAACTATTTATTATGAATTATTGAAGTTGCTGAGTATTATTTAAATTTAAAATATTTTGGAAATTTTCTAGAATGGATGGGCACCACTTTTGGTTGGTGAGAAATGAGCTGAAATTTTATTTCAAAAGTGGTGGGCGTGAATAGTAGCATGTAAAGCCATCAGGTAGCAGGTTAGTCTATTTTGGCGTTCTAGTATTTTTCTATAAATAAGATGCTTAGTTAGAATTGAAAATCACACCAGAATCATAAGCTTTCTCTCTCTATATTATCGAGCGTATTTTTGTGAGTATTTAGATACTTTGAGAGTTGCTATTCAGTACAAAGTTTTCTTTAACCTTATACCTGATATTTCAGCCGGAAGTACTGTTCTTTTGAGGTAAGGGATGCTATTTTTTTCGTAAATGATATTTTTCTTTCAATATCATTATGCTAAAATATTGGTATGGATTTTATTGTAAAATTTCTACCTTTTCATGTTAAGGTTACTATTCACGTATACGACACTATTCACGGATACGACACTATTCACGAAGTATGATTTTTCTTATAGAATTTTTACCTTTTCGTGTCGGGGTTACTATTCACATATACGGAACTATTCACGTATACGGCACTATTCACGATACGGCACTATTCACCAAAAAATAAAATTTTCTCTTCTTTGTCCCAGATGTCTATTTTTTTACTATCTTTGATTGTATCCATATTTTGATCTTTATTCTTGAATTTTACTCCACTATGGTATATTATGGGGTGTTTTTGAATATGGATAAACCGAAGTACGAATCCCTAATATTTGTTCTTAATTTTGTCTCACTGAATTTGCTTTCTTTAAAATATTTTCATCATTCTCAGTCCTAAATGATGATATTGTGATAACCCGGGATTTCGAGTAATCCAAATTTCACGAATAATTTTTTTTTATTTAATATTGACTCTGACTGTTAATATTGTACTGTGTATCTGTGATACGAGTCTCGTGAATTAGTCAATTTGTGTATTGACTGAGAAATTAAAGTAGAGTTGTGCTTAACATCTTTAGAAACCCTAACCCTAATTATTGGATAGGGATTCGATAGAAAATATAATTAAAATAATTATATTGATGAGAACGTGTTTGTATTGTTTAGAATTTTTATCAATAATTGATCAGATAAGGTTTGTAATTAATAAACCCTAATAAGGGATTAGAAACCCTAATCTCAGATTTAAAAAATCAATTGTATAGTTAAAAACCCTAATTGTACGCCGAGAAACCCTAATTTCATATTTGGGAATCCTTAACCCTAAATTAGAAAACCCTAATCCTAATTGGCAAGCCTAATGTGTTTATTAAACTTTAATATGATTAGAAAACCCTAATTATATTTTTGTTATCTTAATTTCTATTTTACAAACCCTAATTGTAATTTAGAAATTTTATGTTTCTAATAAAAAAACCCTAATTTAGAAATTATAAAAACTAATTATGTAAAATCTAAGGGTTAAGACCTTAGGGTTAAACCCAAAGGGTTTGGACATTATCAAGATTGCCCTTAAAAATATATGAAGAATGACCAAAATGCCCTTTTTCATTATTTATTTAGTTAACTTGTAAGTTGTCCAAGACCTTTAGTGGGTGACCTAACCATTTGACTTGGTGACTTAAAAACATCCAGCAAATCAGTTTATAATGGGCAGCAACCTCAGATCTAGCAACTTGTCAAGCAATATATATAGATTCAAGAGAGAGAAAGTCCATTAATCTGCTCCTTTGGACAAGTTTTTCTCACCAACTCTCTCTCTCTCCTAAACCAACGAAATACATAAGTAAATTAGTCACATTTTCAGCCCTTAGATCACCCAAGAACATATTGGGGATCAAAGATCAAAATCTAGAACATAAAGGTATAACCCTAAATATTTTTTTTTATCTTGTAGGCTAAGAAAGTTTTTGTGTTTAATCTTGTGTTATAGCATGTTTTTAGATGATCTATGATGATCTATCATAGATCCATAGCATCAAAGTTGGTAAAAATTGAAGTTTTTCAAAACTGTTCTTGAGCCCTAAAGGTCGTCTGACAACGTAATGTCAGGGGCTGTAAATCCTTGTCTGTTAGTGTTTTGTCTTGTTTTGTGTTGTTTTATGTTTCGGATCTGTAATTTGGTATGAGGTCTTTAATCTGCAAGTGGTGTTATAGCCATCAGATGTCTAGATATGTTGTTATTCATGGTCAAAAAGGGTTGACCCCGAGCATGACCAGTCACTTTCTGGGTAACCTAGAAAGTGTAAAACATGGTTTGACAATATCTTTGAAGGTTCGGATCTGACAGATGTGATATTGTTTTAATAATTTTTTTTGTATACATGTTGTAGCTTGTAGAAGGGACTCTAGATCCATGGTCTTAGATATCTTAAACAATCAAGTGATCGAATCTAGTGGACGGTCAAAGTAGACCATCCGTTATCAATTCCTGTTTTCTGGAATTTCCAGAAAACGTTAGAGCAAGCCTTCTGACAGCCTTTGACCGAGCTGGATCTGGCGATGTTAATGTTGTTTGATTGATATGTTGTTAAAGTTATGTTCTATGACATGTGAACTACAGATTTAAGCCATAACAACACTCAATAGTTGACCAGAACACTATGTTAAGCGAGTCCCAAAATGGACCCTCGAAGCTGCTGGGTTTCTAGGTTACCCAGAAAACCCAGATTAAGTCTGACAGTGACTTTGAGAGGCTGGATCTTCATGGTATGTGATGATATAACTTAAATGATGGTTGGTTAATGTAGTATTACATTAGTACTACAAGACATGTGCATTAGGTAGTCCAAAACACGCTTGAGCTGAGAATAACGGTTGGTCAAACCATGCACCTTATCAAGCCGGCTGTCAGTATTCTTGAGGCTCAAGAACACCAACAGCGACGCTTAGTGTCGCTATAGGCAATTAACGACGGTTTTAATTTTTTTTTAATTTCTGAATTTCCGATTATTAATTAAAAATAGAAAATAAATTATACAAATTATTAAAAATAGTTTTAAAAATTATTTTAAATTGTGAAAAATAATTTTTGACCAATTAGAATATTTTTTTCTTTAATATTTATAATTATTTAAATATTAAAGGTATTTAATTTATTTACTTAGTGTATTAAATAAATTAGAGAAAAATAATTTAATATTATGAAAAATCATTTTAAATAAGAATAATGTGTTTAAAAATATTTTGAGTTATAGAATGTAACTTTAAATATTTTTGGAGGATTTTCATTAATAAATAAATATTAATAATATTAGATTTATTTAATTATTAAATTAAATAAATAAGATAAAAATAATTTTATTTATTTAAAAATCATTTTAAATGAGAATAAAGTGTTAGAAAATATTTGTAATTATAAAATATTATTTTCAATATTTTTGAAGAATTCTCATTAATAAATTAATATTAATGATATTAGATTTATTTAATTGTTATATTAAGTAAACGAATTAAAAATGATTTTATTGATTTAATTGATTTTATTAATTGTTAGAACTTGATAGGTTCGAGAAGAGAATCCAATTATTGTTGACAGATCAATGCCAATTATTTCGGCTAGATCAAGAAGTAACTAGAATTTAAAATCACAGTATTTCGTTGTTAAATCAAAATCTTGATTCTGAGACTGAGAAGAACAGCCTTTTATATAAAGAGAACATTTTATTGGTCGTATATTCGGCCTTTGCTCGCGATTAAGTATTATCCATAATATAGGGTATACTAAAGCTGATCACTTTATATACTTGCAAAGGGGTATGATTTAATCTTTATGGTTATCTGATACACCTAGGTATATCAAACTATAACTTTGATAGTTACTCGAGAAGAGAAGTTCAAGATCCAATGGATCGCTCAGCATAAATCTGGAAAACATTTCACTTTGATATTTCGTAGAATTAATTCTTGATTATTCATTTGAATATCGTAGAAAACCTTGAAAGCGTTGTACTATTTCATTATCAGGTTATTATTGCGTAGAATGTGAGAAGACTTGATATTGATTTCTATAACTTTATTGTATGTCCTAACTTGCGGGCTAAACTTGTTGCTCACCCTTGCTAAATAAAACTTTTCAGCTAGGGACGAAGTTGCAGAAGGTGCGGCAAAGAAGAACAAGGGAAAAGGCATAGTTATAAATTAGTTATGATGAACAATATTATTATGTTGTATTGTTTTGTAAACCTTTTTTGTATATCTAAGGGGTATTTCTGTAATGTTAAGGTTAGTGGACCTGTGACTTATGTATTAACAACATATGTTAATGAGTTATGTATTCCTATTTATATTTAATGGGTAGTTAAATGTTATTATATTATGGGTCGTGAGCACCAAACTCGGAGGTCAGGTAACCCGAATTTGGGGGCGTCACAGGTTAGTATCAGAGCTGTAGGTTATAAACCTTAAGTGGGGTGGGGGAAAACCCTAGGATTATAACTATACGCGAGATAGAGAAAACTCATTTAGAGTTCTAAGTGAGGGATTGCCGAAGCGCATCAATAGTGAGATATGTGGACACCTAGTGTGAGAAGTTTGTACTGGTGAAGTACTAATCAAGTTGTTTAAACTGATTGTAGGATGTCTGGAGAAGATCAAATGAGTGCGGAGATGCTAGCGACTGTTGCACCAGTGCCAGAAGCAGAGGTGCCAGTGCAAAGCGAATCAGTTGAGAAGTTGGGAAAGGATGAACCCATGTTCAATCTCGGGAGTGACCATGATGATTATCCCGAGATGTATCTGAGTAGTGAGGAGGAGGCGGAGTCTAAAGAAGCTAAGGTGGAGTTAAAGAATAAGATCAAAGTTGGAGAACAAGATCAGTTATCTGCATAAGTCCAGGAACTCCGAAGTAAAGTGTTTCTTCTAGAAGAGTTGTGGAAGACGGAGCAGGCGTTACGCGAAATGACTGAAGAACAGAACGAGTTGAAGGTGCAGGTGGACAGAATGAAGGCTGAAGGTGGTGGATCATCTGTAGGAACTAGCAAGAAGGACAAGAAGAAGAGAAAGAGGGAAAAAGACAGTGAAAACTCTGGAAATTCAAACTCGAAGAAGAAGCAAGCCTGTATCAAGTGTGGAAAGACTCACGCTGGAGAATGCATGATGTGGAAGAATGTCTATTTTAACTGTAAGCAGGAAGGACATATTTCTCTACATTGTCCTAAGCCAAATATGAGGAAGTGTTTCTCATGTGGGAGAACGGGTCACGGATTCAGCAAGTGTACCAACAAGAAGAAGACTGGTGAAAGGAGTGGTCGGTAGACTATTTCGATAGATATATGTGATTGTATCTTTTAGTAGAAGTTTATGATATTAAGTGTTATAATATCAAGAATGATGTTTAAGCATATGTAAATATATATATTTTATGAATGAAATCTTTATTTTCTATATGAATATAAGATTAAGATTAATTTGTGTGTTCTTAAAACTCATACTTATGGTAAGTTAATGACTCGTGATTATATGAAATGTTCTGAACCCCTTAGCGAATGGACGCCAAAGGTCTGACTAGGATAAGTTCACACACTCATATAATTGTGGCAAGTTACTGAACTCATAAGTGTGGTAAGTTTAATGAACTGGAAATAGTAATGTGAAAATGGAAAATGGTAACTTTTTGTGTTAAGTTGTGTATGTTAACCCTAAATATTTTTAAAAAATAGGATAGTAATGTATGTTAAGTACTAAATGTGCTATGAACTATTTGAATAAATATTTGTTTATATATGAGAATTATGTGTTAAATTCTTAATGTGTTAAGAATTTGTGTAGAAAAAAAAAAGAGAATTATTATAAGGTTTTTATTTAAATAAGATCATGCCGCCTAGACGACAGAATCGAAACCAACGAGAAGAACAGTCAGTGAATAACGAAGGAGGTCAAGCTGACCCAATGCAAAACTTTACGGATATGTTAGCCCAAGCTATGGAGAATAGAGCTCCAACTGTAAGAGGAAGAGCGAGGAATCAGCCAGCTGACAGATTGGCTAACTTCAAAGACTTTAAAGCGGTAGGACCGCCTAAATTTAAAGGGACCACAGATCCGATTGAAGCTCAAACTTGGGTGAAGGAGATGGAGAAAGCATTCATCATTGCGCGAGTGGCAGAAGAGCAAAAAGCGACTTTTGCTACATACTTGATGAAGGGAGAAGCTAATTACTGGTGGGAGACAAATCAAGCGAGAGCTGGAACAGCTATAGTAACATGGACAAGATTCAAGGAATTGTTCTTTGAGAACTACTTCTCACCAAGTATGCAAGCTCGGATGGAAGTTAAGTTCTTAGAACTAAAGCAGGAGAATATGTCTGTTTCTGAGTATGCTGCCAAATTCAACGAGTTGGCAAGATTTGCACCTCATCAGGTGGACACAGAAGTAAGAAAAGTGAGAAGATTTGAGAATGGGCTGAAGCTGAGGATATTCAACAAGGTAGCAGTATTGCAGAATAATACGTTCGCGGCGCTGATGGAGAAAGCATTAATTGCTGAAGGAGGGAGCGAGGCTGCATCTCAATTTCATCAGGAAAAGAAGAAGAAGACCAATGATGGTGGAAGCAGTGGTGGTAGTAATCCGAATAAAAGGAAATGGAATGAGAATACCCAGTCGGGTAATAAGACAGAAGATAATAGGAAAGGAAGGGAGCCATGTTCGAATTGTGGGAAGAACCATGTTGGAGTTTGCTTGAAGAAGAAGGGAGTTTGCTATAACTACGGGCAAGAGGGGCACATGTCGCCCAATTGTCCCAATCCGAAGAAGATACAAGGTTGCTTTGCCTGTGGATCAACTGATCATATAGTTCGGAAATGTCCGAAGAGAAATGCAGAGAAGGAAAGTGTCAACAAGGGACCCGGTGGCAGAACCTTGGCAATTCGAGGACCTGCACAGCTAGGAAGACCAACAGCCCGTACATTCAACATGACGGCGCAAGACGCATGAGTTGTCAAGAAGGTAGCGACAGGTAACGATTTCGCCTAATACTTAAATTACGCGAGTAATATGAGTCAGATATTTTTATGAACTGTTTTCTTTTTTAGATTCAAGTCACAGGTTAGAATTTGAGACACAAATGAATATTGTGTTGATAAAAATGAATTGATGATACAACTTTAAAAGATTGTAAAAAATAAGAAAGCGGTGATTCCGAGGACGGAATCCTTTTAAGGAGGGGTGAATGTGATAACCCGGGATTTCGAGTAATCCAAATTTCACTAATAAATTTTTTTTTATTATTTAATATTGACTTTGACTGTTAATATTGTACTGTATGTCTATGATACGAGTCTCGTGAATTAGTCAATTTGTGTATTGACTGAGAAATTAGAGTAGAGTTATGCTTAACATCTTTAGAAACCCTAACCCTAATTGTTGGATAGGGATTCGAAAGAAAATATAATTAAAATAATTATATTGATGAGAATGTGTTTGTATTGTTTAGAATTTTGATCAATAATTGATCGGATAAGGTTTGTAATTAATAAACCCTAATAAGGGATTAGAAACCCTAATATCATATTTAGAAAATCAATTGTACAGTTGAAAACCCTAATTGTACGTCGGAAAACCCTAATTTCATATTCGGGAATCCTAAATCCTAAATTAGGAAACCCTAATCCTAATTGGCAAGCCTAATGTGTTTATTAAACTTTAATATGATTAGAAAACCCTACTTATATTTTAGTTATCTTAATTTCTATTTTACAAACCCTAATTATAATTTGGAAATTTTATTTTTCAAATAAAAAAACCCTAATTTGGAAATTGTAGAAACTAATTATGTAAAACCTAAGGATTAGGACCTTAGGGTTAAACCCTAAGGGTTTAGACATTATCAAGATTGCCCTTAAAAATATATAGAGAATGACCAAAATGCCCTTTTTCATTATTTATTTAGTTAACTTATAAGTTGTCCAAGACCTTTAATGGGTGACCTAACCATTTGGCTTGGTGACTTAAAAACATCCAGCAAATCAGTCTATAATGGGCAGCAACCTCAGATCTAGCAACTTGTCAAGCAATATATGTAAGACCCCGAATTTTATGAAATAAAAGTATTCAAATTTTCTTATAATTACTATTCAGTAAATGGTTAAATTGGTAAAAGTTTAAAGTTATGGGTGAAATGTGAAATTTTTTCAAAATAAGCAAGTGGTTATAAAATAATCATTATTGTCGGGGAATATTCGTTTGGTCGTGAAATATTCTTTTTGTCGGGGAATATTCGTACGACGGCGCAGCTATTTGTGGGCCCCATAACGGAAAACGGTCGGATGAAGATAACGACAAAAATTGAGTTTTTATAATTAACGGCGTAGTTGTTACCGTTAATACTGTTGGAATACCCGGTGGTTAAAATACAGTAATACGCGTTATTGCACAGTAGTACACGGTATTGCACAGTATTTTTGAAATTATTAATTCTTACGTAAGAAGGCACTACTGAATAATTGTCACAATAATTACTGTTCAATATTTTATTTTATTGATTCAATAATTATTGTGTTGATATTTTATATTATTGTTGTTTTAATAATTGTCACTGCACAGTATCTCCATTATCAGATCAATAATTCATATTATTTGAATAATATTATTAGATAACATTATTGGCAATGTCTAGAAAGTTCTGTCAATGAGAGGCTTGGTCACCTAATTGCGCGCCAGTAAGGAGAAATCCTTATTGGAAAGCCCCCTCTTTCCTGGGAACTGCCTGGTTGTCATTATTGTGATTCTATAATATTATTTGTGAATAATTAATTATTGATTTATATGATAAGAAAATATTTATTTTATGTGAATATAAATGATATAAATATTTATTTTTATGTGGATATAAATGAAGGAAATATTTATTTAATATGAATAAAATAAGGTGGAAGAGAGAAAATAGAATTATGAATTCTTTTTAATAATTATAAATGTTTTTATATATATATATATATATATATATATATATATATATATATATATATATATATAAGCATGTGGTGGGTGGTGTTGTACTTTTTGGGAAGGCTTTGAAAATTCAAGGAAGGAATGCTGCAGAGAAGAAAAAAGAAGAAGAAGCCTCCGTATGTATTTTGAAAGTGTGGAAAAATCATCCGTATGTGGATTTCGAATATTTTCTGTTTGGAATTTGGAAAAACTTTCTTTTACAAAGTTGTAGAGAATTTAATTTTCTATGGAGTGAACATAAAATTCGTATTTTTTCTGATAAAATGGTTAATTGTTGTGAATTAAATGGAGTGAATATAATCAAATTAAATTAGTTTTCAAATTGAATTTGAATTCTTTTATAAAAAAAAACATGTGATAAAGGTGGAGTGGGCAAGTTGGACTTATGAGCATTGAGGTGTGCTGTAAGTTTTCAAAATAAACATACGTATGTAAATTTTGTCAGCAATGGTGGGCTGGCATTTCCCTATAAATAGGGTGCTTAGTTAGAATTGAAAATCACACCAGAATCATAAGCTTTCTCTCTTTCTCTCTCTATATTATGAAGCATATTTTGTGAGTATTTAGATACTTTGAGAGTTGCTATTCAGTAGAAGTTTTCTTCGGTTTTTCATCCGATATTCCAGTCAGAAATACTGCTCTTTTGAGGTAAGGGATTTTAAGGGTTATTATGTTTTTCAGTTCGTAATTCTTCTGACCTTCAAAAAATTTTGGAAAAATTAGAAATGATATTTTGATGAGTGTTATTGATTGTGTCCAAAAATAGTGATTTTTGGATGTATAGATTAAGAGTTATGAATTTTATGAGAAAAAACTATTTTAAAAGTAACCGCTTATAACTCCTTGTGGTTAACTCCAAAATTGATGAAATTTTTATTGAAAGTATATCTATATAATATCTGTGTACTATGAGAATTTCGGAATTTTTGAATAAAAGTACAATTTATGATAAATGTCTAAATATTCGGTGGTTTTGGCCATATAAAAAATAGTAAATGAGTTTTAAAAATTATAAGAAAAATATATGTTCAATATGGGACTATATTCTGCTAATTCTCAGAAAAGAAATATTTTTGGAACTGATTTGGTATTTTTTATGAAAATGGTCTAGTTATGAGTAAATGAATTAAATATGTTTTGTGAAGTAAGAAAATTGAAAAATAGGATTTTATGACTTAAGAATCCTATATGAGGTATATGCAGATTTTTTATGAAGGTTTTGGTTATTGGTGATGAAATCTTATGAGTTTGGCATTTTAGAATGATTAAATGCATTATTTAGTAAAGTGTAAACAATTAAAATAAATTGTTTATAAGCTTAAGAAATATTATTCTTTCAATATCATTATACCGAAATATTGGTATGTATTTTATTGTGGAATTTCTATATTTTTGTGTCGGGGTTACTATTCATGAGTTACTATTCATGAGTTACTATTCACGAGTTACTATTCACGATAAAATTGGTTTCTTTTTCTAACCAAATTATAGTTGATTTATGAATATTACTCTTGAGATTAAATCAATATGTTGATCATATTATTTTTATTATCATATATAACATTTTTATAACCCTGATGTTGAAATTCTTTTTCACTTGAGTGTAAAGATGGGTAGATTATTGGTATGATCATGACTTTGGGTTCTCTTTGGCCAGTAGTGCAAAGTTGAATTATTGACTAGTATGATCATGACCATTGAATTTATAATTGAATATCTTCAGCTTAAGTGTAAAGATGAAATGATCAACATGGTTATAATTATTGTTTATATAAATGATTATATATTTCTTTGAGATATTAATATATTTGGCCTGTAGTGAATATATGAACTGTTGATGAATATATTTGGCCGTAGTGCAAATATAAACTGTTGAGGAATATCTTTGGCCTGTAGTGCAAAGATGAAATATTGATGAATATCTTTGGCCTGTAGTGCAAAGATGAATTGTTGATGAATATCTTTGGCCCGTAGTGCAAAGATGACATGTTGTTGAATATCTTTGGCCAGTAGTGCAAAGATGAACAGATGTTGAGATAAACATAACCAACTGGTGATACAAATGAATATCTTTGGTCGTAGTGCAAAGATGAAGTTATTAGTATGATTATGAACAGGAAATGTGATTTGGTGTAACCATGATCTTTGATGTTTCAGGTAAAGATAGGTGATGAAAATTATCTTCGTCCTGGATGAGAAGAGGAATTTAGAACTACAGTTATGATTATGAGTTATTCATATGATTCTGGACCAGAATTATTGATTGATGTTACAGGGATAAAACATTGTTGATGAATTTTTAACATGGAGAAGATAATAGACTTTATAGTCTATTTGACTCTTTTAATGGATTGCTCGTTCCGCTGCAACTATGGTTGAAATTTTTATCATTTACCATATGTTCTAAATCTCTGATTTATTATTGATGAAGGCTATTGATAATTTAATTATCATTAGTCATGATATTCTTTACTGAGCTAGTTATGCTCACCCTTTTACTTCACAATTCCTTTCAGGTAATAAGAGTGTAGCTGGGTCGAACGAGGGTAACGGGGAAATATAACGGTGGTCTCTAGCTGTGGATGTTCTCCCGAAGCAGTATAGAAAAGTTCATTTAGTAGTTTTATTTGGTGAATCCAATAGGGTAAGGTGTACCCAACGTTGGAAGGGCGGTTTGCCACTATCATATAAGATTTCTAACGACATACAACCTCGTGTCATCATAAGACAGAGATGTGCTCATCCACTTGCTGAGTATATATACGAGCACTACCTATATAATCTTGGTATTTGTTTGAAGTATAATTCTCAATTAGAGATAGTAGAGATAATGATATGTCAAGAGAAGACTCACCATTAGGAAGAATATGATAGTAATCTTCTCGTTTTTCTTTGGGGTCTATTGGGTCAACCAAGGATAACTCTGTGGCCATATGATATCTATTATAACCTAGACGCATGGCCTCCCATGTACGAAGGTTTTCTTGAGCACTTTCCAAAGATTCTAATTTCTAAAAAAGTTTTTGACTATACCTTTATGTAAGGTGTCATTGTGAGGTGATGTCCACGGTTGGAACATGAGTCACATTTAGTATATATTTGTATCCAAACTCACAACATATGTGTTGTTGTATTTTGCACGACAATTGTTGTAATAAAGTTGTAGTTGTTTTCTGTACCATGTATTTGGCGACTCAGAATAGGTTGGATGGAATGGACCTATTTTGGGGTTGTCACAATATATATAGATTCAAGAGAGAGAAAGTCCATTAATTTGCTCCTTTGGACAATTTGTTCTCACCAACTCTCTCTCTCTCTCTCTCTCCAAAACTAACGAAATACATAAGTAAATCAGTCACATTTTTAGCCCTTAGATCACCCAAGAACATATTGGAGATCAAAGATCAAAATCTAGAACATAAAGGTATAACCCTAAATTTATTTTTTTTATCTTGTAGGCTAAGAAAGTGTTTGTGTTTAAGTGTTTAATCTTGTGTTATAGCATGTTTTTAGATGATCTATGATGATCTATCACAGATCCATAGCATCAAAGTTGGTAAAAGTCGAAGTTTTTCAAAACTGTTCTTGAGCTCTAAAGGTCATCTGACAACGTAATGGCAGGGACTGTAAATCCTTGTCTGTTAGTGTTTTGTGTTGTTTTGTGTTGTTTTATGTTTCGGATCTGTAATTTGGTATGAGGTCTTTAATCTGCAAGTGGTGTTATAGCCATCAGATGTCTAGATATGTTGTTATTCATGGTCAAAGTGGGTTGACCGAGCATGACCAGTCACTTTCTGGGTAACCTAGAAAGTGTAAAACATGGTTTGACAAGATCTTTGAAGGTTCGGATCTGACAGATGTAATATTGTTTTAATAATTTTTTTTGTATACATGTTGTAGCCTGTAGAAGGGACTCTAGATCCATGGTCTTAGATATCTTAAACAATCAAGTGATCGAATTTGGTGGACGGTCAAAGTAGACCATCCGTTATCAATTCCTGTTTTTTGGAATTTCCAGAAAACGTTAGAGCAAGCCTTCTGACAGCCTTTGACCGAGCTGGATCTGGCGATGTTAATGTTGTTTGATTGATATGTTGTTAAAGTTATGTTCTATGACATGTGGACTACAGATTTAAGCCATAACAACACTCAATAGTTGACCAGAACACTAAGTTAAGCGAGTCCCAAAATGGACCATCGAAGCTGCTAGGTTTCTGGGTTACCCAGAAAACCCAGATTAAGTCTGACAGTGACTTTGAGAGGCTGGATCTTCATGGTATGTGATGATATAACTTAAATGATAGTTGATTAATATAGTATTACATTAGTACTACAAGACCTGTGCATTAGGTAGTCCAAAACACGCCTGAGCTGCGAATAACGATTGGTCAAACCATGCACCTTATCAAGCCGGCTGTTAGTATTCTTGAGGCTCAAGAACACCAACAGCGACGCTTAGTGTCGCTATAGGCAATTAGCGACGGTTTTGATTTTTTAATTTCTGAATTTCCGGTAATTAATTAAAAATAGAAAATAAATTATAAAAATTATTAAAAATGGTTTTAAAAATTATTTTAAATTGTGAAAAATAATTTTTGACCAATTGAAATATTTTTTTCATTAATATTTATAATTATTTAAATATTAAAGGTATTTAATTTATTTACTTAGTGTATTAAATAAATTAGAGAAAAATAATTTAATATTATGAAAAATCATTTTAAATAAGAATAATGTGTTTAAAAATATTTTGAGTTATAAAATGTAACTTTAAATATTTTTGAAGAATTTTTATTAATAAATTAATATTAATGATATTAGATTTATTTAATTATTAAATTAAATAAATAAGATAAAAATGATTTTATTTATTTAAAAATTATTTTAAATGAGAATAAAGTATTAGAAAATATTTATAATTATAAAATATTATTTTCAATATTTTTGTAGAATTTTCATTAATAAATTAATATTAATGATATTAGATTTATTTAATTGTTATATTAAGTAAATGAATTAAAAATAATTTTATTGATTTAAAAATGAGAAAAATGTTTTAAAAATATTTTAAGTTATAATTAATGACTTTTAATATTTTGATAATAATTACATTAATATTTAAATATTAATGGTGATGATTTAAAAATAATTTTAATTACTTTAAAAATTATTTAAGTAGAACATTTATGATTTAAAAAATATTTTAAGTTATTAACAATAACTTTAATATTTTGACAAGTATGTCATTAATATTTTTGTATTATTAAATATTAATGATAATAAGATTTTTTTTTTTGATAATTAAATCATTTAAAAATGATTTAAGTGTTTGAAAATTATTATAAATTATAATAATTGTTTATAAGTTATTAAAAGCTTCCGAAAAATATTATAAATGATATTTGACTTATCTAAAATAATATTGAAGCTTAGAAACTAAATTTAATTGACAATAAATGTGTTAATTGTTGGATAGGGTGACTAGAATACCGAGAATGGACCGAAGTCCAACCAGACCGAAATTGTTAGACGTGATAAGTGTTTATAGAAGTTATAAACACTAATGTGGCTATGTGGTAATATGTCTAGGAGAAGTTTGACTGTGAATTACAGTGTTACGTGTTATGAAAAATTGTACTAATTGCGAGACCGATATTATTGGTTATATGTCTTTCAAAAGCAGATAAGTTTATTGTGTAGCTGTAATCAGCGGAAGAGGCAAGTTTTCTAACTCAACCTTGAGTTATATTCATTCAATTATTGCAGTGATTAATTATTGCTAATTATACCATGTCCAGGGAAATTATTGTTGATTATTCGCAGTTAGTGCATGTTTAATAATTTAAATTGAATTACTGATTCAGAAAATATTCATTTGTAGAATAACTGTTGTTGAATATTCATATCCGTAGAAGATAAAATTGGCAGTACAGATGTGACGCCCCCAAAATAGGTATACAACACCCATTCTGAGTCGCCAAAATACATGGTACAGAAACAACTACATCTTTATTATTACAACACAAGAACTGTGAGTTTAAATACAAATATTGTCATCTAGACAATATCCACACTCAAATAAGTCCTCATTACAATTATTGATACATTATTTCACAAAAATGGTGAGGACTACTAAAATAACTTCTAGAACCATCATTCCATACCCCGACTAGTACTCGCTACATTCTCGCCTCCTGAGAAAAATAGAACAAAAAGAAAAAGGGTGAGCTCAACTAGCCCAGTAAAGAATATTATGACTAAGATAATACAGAACAAATTATCGTTAGTCTTCAACAGGAAAAAATCTAATAGAATACAATAGATAACAAGTTTTAAATCAATATTCGCAGCGAAAAATAATAATTCATATAAGAGTTACGTAGAGAATGAAATCTACTATTATCTATGAATTTAAAAGTCCGTCATCAATATTTTATCCATGTAACATCAATCAATAATCATCTTTGCACTACAAGCCAAAGTTATTCATCAGTTGGTCATGTTCATCTCAACACCTGTTCTTTGGCCTGTAGTGTAAAGAAGAATGTTTAACTGATGAATATCTTTGGCCCGTAATGCAAAGATGAACATGTGTTTAGATGAACATGACCAACTAGTGATACAAATGAATATCTTTGGCCTGTAGTACAAAGATGAATATATTTGATTCAAGATGTATATAGATTGATGTTACATGGATAAAATATTGATGATGGACTTTTAAATTCATAGATGATAGTAGATTTCATTCTCTACTTAAACTCTTCTAATAAATTGTTATTTTCGCTGCTAATATTGATCTAAAACTGGTTGTCCATTATATTTTATCTGATTTATTGAAGGCTAATGATAATTTATTCTACATTATCTTAGTCATAATATTCTTTACTGGGCTAGTTGAGCTCACCCTTTTCCTTTTTGTTCCATTTTCCTTCTCAGGAGGTGAGAATATAGCGGGAACTAGTCGGGGTATGGAGTGATATTTCCAGTCAGTTATTTTAGCAGTCCTCACTATTTTATAAAATAGTGTGATAATAATTATAATGAGGACTCCTTTTGAGTTTGAATACTGTCTATTAGACAATATTTGTATTTAAACTCACAGTATATGTGTTGTCGTATTTTACACGACAAATGTAATAATAAAGTTGTAGTTATTTTTTATACCATGTATTTGGTGACTCAGAATGGGTGGTGTATACCTATTTTGGGGGCGTCACAATTGGTATCAGAGCTTAGGGATATGGTCTCTAGCGGAGATCGGGAAATAGAACTAGGAGGGGAGAGACGAGTAAATCCTTCGCTAGTGTGTCCTACATAAGCTTATTTGGTATTTAATTAGTCGGTCAGAATATAGGGATAGCGTGACACCCCCAAAATAGGTATACATCACCCATCTTGAGTCGCCAAATACATGGTACAAAATACAAATAAAAACTTAATTATACAACTGTCGTGTAAAATACGACAAAACATATGCTATGAGTTTTAATACAAATATTGTCATCTAGACAATATCCACACTCAATGGAGTCCTCATTAGATTTATTGTCACACTATTTAACAGAATAGTGAGGACTACTAATGCTATCATCTGGACCGTCACTCCATTTCCCGACTAGTCCTAGCTACGTTCTCATTTCCTGAAGAGAACAGTGAAAAAAAGGGTGGGCTCAACTAGCCCAGTAAGAAAATATCATGACTAAGATAATGCAGAATAAATTATCATTAGCCTTCAACAATGTTAAATTGATAGAATATAATAGACAACAAGTTTAACTGCAGCGGAACATGCAATCCATTAGAAGAGTCAAGTAGAGCATAAAATCTACTATCTTCTATGATTTAAAAAGTTTTTCATCAACTTTATCGCTAAAACTCAGCTTAATAAATAAAATCGAATCCTCCCTGCATCACGGCCAAGGATATTCATGTAATCATCAGTGGTCATGATTATACCGAATAATCCTTAGTTATAATCCTTAGTTATAATCATACCAACAACTGTCCATCAATGAACTACAAGCCAATGAGGACTTTTACCACATCATTCGTCACATTACGATCATGATTATACCGAATAATCCCTGGTCATAATCATACCAAGCCCATCTATGCACGTAAGCCAAAGATGACTGTAATCACAATATAAGCATGAGGATGATGACAATTCAATAAAATAAGTTCAAGATAAATTTTAAAGATTTATAATTTTAATTTATCCAGAAATCATTAACGTCCAAGTTGTCAACATGATACTGCTTTGAGGGATAAAATTCAAGAATGCTTAGAAAAATATTTCCATGAAAAGATACTAGATGAAACGCAAATATCCAGGATATTCTACTAATTTCATGGAGTATAGAATATATGAAATTGCAAATGGATTTTGCCCGCCATGCGGTAATCCACGTAGACAGATCATTTCCACAATTTAATAAGGAATAAATACGAAGGATCATTCACCATGCATGCGGTAATCCATATAGACAGGTTATTCCAACAGAATAATAAAGAATGGAATAACAGAAGAATTTACTAGGCATGTGATAGACCGCACAGGCATGTTAGTCCAACAGAATAATAAAGAATAGAACCAGGTCATGCGTAATCCGCACAAACAGGATATTTCAACAAAATAATAAAGAAGGGAACCAGGTCATACGTAATCCGCATAGACATGATATTTTAACAGAATAATAAAGAACAGAATAACAACAAAATTCACCAGGCATGCGATAGACCGCACAGACAGGTTATTCCAACAGAATAATAAAAAATAGAATAACAGAAGAATTTTACCATGTATGCGGTACTTCGCATAGACAGGTTATTCCAACAGAATAATAAAGAATGGAATAACAACCCTTACGAGTATTGAAAGAAAATAACTCTCTTCATGAATACGAAAGAAATAATACCCCTTACCTTAGAAAAATTGGATACTGAAATGGTGAGGTAGCAAACTTCTCTTCTTCTTTCTCTCTATAATAATTGCACTATAACTTTTGTTAATTGGTGAGAAATGAAGGAAGAATTGGCTTCTATTTATAGAAAAATATAATTTCGATAATTGCACGTTTTGGGGCTCAAAATATTAGAGTATAATACCTTCCTCTTTTTCTTCATTTTTAATTTACTCCTGCAAGTATTATCAAACTTGAACCACCTCTCCTAATAGTAAATAATGTGAATTAATAGTAAATCATATGAATCAGTAGTTCTAGACATGTAAAAATACGAATTACAGTATAGTACCTCCATCTATACTGTGACAACCCCAAAATAGGTCCATTCCATCTAACCCATTCTGAGTCGCCAAATACATTGGTACAGAAAATAACTACAACTTTATTACCATAATTGTCGTGCAAAATACAACAACACATATGCTGTGAGTTTGGATATAAATATATACCAACTGTGACTCTCATCCCAACCTTGGATAACACGTCACAATGACACCTTACATAAAGGTATAGTCAAAAACTGTTTTAGAAATTAGTTTCTTTGGGAAGTGCTCAAGGAAACCTTCGTACATGGGAGGCCATGCGTCTAGGTTATTATAGATATCATATGTCCACAGAATTATCCTTGGTTGACCCAATAGACCCCAAAGAAAAACGAGAAGATTACTATCATATTCTTTTCAATGGTAGGTCTTTTCTTGACATATCATTATCTCCACTGTCTCCAATTAAGAATTATACTTCAAACAAATACCAAGATTATATAGGTAGTGCTCGTAGATATACTCAGCAAGTGGATGAGCACAACCCTGTCTTATGATGACACGAGGTTGTATGTCATTAGACATCTTGTATGATAGTGGAAAAACACACTTCTAAAGTTGGGTTCGCCTCACCCTATTTGATTCACCAAATATAACTACTAAATGATGTATACAACACCTTTCTACACTGCTTATGGAGAACCTCCACAGCTAGAGACCACCGTTCTATTTCTCCATTACCCTCGCTCGACCCAGCTACAATCTTATTACGTGAAAAGAATTGTGAAGCAAAAGGATGAGCACAACTAGCCCAGTAAAGAATATCATGACTAAAGATAAATAAATTATCAATAGCCTTCATCAGTAATAAATCAGAGATTTAAAATATATGGTAGATGATAAAACTTTTCAACCATAGTTGCAGCGGAACGAGCAATCCATTAGAAGAGTCAAATAAACTATAAAGTCTATTATCTTCTCCATGTTAAAATTCTACCAACAATGTTTTATCCCTGTAACATTAGTCAACAATTCTGGTCCACATTAATCATATGAACAACTCATAATCATAATTGTAGTTCTAAATTCCTCTTTTCATCCAGGACGGAGATAATTTTCGTCACCTATCTTTACCTGAAATATCAAAGATCATGGTTATACCAAATCACAGTTCCTGTTCATAATCGTACTAATAATTTCATCTTTACACTACGACCCAAAGATATTCGTCAACAGTTCATCTTTGCACTACTGCCCAAAGATATTCAACAACAGTTTATCTTTGCACTACAGGCCAAAGATATTCAACAACATATCATCTTTGCACTACAGGCCAAAGATATTCAATGAACAGATCATATTTGCACTACAGGCCAAATATATTCATCCACAGTTCATATTTGCACTACAGGCCAAATATATTCATCAACAGTTTATATTTGCACTACAGGCCAAATATATTAATATCTCAAAGAAATATATAATCATTTCAGAATTTATATAAACAATAATTATAACCATGTTGATCATTTCACCTTTGCACTTAAGCTAAAGATATTCAATTATAAATTCAATGGTCATGATCATACCAGTCAACAATTCAACTTTACACTACTGGCCAAAGGGAACCCATAGTCATGATCATACCAGAAATCTACCCATCTTTACACTCAAGTCAAAGAGAAATATCATCATTAGGGTTATAAAAATGTTATATATGATAATAAAATCAATATAATCAACATATAGATTTAATCTCAAGAGTAATATTCATAAATCAACTATAATTTGGTCAGAAAAAGAAAGAAATTTTGTCGTGAATAGTAACTCGTGAATAGTAACTAATGAATAGTAACTTATGAATAGTAACTCATGAATAGTAACTCGTGAATAGTAATCTCGACATGAAAAAGGTAAAAATTCTACAATAAAATCTATACCAATATTTCGGTATAATGATATTGAAAGAATAACATTTCTTAAACTTATAAATAATTTATTTTAATTATTTACACTTTACTAAATAATGCATTTAATCATCCTAAAATGCCAAACTCATAAGATTTTATCACCAATAACCAAAACCCTTATCAAAAATCTGCATATACCTCATATAGGATTCTCAAGCCATAAAATCCTATTTTTCAATGTTCTTACTTCAAATAACATATTTAATTCATTTACTCATAACTAGTCTATTTTCATGAAAAATACCAAATCAGTTTCAAAAATATTTTTATTCTGAGATTTAGTAGAATATAGTCCCATATTATATAGATATACTTCTAATAAAAATTTCATCAATTTTAGAGTTAACCACAAGGAGTTATAAGCGGATACTTTTAAAATAGTCCTTTCCAGTAAAATTCATAACTCTTAATCTATACATCCAAAAATCACCATTTTTGGACACAATCAATAAAACTCATCAAAATATCATTTCAAATTTTTCCAGAATTTTCTGAAGGTCGGAAGAAGTACGAACTGAAAAATATAATAACCCTTAAAATCCCTTACCTCAAAAGAGTAGTACTTCTGACTTGAATATCGGATATAAAGCCGAAGTAAACTTTCACTCTAAATACTCACAAAACACGCTCGATAATATAGAAGGATAAAGAGAGAAAACTTATGAATTCTGGTGTGATTTTCAATTCTAACTAAGCACCCTATTTATAAGAAAATGCTTAGAACGCCAAAGGAGACTAAATAATAAAATATTATTATTTTCAAAACCAATCTACGCCACCCGCCATTTTGAGTCAAGCATGCCTTCCTAGACAACAATTAGCAGCCCATGTGTTTAATCAACACCAACCAAAGTGGGTCCCACCCATAAATTAATAAAAATCATTTTATTTTCCGAAACTTCAATAATTCATAGAAAATAGACCGTTTATCAGAAAAATACAAATTTTATATCCATTCTTCCTGAAATCGAATTCTCTACAACTTTGTAGCTTTGAGTTTTTCCAAATCCCAAACCAAAAATATCCGAAATCCACAAACGGATGACTTTTAATACCTCCACACCGATAAAATACTGATAAAACACCTCAGCTTTAATTCTTTCATTTTTATCCACATAAAAATAAATATATCCGTCATTTATATCCACCTAAAATAAATATTTCCTTATCATATAAATCAATAATTAATTATTCACAAATAATATTACAGAATCACAATTATGACAACCAGGCCGTTCCCAGAAAAGAGGGGGCTTTCCAATAATGATTTCTCCTTACTGGCGCGCAATTAGGTGACCAAACCTCTCCTTGACAGAACTTTCTAGACATTGCCAATAATGCTATCTAATAATATTATTCAAATAATATGAATTATTGATTTGATAATAGGAATACTGTGCAGTGACAATTACTGAAACAACAATAATATAAAATATCAACACAATAATTATTGAAGAAATAAAATAAAATATTGAACAGTAATTACTATAACAATTATTGAGTAGTGTCTTCTTACGTAAGAATCAATAATTTCAAAAATACTGTGCAATACTATGTGCTACTGTGCAATAACGCGTATTACTGTATTTTAACCACCGGGTATTCCAACAGTGTTAACGGTAACCATTACGCCGTTATTTATAAAAACTCAATTTTTTGTCGTTTTCTTCATCCGACAGTTATTCTGTTATGGGGCCCACAAATGGCTGCGCCGTCGTACGAATATTCTCCGACAGAAAGAATATTCCACGACCAAACGAATATTCCCCGATAATAATGAATATTTTATAACCACCTGCGTATTTTAAAAAAAATTCATATATCACCCTTAACTTTAACTTTTTATCAATTTAACCATTTACTGAATTGTAATTAGAAGAAAAATTGAATACTTTTATTTCATAAAATTTGGGGTCTTACAATCTCCCCTCCTTATAAAATTTCGTCCCCGAAATTTACGTACCTGGTATTTCGAAAAGTTGAGAATACCTTGCTTTTATTTCAGATTCTATCTCCCAGATTATCATGATTCCTCCATTACTCATCTCCCGTGATAACTTCATTTGGGTTCCTCATTTGTTGAAAAGTCACGACAACCGCTATCCCTTGAACTACTTGGCTTTGACCTGTCTGGGGCAGCATTTGGCGTCAGCACTACCGTTGGAATATACTTTTTTATAGGACATATTCCTCCCTCAACTGCCTCGTCGTACTCCTGATTCATGATCTGAATCATTAATCTTCGATCCATATCGAATTCAGGTTGACCGCTATGTACAAGGTAATTCAAAACTCGATGTTGGGTTCTCCCAATTGCTATCCAAAAAGAGAAATTCATATCATCTATTTTAGCCTTCTTAGATCGGACATCTCTTTTCACAATATCCACGTGTCGTGTGGCTTTTGCCCATGCATCACTTATTCTCACTCGTTCAGTTTTTTCTTCTTTCAGCTCAGATTCCATCTTTATCATCTTATACAATGCCAAAGAATGCTTCTGTTCAAGCATCACATATCGGGTAACACAAGCTTGAATTGTTGTATCCTTTTGCTCCACGACCGCTTGTCGTTCTTCAGCCTGCTCTTCTAACTCATGAATACGATTTTGCAATTCTACATTTTGATCATATAATACCTCTAATAAATTCTCATCAGGTACCTCTTCTTCCTCTTCTTCCTCACTCTCAGTTGTTACCTCTGCGACCATCTCGGGTGCAACTGTCAATTCTTCACTCACCACATGGATTTCTCTAATTCCTTCTTCGTCTGACATCACATTATCATGGTTGGTGATTAGAGGTATCCCCACGGTCTCATTCACTCCATTGTTAACATTCACAGCAGCCATTCTCAAATATTGGCATAAAACATGGGTTAATTAAACAAATTAACATATCACATAATATCCCGATATTATGACTGACCAACAAATAAGCTTAGGTAGGACACACTAGCGAAGGATTTACTCATCTCTCCCCTCCTAGTTATATTTTTCGATCTCCGCCAGAGACCATATCCCTAAGCTCTGATACCAACTGTGACAACCCCAAAATAGGTCCATTCCATCCAACCCATTCTGAGTCGCCAAATACATGGTACAGAAAATAACTACAACTTTATTACCACAATTGTCGTGCAAAATACAACAACACATATGCTGTGAATTTGGATACAAATATATACCAACTGTGACTCTCATCCCAACCTTGGATAACACGTCACAATGACACCTTACATAAAGGTATAGTCAAAAACTGTTTTAGAAATTAGAATCTTTAGAAAGTGCTCAAGGAAACCTTCGTACATGGGAGGCCATGCGTCTAGGTTATTATAGATATCATATGTCCACAGAATTATCCTTGGTTGACCCAATAGACCCCAAAGAAAAATGAGAAGATTACTATCATATTCTTTCCAATGGTAGGTCTTTTCTTGACATATCATTATCTCCACTGTCTCCAATTGAGAATTATACTTCAAACAAACACCAAGATTATATAGGTAGTGCTCGTAGATATACTCAGCAAGTGGATGAGCACAACCCTGTCTTATGATGACACGAGGTTGTATGTCATTAGACATCTTGTATGATAGTGGCAAAACACACTTCCAAAGTTGGATTCGCCTCACCCTATTTGATTCACCAAATATAACTACTAAATGATGTATACAACACCTTTCTACACTGCTTATGGAGAACCTCCACAGCTAGAGACCACCGTTCTATTTTCTCATTACCCTCGCTCGACCCAGCTACAATCTTATTACCTGAATAGAATTGTGAAGCAAAAGGGTGGGCACAACTAGCCCAGTAAAGAATATCATGACTAAAGATAAATAAATTATTAATAGCCTTCATCAGTAATAAATTAGAGATTTAAAACATATGGTAGATGATAAAACTTTTCAACCATAGTTGCAGTGGAACGAGCAATCCATTAGAAGAGTCAAATAGACTATAAAGTCTATTATCTTCTCCTTGTTAAAAATCTACCAATAATGTTTTATCCCTGTAACATCAATCAATAATTCTGGTCCACATTAATCATATGAATAACTCATAATCATAATTGTAGTTCTAAATTCCTCTTCTCATCCAGGACAAAAATAATTTTCATCACCTATCTTTATCTGAAACATCAAAGATCATGGTTATACGAAATCACAGTTCATGTTCATAATCGTACTAATAATTTCATCTTTGCACTACGACCCAAAGATATTCGTCAACAGTTTATCTTTACACTACTGGCCAAAGATATTCAACAACAGTTTATCTTTGCACTACAGGCCAAAGATATTCAACAACATATCATCTTTGCACTACAAGCCAAAGATATTCAATCAACAGATCATATTTGTACTACATGCCAAATATATCCATCCACGGTTCATATTTGCACTACAGGCCAAATATATTCATCAACAGTTCATATTTGCACTACAGGCCAAATATATTAATATCTCAAAGAAATATATAATCATTTCAGAATTTATATAAACAATAATTATAACCATGTTGATCATTTCACCTTTGCACTTAAGCTAAAGATATTCAATTATAAATTCAATGGTCATGATCATACCAGTCAACAATTCAACTTTGCACTATTGGCCAAAGGGAACCCATAGTCATGATCATACCAGAAATCTACCTATCTTTACACTCAAGTCAAAGAGAAATATCATCATTAGGGTTATAAAAATGTTATATATGATAATAAAATCAATATAATCAACATATAGATTTAATCTCAAGAGTAATATTCATAAATCAACTATAATTTGGTCAGAAAAAGAAAGAAATTTTGTCGTGAATAGTAACTCGTGAATAGTAACTCATGAATAGTAACTTGTGAATAGTAACTCATAAATAGTAACTCATGAATAGTAACCCCGACATGAAAAAGGTAAAAATTCAACAATAAAATCCATACCAATATTTCGGTATAATGATATTGAAAGAATAACATTTCTTAAACTTATAAACAATTTATTTTAATTATTTACACTTTACTAAATAATACATTTAATCATCCTAAAATGCCAAACTCATAAGATTTTATCACCAATAATCAAAACCCTTATCAAAAATCTGCATATACCTCATATAGGATTCTCAAGCCATAAAATCCTATTTTCCATTGTTCTTACTTCGCATAACATATTTAATTCATTTGATCATAACTAGTCTATTTTCATGAAAAATATCAAATCAGTTCCAAAAATATTTCTTTTCTGAGATTTAGTATAATATAGTCCCATATTGAACATATATTTTTCTCAAAATTTTTAAAACTCATTTACTATTTTTTATATGGCCAAAACCGCCGAATATTTAGATATTTATCATAAATTGTACTTTTATCTAAAAATTTTGAAATTCACAGAGTACACTGATATTATATAGATATACTTCTAATAAAAATTTCATCAATTTTAGAGTTAACCACAAGGAGTTATAAGCGGATACTTTTAAAATAGTCCTTTCCAGTAAAATTCATAACTCTTAATCTATACATCCAAAAATCACCATTTTTGGACACAATCAATAAAACTCATCAAAATATCATTTCAAATTTTTCCAGAATTTTCTAAAGGTCGGAAGAAGTACGAACTGAAAAACATAATAACCCTTAAAATCCCTTACCTCAAAAGAGTAGTACTTCTGACTTGAATATCGGATATAAAGCCGAAGTAAACTTTCACTCTAAATACTCACAAAACACGCTCGATAATATAGAAGGATAAAGAGAGAAAACTTATGAATTCTGGTGTGATTTTCAATTCTAACTAAGCACCCTATTTATAGGAAAATGCTTAGAACGCTAAAGGAGACTAAATAATAAAATATTATTATTTTCAAAACCAATCTACGCCACCCACCATTTTGAGTCAAGCATGCCTTCCTAGACAAAAATTAGCAGCCCATGTGTTTAATCAACACCAACCAAAGTGGGTCCCACCCATAAATTAATAAAAACCATTTTATTTTTTAAAACTTCAATAATTCATAGAAAATAGACCGTTTATCAAAAAAATACAAATTTTATATCCATTCTTCCTGAAATCGAATTCTCTACAACTTTATAGCTTTGAGTTTTTCCAAATTCCAAACCAAAAATATCCGAAATCCACAAACGGGTGACTTTTAATACCTCCACACCGATAAAATACAGATAAAACACCTCAGCTTTAATTCTTTCATTTTTATCCACATAAAAATAAATATATTCATCATTTATATCCACCTAAAATAAATATTTCCTTATCATATAAATCAATAATTAATTATTCACAAATAATATTACAGAATTACAATAATGACAACCAGGCCATTCCCAGGAAAGAAGGGGCTTTCCAATAAGGATTTCTCCTTACTGGCGCGCAATTAGGTGACCAAACCTCTCCTTGACAGAACTTTCTAGACATTGCCAATAATGCTATCTAATAATATTATTCAAATAATATGAATTATTGATTTGATAATGGGAATACTGTGCAGTGACAATTACTGAAACAACAATAATATAAAATATCAACGCAGTAATTCTTGAAGCAATAAAATAATATATTGAACAGTAATTACTATAACAATTATTGAGTAGTGTCTTCTTACGTAAGAATCAATAATTTCAAAAATACTGTGCAATACCGTGTGCTACTGTGCAATAACGCGTATTACTGTATTTTAACCACCGGGTATTCTAACAGTGTTAACGGTAACCATTACGCCGTTATTTATAAAAACTCAATTTTTTGTCGTTTTCATCATCCAACAGTTATTCTGTTATGGGGCCCACAAATGGTTGCGCCGTCGTACGAATATTCTCCGACAGAAAAAATATTCCACGACCAAACGAATATTCCCCGACAATAATGAATATTTTATAACCACTTGCGTATTTTAAAAAAAAATTCATATATCACCCTTAACTTTAACTTTTTATCAATTTAACCATTTACTGAATTGTAATTAGAAGAAAAATTGAATACTTTTATTTCATAAAATTCGGGGTCTTACAATCTCCCCTCCTTATAAAATTTCGTCCCCAAAATTTACGTACCTGGTATTTCGAAAAGTTGAGAATACCTTGCTTTCATTTCAGATTCTATCTCCCAGATTATCATGATTCCTCCATTGCTCATCTCCCGTGATAACTTCATTTGGGTTCCTTATTTGTTGAAAAGTCATGACAACCGCTATCCCTTGAAATACTTGGCTTTGACCTGTCTGGGGCAGCATTTGGCGTCATCACTACCGTTGGAATATACTTTTTTATAGGACATATTCCTCCTTCAGCTGCCTCGTCGTACTCCTGATTCATGATCTGAATCATCAATCTTCGATCCATATCGAATTCAGGTTGACCGCTATGTACAAGGTAATTCAAAACTCGATGTTGGGTTCTCCTAATTGCTGTCCAAAAAGAGAAATTCATATCATCTATTTTAGCCTTCTTAGATCGGACATCTCTTTCCACAATATCCACGTGTCGTGCAGCTTTTGCTCATGCATCACTTATTCTCACTCGTTCAATTTTTTCTTCTTTCAGCTCAGATTCCATCTTTATCATCCTATACTCTGCCAAAGAATGCTTCTGTTCAAGCATCACATATCGGGTAACACAAGCTTGAATTGTTGTAACCTTTTGCTCCACGACTGCCTGTCGTTCTTCCGCCTACTCTTCTAACTCATGAATACGATTTTACAATTCTACATTTTGATTATATAATACCTCTAATAAATTCTCCTCAGGTACCTCTTCTTCCTCTTCTTCCTCACTCTCAGCTGTTACCTCTACGACCATCTCGGGTGTAACGACCCCAAAAAAACCATACAATTTAAATCTCAACTTTGGTCGTTAACCACACATTAAATCTCAAATTTTACATCATTATTCGATATTAAAAACACTAAAATTTCAGAATATTTAAAACGTTTATACATTTCCTTCTTCCATGCCCTGAATCGTAACCTTTACATTACATCTCTTTGATTCAATTTTATATCATGAATCGTTACAACAAAATGACTATACAAAGTCTTACATCATAACTAAATATCCATATACATTGGATAACTCAACTTACAATTCAACATGTTACGTTCAAAATATGAAATACATTTCTCATAAAACATAAGTAATCTTCGTGAATATAGATCTCTATAACTCACTTAGCACATATCTTTATCTTAAAATCTTGACCTGTAAAAGTGGTTATTTGCAAGAGTGAGCTCGACAGCCCAGCAAAGTCTAACAATTTTCATGCATCACATAACACATAATAACATGCTCGATATACATCTCATTAAGGTAACATGGCATACATGCTTTTAATTCATATAGCAAATATAAAGATTGAGTTCCTTACTCAATCATCATTACTTAGCCAAAACAATGCAGTCATATATTGACTTAAACATTTTATGATTTTAACATGTATAACATATCATACAATTTAAAATAGTTCATCAAGTCCACGTAACAAATAGGAACCGAAAGACTTGCCTTGATCATTGTTTACCAATAACAGTTTAACAGCTTACAGTTATCTGCACTTCACGTGCCCTACACAATTATATAATCATACACATCAACTATTAGTCACATAACAACACATAGTAATTGTAATGTAAACTCTACTCCACATCTCATAATCTTTCCTATTAATTAACACACAATGTTCAATTAGATTGTGTTAACTTTTCGACTTATGTAATATTCAAAATTCATTAAAGTGTTTAAATTTTGCTAGGAATCATTATTGGTTTTATATTAAACCCATTTCATACTTTATAATATCCATTTCATTTGACTAAAAACACTTTTTACGTTCATTAACAATTATCACGGCGTTTCGACGTTTATTCGTCACACGCCCGATTGCATCTTTTGTGTATGCTTACTATGCTTCTATAACTTATCTAAAACATCATTATATTAATGTTAAGCATCATTATATATACTAACATTCATGTTTTATAACTTAGAACAACATCTTTTATCGTCAAGAGCACTACACTAGCATACGTGCATGTCTGACGCCCTCCGATTGCCTTCGAAAACACAACAGTCCTAAAGATGACCATTTTGACCCTTCATAACGATTTCAAATTGAAAATCTTAAAGAATAAAAGTTGTAGGCCTATTCGTCCTCGTTCCGAATCATCTTAAATCGCATCAATCAGAGTTCGTATGAAAAAGTTATACTCATTTTAGTAAACTACGTCCGGTCAGTTTTTCTTTTCTTTTCTTTTTTTTCAAAATTTTGGCTTGACAGAACACCCCCAGCCGGGGCGGGGGTTTTTGCACTAGGGGGGCCCGCCGGGGCGGGGGTCACTGCTGCGATTATGCGATTTTAGCTCTAGAACACTATTTCTCATACCAAACTCCTTTCTAACAACCATACCAAACTACCCAATAAGTAAATAGGTTTACATAAACATAATCTAATGTTTCTAACACGTTTCTAACCATATAAACAATGTAAACATCAAAGATTACAACCTTTAATTTCACTATTTCTCATCTTTCTTCTTCTTTTGACATTCATAGCAAAATTCTTCATTGTGAATTCGTTTTACATCCGTTTTGACTCATTCAACTTGGATTGTTTTCATTTTTCAACATACTAATAACATCTATTATCAAATTGCAGATTATAGCAATTATTGATCATGAAATTTCGTACTTTCTAAGCCGTAACATATAAATATAAACAATGTTTTATAATTTCTTCCAACAATTCCAATTCTCACGAATTTGACAAACAAGTATCAATCATATATGATGGTTAACAGATTATACACACTCAATAATCTTTATAAACCAATTCTTTACTCAAATCATGCACCATAACCAATTAAAGAGAAAAAAAAACTTTGATAAAACATAACTAAAAGCTAGGGCTATAATATTACCTTTTAATTTCTCCTTAAGCTTAATTAGATGATGAGAATGACTTGATTATCCTTCCTCTCCCTTCTTTGATTCTCATAATAACCTCTTTTTCAATTTCTCAAAGAATATGTCTCTCTCAAACTTCTTTGTAACTCTCTCTTTTTCTTAGGCTTAGGCCAAACCCTTTTTCACGTAAACTAAAATTGACGCTAACATAAAAATAAAACTGACGTATAATATAATAAGGCTACTAAATACTTATCAGTTTTTTTTATTATTATTATTTTAAACATAAAAGCCATAAGGCCTTGTTTGGTAAAACCTATTAAAAAATGACTTAATCATTCTTTAAGCCTTGTTTAGCAAAACAAGATTAAAATTAAAATTTCAAAAGCTCTAAGGCTTTGTACCAAAACCAAATTTAAAACTCCTTTAATTTATTTTCATAAGTTATTTATAATATAGTTTATTGTCCTGCACTGTTTACTTGGATTCTATATCCAATTTTAATTAAATAAACTAATTACCACATACTAAATAAATTTCCCACTTGACCAAATATCACAAAATTATAATCTCATTATAATTTTATTTAATAACTTAATATACCACCTTTAATTATTAAATTAAAACAATAATATAACATCTCATGTTATATTATAACTCTCTAAATTATAAATTAATTTAATTTAGAATATTATCTAATGAATTTAGATTAGTAAATATTTACTAGCAACCATTACATCAATAAAATATTTCTCTCATCAATTTCAACAATAAGCGCATCAAATAAATATTTATATATTAATAAATATTTAATATTACAATTTGAAATTTCGGATCGTTACATCATTCCCTCCTTACAAGGATTCTGTCCCCAGAATCACAACTCAAATAATCAAATCGTCACATTCTTCCCTCCTTATAAGGATTCCGTCCTCGGAATCACCGAAACCCTACCTTACTCAGGTTTTTGCCAAATCTCTTCGTTGAATAACTTCAACACATTACCTTAATATAGGTTTTATATTTCCTACTCCCACCATTCTTCAAAATAAATTCTTGTAAGTTTTATTTCATAACCTTTACTCAGACTCAATTATATTTGAGTATTACATATTCTTTAACCCGTTCATTTTTTTTTTCTTTAAGGATCGTTATCATGAACACTCGGGATATTACATTCACCCATTCTTCTAAGAATTTCGTCCTCGAAATTTTATCAATGAATATTCAATCTATCAAAATAGATTTTACGTCACTACTTCATTCATTCATTGGTTTCTATAACTACTTCCTTTCCACAATTATCATTCTACAACTATTAACTTTTATATTAAAAGTTTCACATTATTCTTTGATAACTCATATCGTTCTCACTTCAAAATCTATTTTCTCACTTATTCAACATATACATCATTTAGTGTCGCATTCTACGACTCACTTCTTTCTAAGGAATATCATCCTTACCACATTCACCTTTTAGAATATCAAGAATCTTCCACAATTGCTCAATAATTGGGAAGCGATATGAATAACATGAATTTAAAAGATTCCAAATCATGCTGAGGGTCATAAGACCACGAACTATGTCCACAGTTGCAAGTAATCTTTCAACTTCAACTTTAACAGTCATAAGACTATAAGGACCCCCGTACTTAGGGTGTTAAGCCCTTCGTACGATGTATTGTACATAAACATTTAAACGCTATGCGTATGTCCATAGTTATAAGTAATCTTTCAACTTAAACTTTAACAGTCATAAGACTATAGGGACTCCTCGTACTTAGGGTGATCAGCCCTTCGTACAATATATTGTGCACAAACATCTCAACGCCTCCGTGTAATCCCCTATAAAAGGGTTGTTCATCTCAGCTTTTCAACATCTGAATCCGCACCAAAATAATTTGGTTTGGCATAACTTCTCAAGAAACGCATGCATTTCATGAACATCTTTCAATATTTGTCTAGCTGAATCAAATAGCATAGACCTCTACAACAATTCGAACATCAATCGAAATATACATATACATACATACATATGTATTCTCATATCTTAAAGAAATCTCAAAAATCTTTTTATAACGTCATGATACCGCACTGTATTTACAGTCCGTTGAGAATTCCGTCATTTGTTGATTTTATCATACTACATCATACCATAGTGGGCTGACGATCCTTAGATCACATCATTTGATCCAATGTTTTTCAAGAAAATAGAAGCGTAAATATCAGCACGAAGTCAATAAATTTTGAAAGTCTAGCATAGCTAGTAGATTTAGAATACCTATGCTTCCACCATCAACTCCACTTTCTATAATGATCCATTGCTTAATAGGTCTATCTATTCCTGTCATCCTCAATACTCCATTCACACTTAATTACACCCAGTTCGTCAAACTTACCACACGTTATTAGTTTAGGAACTTGCCACAATCATATGAGTTTAAGAACTTATCCTAGTCAGACCATAGGCGTCCATTCGCTGAGGAGTTCAAAAACATACCATATAATTATGAGTCGCGAACCTACCATAAGTATGCGTTTTAAGAACTCGCACTTAACCTTAAAATATTCTCTAACTATACTCTACCTATCTGTTATACACATGAGAAAAGAATCACCTTCTCAACAGGCATATAGCAAATAGCGCGACACAAACATTCTAATGATTATCAATGTGATAAACTGAGTGCAAGCACAAAACCCTCGCCCATACAAAGGTTTGTACAACTCAGCCATCACATGAGTCCTCAATTAAAATCTCACCTAACTCTATTTTGCTTATAACTTGCTCTTTGCCCGATACGAATTCCTCGTATCACATCATCTATAACTCCTCATGAGTTATCTCGTACTATTTCATAGTACTCCATCTTCATAGCATTAAGCTATAATTATTCAAATATTATAGACCATCTTTCTTTTATAACTTAAACAGATCTAGACCACGTCGTGATCTTATTCTATAACCATCTCCCTTAAAATTCTTTTCTTAACTCGTGATCGTTTTGTTTTACGATCCTCTTTCTTTCTCTTTTTCATCATTTACTACATTACTCGTTATCTTGGCTTTTGGAGTTAGGAAACTCCCATTTCTTATCTTTATATCTCTTAGATTCTTCTTTGAATCTTCTTGTTTATATAACAATTCTTCCTTTAAGAATTTTTAACTTTATTTACATCGCTCAAAATTTCATTCAAGTTCTACACTCTCATCATACGTGTCCATTTCTATACTTGGTACACATCGAGTCTCTAACAGTTTCAATATGGTACGCTGAGTGGTTTCCCACAAACAACCAACAAACTAGGTTCCGAGTTACTAGTTCGTATATACCTCCGCTCTATGAAGGAATCGTTTAGCCCAGATACCATACATCAACTACTAAAGAGTACAATTGCACCATACTTAAATATAACTCTCTATTCTAAACTTCTTTATCATTCTCTTTTTATAGACATTGTCTATTTGTTATCACCTTACATCCTTATTATTGGAGTTGGGTAACCCCACATTCATATTCCTTATACCTCTGCGAGATTCTTCTTTGAATCATTTCACGCAAGTTTTATCCCTTCTTTATACGTTTCTTACATTACTTCTTATTGTTCAAACTCTATTTGAGCTTATTCTTTCATTATATTCACCTTTCTTCTCTAAGGTTATAGCCTAAGGTACTCCTACCTAAGGTTTATAACCTACAGCTTTGATACCAACTGTAACGACCCCAAAAAAACCATACAATTTAAATCTCAACTTTGGTCGTTAACCACACATTAAATCTCAAATTTTACATCATTATTCGATATTAAAAACACTAAAATTTCAGAATATTTAAAACGTTTATACATTTCCTTCATTCATGCCCTGAATCGTAACCTTTACATTACATCTCTTTGATTCAATCTTATATCATGAATCGTTACAACAAAATGACTATACAAAGTCTTACATCATAACTAAATATCCATATACATTGGATAACTCAACTTACAATTCAACATGTTACGTTCAAAATATGAAATACATTTCTCATAAAACATAAGTAATCTCCGTGAATATAGATCTCTATAACTCACTTAGCACATATCTTTATCTTAAAATCTTGACCTGCAAAAGTGGTTATTTGCAAGAGTGAGCTCGACAGCCCAGCAAAGTCTAACAGTTTTCATGCATCACATAACACATAATAACATGCTCGATATACATCTCATTAAGGTAACATGGCATACATGCTTTTAATTCATATAGCAAATATAAAGATTGAGTTCCTTACTCAATCATCATTACTTAGCCAAAACAATGCAGTCATATATTGACTTAAACATTTTATGATTTCAACATGTATAACATATCATACAATTTAAAACAGTTCATCAAGTCCACGTAACAAATAGGAATCGAAAGACTTGCCTTGATCGTTGTTTACCAATAACAGTTTAACAGCTTACAGTTATCTACACTTCACGTGCCCTACATAATTATATAATCATACACATCAACTATTAGTCACATAACAACACATAGTAATTGTAATGTAAACTCTACTCCACATCTCATAATCTTTCCTATTAATTAACACACAATGTTCAATTAGATTGTGTTAACTTTTCGACTTATGTAATATTCAAAATTCATTAAAGTGTTTAAATTTTGCTAGAAATCATTATTGGTTTTATATTAAACCCATTTCATACTTTATAATATCCATTTCATTTGACTAAAAACACTTTTTACGTTCATTAACAATTATCACGGCGTTTCGACGTTTATTCGTCACACGCCCGATTGCATCTTTTGTGTATGCTTACTATGCTTTTATAACTTATCTAATACATCATTATATTAATGTTAAGTATCATTATATTTACTAACATTCATGTTTTATAACTTAGAACAACATCTTTTATCGTCAAGAGCACTACACTAGCATACGTGCATGTCTGACGCCCTCCGATTGCCTTCGAAAACACAACAGTCCTAAAGATGACCATTTTGAACCTTCATAACGATTTCAAATTGAAAACCTTAAAGAATAAAATTTGTAGGCCTATTTGTCTTCGTTCCGAATCATCTTAAATCGCATCAATCAGAGTTCGTATGAAAAAGTTATACTCATTTTAGTAAACTACGTCCGGTCAGTTTTTCTTTTCTTTTCTTTTTTTTCAAAATTTTGGCTTGACAGAACACCCCCAGCCGGGGCGGGGGTTTTTGCACTAGGGAGGCCCGTCGGGGCGGGGGTCACTGCTGCGATTATGCGATTTTAGCTCTAGAACACTACGAAAAGCCAAATTAGGCCTCCAAACTCCTTTCTAACAACCATACCAAACTACCCAATGAGTAAATAGGTTTACATAAATATAATCTAATGTTTCTAACACGTTTTTAACCATATAAACAATGTAAACATCAAAGATTACAACCTTTAATTTCACTATTTCTCTTATTTCTTCTTCTTTTGACATTCATAGCGAAATTCTTCACTGTGAATTCGTTTTACATCCGTTTTGACTCATTCAACTTGGGTTGTTTTCGTTTTTCAACATACTAACAACATCTATTATCAAATTACAGATTATAGCAATTATTGATCATGAAATTTCGTACTTTCTAAGCCGTAACATATAAATATAAACAATGTTTTATAATTTCTTCCAACAATTCCAATTCTCACGAATTTGACAAACAAGTATCAATCATATATGATGGTTAACAGATTATACACACTCAATAATCTTTATAAACCAATTCTTTACTCAAATCATGCACCATAACCAATTAAAGAGAAAAAAAAACTTCGATAAAACATAACTAAAAGCTAGGGCTATAATATTACCTTTTAATTTCTCCTTAAGCTTAATTAGATGATGAGAATGACTTGATTATCCTTCCTCTCCCTTCTTTGATTCTCATAATAACCTCTTTTTCAATTTCTCATAGAATATGTCTCTCTCAAACTTCTTTGTAACTCTCTCTTTTTCTTAGGCTTAGGCCAAACCCTTTTTCACGTAAACTAAAACTGACGCTAACATAAAAATAAAACTGACGTATAATATAATAAGGCTACTAAATACTTATCAGTTTTTTTTATTATTATTATTTTAAACATAAAAGCCATAAAGCCTTGTTTGGTAAAACCTATTAAAATAATGACTTAATCATTCTTTAAGCCTTGTTTAGCAAAACAAGATTAAAATTAAAATTTCAAAAGCTCTAAGGCTTTGTTTGATAAAACCAAATTTAAAACTCCTTTAATTTATTTTCATAAGTTATTTATAATATAGTTTATTGTCCTGCACTGTTTACTTAGATTCCATATCCAATCTTAATTAAATAAACTAATTACCACATACTAAATAAATTTTCCACTTGACCAAATATCACAAAATTATAATCTCAATATAATTTTATTTATTAACTTAATATACCACCTTAAATTATTAAATTAAAACAATAATATAACATCTCATGTTATATTATAACTCTCTAAATTATAAATTAATTTAATTTAGAATATTATCTAATAAATTTAGATTAGTAAATATTTACTAGCAACCATTACATCAATAAAATATTTCTCTCATCAATTTCAACAATAAGCGCATCAAATAAATATTTATATATTAATAAATATTTAATATTACAATTTAAAATTTCGAATCGTTATATCCTTCCATCCTTACAAGGATTCTGTCCCCAGAATCACAACTCAAATAATCAAATCGTCACATCGGGTGCAACTGTCAATTCTTCACTCACCACATGGATTTCTCAAATTCCTTCTTCGCCTGACATCACATTATCATGGTTGGTGATTCGAGGTATCCCCACGGGCTCATTCACTCCATTGTTAACATTCTCAGTAGCTATTCTCAAATACTGCCATAAAACATGGGTTAATTAAACAAATTAACATATCACATAATATCTCGATATTATGACTGACCAACAAATAAGCTTAGGTAGGACACACTAGCGAAGGATTTACTCATCTCTCCCTTCCTAGTTATATTCTCCGATCTCCACCAGAGACCATATCCCTAAGCTCTGATACCAACTGTGACAACCCCAAAATAGGTCCATTCCATCAAACCCATTCTAAGTCACCAAATACATGGTACAGAAAATAACTACAACTTTATTACCACAATTGTCGTGCAAAATACAACATCACATATGCTGTGAGTTTGGATACAAATATATACCAACTGTGACTCTCATCCCAACCTTGGATAACACGTCACAATGACACCTTACATAAAGGTATAGTCAAAAACTATTTTAGAAATTAGAATCTTTGGAAAGTGCTCAAGGAAACCTTCGTGCATGGGAGGCCATGCGTCTAGGTTATTATAGATATCATATGTCCACAGAATTATCCTTGGTTGACCCAATAGACCCCAAAGAAAAACGAGAAGATTACTATCATATTCTTTCCAATGGTAGGTCTTTTCTTGACATATCATTATCTCCACTGTCTCCAATTGAGAATTATATTTCAAACAAACACCAAGATTATATAGGTAGTGCTCGTAGATATACTCAGTAAGTGGATGAGCACAACCCTGTCTTATGATGACACGAGATTGTATGTCATTAGACATCTTGTATGATAGTGGCAAAACACACTTCCAAAGTTGGGTTCGCCTCACCCTATTTGATTCACCAAATATAACTACTAAATGATGTATACAACACCTTTCTACACTGCTTATGGAGGACCTCCACAGCTAGAGACCACCGTTCTATTTTTCCATTACCCTCGCTCGACCCAGCTACAATCTTATTACCTGAATAGAATTGTGAAGCAAAAGGGTGAGCACAACTAGCCCAGTAAAGAATATCATGACTAAAGATAAATAAATTATCAATAGTCTTCATCAGTAATAAATCAGAGATTTAAAACATATGGTAGATGATAAAACTTTTTAACCATAGTTGCAGCGGAACGAGCAATCCATTAGAAGAGTCAAATAGACTATAAAGTCTATTATCTTCTCCATGTTAAAAATCTACCAACAATATTTTATCCCTGTAACATCAATCAACAATTCTGGTCCACATTAATCATATGAATAATTCATAATCATAATTGTAGTTCTAAATTCCTCTTCTCATCCAGGACGAAGATAATTTTCATCACTTATCTTTACCTGAAACATCAAAGATCATGGTTATACCAAATCACAGTTCCTGTTCATAATCGTACTAATAATTTCATCTGTGCACTACGACCCAAAGATATTCGTCAACAGTTCATCTTTGCACTACTGGCCAAAGATATTCAACAACAATTTATCTTTGCACTACAGGCCAAAGATATTTAACAACATATCATCTTTGCACTACAGGCCAAAGATATTCAATCAACAGATCATATTTGCACTACAGGCTAAATATATTCATCCACAGTTCATATTTGCGCTACAGGCCAAATATATTCATCAACAGTTCATATTTGCACTACAGGCCAAATATATTAATATCTCAAAGAAATATATAATCATTTCAGAATTTATATAAACAATAATTATAACCATGTTGATCATTTCACCTTTGCACTTAAGCTAAAGATATTCAATTATAAATTCAATGGTCATGATCATACCAGTCAACAATTTAACTTTGCACTACTGGCCAAAGGGAACCCATAGTCATGATCATACCAGAAATCTACCCATCTTTACACTCAAGTCAAAGAGAAATATCATCATTAGGGTTATAAAAATGTTATATATGATAATAAAATCAATATAATCAACATATAGATTTAATCTCAAGAGTAATATTCATAAATCAACTATAATTTGGTCAGAAAAAGAAATAAATTTTGTCGTGAATAGTAACTCGTGAATAGTAACTTGTGAATAGTAACTCATGAATAGTAACTCGTGAATAGTAATCCCGACATGAAAAAGGTAAAAATTCTACAATAAAATCTATACTAATATTTCGGTATAATGATATTGAAAGAATAACATTTCTTAAACTTATAAACAATTTATTTTAATTATTTATACTTTACTAAATAATGCATTTAATCATCCTAAAATGCCAAACTCATAAGATTTTATCACCAATAACCAAAACCCTTATCAAAAATCTGCATATACCTCATATAGGATTCTCAAGCCATAAAATCCTATTTTTCAATGTTCTTACTTAACATAACATATTTAATTCATTTACTCATAACTAGTCTATTTTCATGAAAAATACCAAATCAGTTCCAAAAATATTTCTTTTCTGGGATTTAGCAGAATATAGTCTCATATTAAACATATATTTTTCTCAGAATTTTTAAAACTCATTTACTATTTTTTATATGGCCAAAACCGCCGAATATTTAGATATTTATCACAAATTGTACTTTTATCTAAAAAATTTGAAATTCACAGAGTACACTGATATTATATAGATATACTTCTAATAAAAATTTCATCAATTTTAGAGTTAACCACAAGGAGTTATAAGCGGTTACTTTTAAAATAGTTCATTCCCGTAAAATTCATAACTCTTAATTTATACATCCAAAAATCACCATTTTTGGACACAATCAATAAAACTCATCAAAATATCATTTCAAATTTTTCCAGAATTTTCTGAAGGTCGGAAGAAGTACGAACTGAAAAATATAATAACCATTAAAATCTCTTACCTCAAAAGAGCAGTACTTCTGACTTGAATATCGGATATAAAGCCGAAGTAAACTTTCACTCTAAATACTCACAAAATACGCTCGATAATATATAGAGATAAAGAGAGAAAACTTATGAATTCTGGTGTGATTTTCAATTCTAACTAAGCACTATATTTATAGGAAAATGCTTAGAACGCCAAAGGAGATTAAATAATAAAATATTATTATTTTCAAAACCAATCTATGCCACCCACCATTTTGAGTCAAGCATGCCTTCCTAGACAAAAATTAGCAGCCCATGTGTTTAATCAACACCAACCAAAGTGGGATCCACCCATAAATTAATAAAAATCATTTTATTTTCCGAAACTTCAATAATTCATAGAAAATAGACCGTTTATCAGAAAAATACAAATTTTATATCCATTCTGCCTCGAATTCTCTACAACTTTGTAGCTTTGAGTTTTTCTAAATTCCAAACAAAAATATCCGAAATCCACAAAAACGGATACTTTTTAATACCTCCACACCGATAAAATACTGATAAAACACATCAGCATTAATTCTTTCATTTTTATCCAAATAAAAATAAATATATCCATCATTTATTGCCACCTAAAATAAATATTTCCTTATCATATAAATCAATAATTAAATATTCACAAATAATATTACAGAATCACAATTATGACAACCAGGCCGTTCCCAGGAAAGAGGGGGCTTTCCAATAAGGATTTCTCCATACTGGCGCGCAATTAGGTGACCAAACCTCTCCTTGACAGAACTTTCTAGACATTTCCAATAATGCTATCTAATAATATTATTCAAATAATATGAATTATTAATTTGATAATGGGAAATACTGTGCAGTGACAATTATTGAAACAACAATAATATAAAATATCAACGCAGTAATTATTGAAGCAATAAAATAAAATATTGAACAGTAATTATTATAACAATTATTGAGTAGTGTCTTCTTACGTAAGAATCAATAATTTCAAAAATATTGTGCAATACCGTTCGCTACTGTGCAATAACGCGTATTACTGTATTTTAACCACCGGGTATTCCAACAGTGTTAACGGTAACCATTACGCCGTTATTTATAAAAACTCAATTTTTTGTCGTTTTCTTCATCCGACAGTTATTCTGTTATGGGGCCCATAAATGGCTGCGCCGTCGTACGAATATTCTCCGACAGAAAGAATATTCCACGACCAAACGAATATTCCCCGACAATAATGAATATTTTATAGCCACTTGCGTATTTTGAAAAAAAATTCATATATCACCCTTAACTTTAACTTTTTATCAATATAACCATTTACTGAATTGTAATTATAAGAAAAATTGAATACTTTTATTTCATAAAATTCGGGGTCTTACATATACTTCTATTTTTAACTTAGTCATGCAAGTATTATTAATCTTGCACCACCACCCCTAATAGTACAAGAATGTGAATCAATTGTACACACATGTGAACAAATAGATATAATCATGTGAATTAATTACAATTAATTGCTCATTTATCCGATTAATTACCTGATTGGTCAGTATAACTTCTAGACATCAATTAATATTGAAATAAATGTCGATTTTCACTAACACTAATAATTTCCATACAATGGAACTATCAATTTTATCTTTAATCAACACGAACTTATTCATCATTAGTATCATAACTCACAATATTTAACACCCAGATCATTCCCAAGAAAGGGGGGGCTTTCCGATAAGGATTTCTCCTTATTGGCGCGCAATTAGGTGACCAAACCTCTCCTTGACAGAACTTTCTAGATATTGTCAATATTATAAATAATAATATGAATAACTTTGTCATCTCAATTATTGATTTAATGATATAAAATATTATGCAGATGATACTGTGATAATATTTAAATCAATAATATGAGAGATATGATGCAGCAATTACTGTAGCAATAATTGAGTATAACTAAGTGACTTCTCACGTAAGCATCAAGAATCAATACCGTGTGCTACTATGCAACCACGCGTATTACTGTACTTTTACTACCGGGTAGTTCAACAGTTTTATCGGTAACACTTTCGCCGTTATTTTTATAAAAAGATAATTCTGTCGTTTTTTAACTACGACAATACTTCTGTTATGGGGTCCACCAATGATTGTGCCGTCGTATGAATATTTTCTGTTAAAACGAATATTCCCCGACCAATCGAATATTATATAACTACTTGCTTACTTTGCAAAATTTGTAAATATTACCCACAACTATAACGTTATATCAAATCCACACCATAATATTCAAAAATATATTTCTAGAAAATTATACTTTATTCATAAAAGTTGGGGTCTTACAACCTCCCCTTCTTATGGAAATTCATCCTCGAAATTAGGGTACGTACCTGGTATATCGAAGAGGTAAGGATATCTTGACTTCATCTCAGATTCTAACTCCCAGGTCATTTCTTCCACATCGTGGTTTCTCCACAAAACTTTGACTTGATGTATAACCTTTGAGCATAGAATATGATCCTTCTTATCCAAGATTTTAATAGGTAACTCTTCATACGTTAAATCTTCCTCTATCTCGTCTGGTTCTAATTCAAGAATGTGGTTTGGGTCTTTCACATATTTACGTAACATAGATATGTAAAAATCGTTATGAACACAAGACATACTTAGCGGTAAAGCGAGTCTATAGGCCACAGTTCCTACTCTATCTAGGATTAAAAATGGGTCAATGAATCGAGGATTGAGCTTTCCTCTCTTTTCAAATCTTGTCACTCCTTTTCATGGAGCAACACGTAATAACACACGATCTCTAATATTGAATTCCACGTCCTTTCGATGAAGATCAGCATAACTCTTTTGTCGATCTTGTGAGGTTTTTATATGTTGTCGGATTGTTTGAATCTTTTTCGTAGTCATATGTACCAACTCCAGACCCAATAATGTTGCTTCACCCATCTCATCCCAACATACTGGAGAACGACATTTTCTTCCGTACAACGTCTCAAATGGAGCCATGCCAATACTTGCTTGATAACTATTGTTGTAGGAAAACTCCACCAATGGTAAGAACTTGTCCCAACTTCCCCTGAAGTCAAGGACACAGAGTCTTAATAAATCTTCAAGAGTTTGAATAGTCCTTTCCGACTGCCCGTCTGTTTGAGGATGATATGCCGAACTAAATCGTAAATCCGTGCCCATAGCTTTTTACAAACTAACCCAAAATCTTGAAGTGAATCTTGGGTCCCAATCAAAAACTATGGATACTGACATACCATGCAATCTTACAATCTCGTTTATGTACATACGAGCAAGACGTTCAAGTGTATAAGTTTCTCGTATCGGTAAGAAATGAGTAGACATGGTCAATCTATCAACAATGACCCAAATCGCATCTATGCCTTGAGAAACCATGGGAAGACCAATACTGAAATTCATGGTAATGTGCTCCCACTTCCATTCTAGAATTTTAAGTGGTTGCAATGGATCTTTTGGCACTTGATGCTCCGCCTTGACTCGTTGACAAGCTAGACACCTTGAGATAAACCCCGCTATCTCTCTCTTTATATTTCTCCACCAAAATGTATGTCGAAGATCACGATACATTTTGGTACTCCTAGGATGGATTGCAAACGGTGTATTGTGTGCCTCCATCATGATTTTATACTTCAAGTCAGAATCGTTAGGAACACAAAGTATGGAGTTGACTCGAAGTATTTCTTCCTCGTCAATTCTTTCTTCCAGAATAGCACCTTCTTGCACTTTCTTCCTCATACGCATCAGTTCCATGTCTGTAGCTAGAGCAGCTTTAACTTTATCGATTAAAGTCGGTTCTACTCGTATATTTGCCATCATCACATGGGTCCCTGAAGTCTTTAACTCTATCTTCATCCTTTGTAAGTCATATAAAATGGGCCTTTGCGTTGATAATATCGTACTCGTACCCGCATATGATCTCCTACTCAATGCGTCAGCTACTACGTTCGCTTTTTCAGGATAGTATTGAATGGTATGATTGTAATCTTTCAACAGCTCAAGCCATCGTTATTGCCGCATGTTGAGAGTTCCTTTTGAGTGAAGAAATATTTAAAGCTTTTATGATCCGTATAGATCTCCACCTTCTCTCTATACAGGTAATGCCTCCAAATCTTAAGCGCAAAAACGACTGCTGCCAACTCTAGATCATGAGTAGGATAATTTCTCTCATATTCTTTGAGTTCTCGTGAGGCATAGGATATGACTTTCCCATGTTGCATGAGAACACATCCTAACCCTTTGCCTGAAGCATCACTGTAGATGACAAAACCCTCCGAGCCAGATGGTATTGTCAGAACATGTGCTGAAATGAGTCTTCTCTTGAGTTCTTGAAAACTCTTCTCATATTCCTCGCTCCAATCGAACTTTGTATCTTTTCGAGTCAGGTGAAATAATGGAGTAGCGATTCGAGAAAATCATTCCACGAATCTCCGATAATAACCAGCTAAGCCGAGAAAGCTACGTACTTCGGTCACTGACTTTGGTTGCTCCCAGCTTTGAATTGCTTCAATCTTCGCTGGGTTAATAGATATTCCATGATTTGATATCACGTGCCCAAGGAATGCAACTTCCTCAAGCCAGAACTCACATTTCTTCAACTTGGCATAAAGCTTGTTTTCACGAAACTTTTGAAGTATCAACCTCAAGTGTTGCTCATGGTCTTCACGGCTTTTGGAGTATATGAGGATGTCATCAATAAACACGACCACAAAGTGATCCAAATGTTCCTTGAATACTCGGTTCATCATGTCCATGAAGGTAGCAGGAGCATTAGTCAATCCAAAAGACATGACTAGGAATTCATAATGCCCGTATCGAGTTCTGAAAGCAGTCTTTGGAATGTCATCAGTTTTAATCTTCAACTGATGATATCCGGAACGAAGATCAATCTTTGAAAAGAATTTGGCTCCCTTCAACTGGTCAAACAGGTTATCAATGCGAGGCAACGGGTACCTATTTTTGATGGTGACATGATTCAACTCCCGATAATCAATACAAAGTCGCATACTTCCATCTTTCTTCTTCATGAATAGAACAGGAGCACCCCAAGGAGACGTACTAGGACGAATGAAACCGATGTCTAACAATTCCTGTAGTTGGGTTTTTAACTCTTGAAGTTCAATAGGAGCCATTCGATATGGGGCTTTAGAAATGGGTTTTGTACCGGATTCAAAGTCGATACAAAATTCAATTTCACGCTCTGGGGGTAGGCCAGGAAGTTCTTCAGGGAATACGTTAGGAAATTTATTAACAATAAAAATATCATTCAAATCTGACGTATTTTTATTTAAATCCGTGACATGGGCTAAGAAAGCTTGACATCTGTTTTTTAATAAATGAATAGCTTTATGGCTTGTTATGACAGTGATTGATTTTAGTGGTTTGGTTGCTTGAATTCGCATAATAGGTTGGTTAGGAATATGAAGGCTAATAACCTTACGAAAATAATCGATTTTAGCATGATGAGTAGTTAACCAATCAATCCCTAAAATCACATCATATGCAAGTATTTTCAGAGAAATAAGATCGACAGGTAACGTGCGATTACCGATTTGAATCAAACAAGACTTATAAATAGTGGATGTAATGAAGGTTTCTCCCAATGGAGTTTCAACCGATAAGTCAAATTCTAATTTCTCCGGAGTCAAATTTAAACGTTGAGCGCAAGTAAGAGAAATAAAAGAATGGATAGAACCGGTATCAATTAAAGTATAAACTTCGCTAAAGTTTATGATTAGCTCACCCGTGATCACTTCGTTCGGATTCCTCGCTTTTTGGGAGGTTACGACAAATACTTTCCCTTGAACTACCAGTTTTGTCTTGTCTGGGACACCCTTTGATGCCTCTATCCCAGCCGGACTTGACCTTGGTGCTCGACAAAATTGGGCTAGGTGACCTTCTTTTCTACAATTATAACACGCTTTGGACTGCATCACGCAGTTTGGACTGATATGTCCCTCCCCTCCGCATTTAAAACATACGATCGGTGGTCGTTCTTCTTCCTTAATAACAGGTGCTGGTGCTGACATCTTTCCATCATTGTTGAATCTCCTCTTCTTGAAATGTCCACTCTTATTGTCATGGCCATGATTACCACTGAAGTGATTACCATTTCTGGCATGTTGATTCCCTCCACGCTTGTTGTCACCGCTTCGATGACTGCTGCCACTGGTATTATCATTTTGTCGGCTGCTCTCTCTTGGTTTGGTTGACTCGTTATCGCGCTCCAATAACTGAGCCCTATTTACAACATCTGAATACAAACACAGTTTGTGAAAAATTAATTATTGGCGTATCTCAAGTTTCAAACCTCTTAGAAACATCTGTGTCATTCTCTCTTCGTTATCAACTAAGTGGGATGCAAATCGAGACAACTCGGCAAACTTAGCTTCGTACTGTGCCACGATCATATTATTTTACTCAAGCTTGATGAACTCTACCTCCTTCATGTGACGAATACTTTCAGGAAAGTACTTGTCGTTGAATAGCTCTTGGAACTTCTCCCAAGACATCTTCAGTGCGGTAGGTTGAGTACGCTTTACAGATTCCCACCAGTAATCTGCCTCTGCTCGCAACATGAAGGTGGCAAAGGGAACCTTTTGCTCCTCGAAGCATCCCAAGACATCAAATATCTTATTGATCTGCTTTATCCACGTCTCCACCTTAAATGGTTTTGGCTTTTCAAAAAACTCCGATGGTCCCAGCTCCTTGAACTGCTTAGTGGTGACCGTTCAAGGGTTGTTAGTGTTTCCACCTGTATTTTGGACAGGAGCCGCTCTCGCCTGATGTTGCATGAATTGCATAAAGTCTCTGAACATCCCATCGTTCACCATTTCATCGGTATGATTATTTACATGAGGATTATTGTCTTCTTGTTGCACATTACCTTGGGTATTGATCGTTGGTGACTCAACGGTCTCATGTGCTTCATTGCTTATCTCAATATTTTCGGATGCCATTTTCAAATACTGTCACAAAACAAGGGTTAATTAACATATCACATATTATCCCTATACTCTGATCGACCAATTAAATACCAAATAAACTTAGGTAAATTGTAAGACCCCGAATTTTATGACATAAAAGTATTCAATTTTTCTTATAATTACAATTCAGTAAATGGTTAAATTGATAAAAAGTTAAAGTTATGGGTGAAATGTGAAAATTTTTCAAAATAAACAAGTGGTTATAAAATAATCATTGTTGTCGGGGAATATTCGTTGGTCGTGGAATATTCTTTCTGTCGGGGAATATTAATATGACGTCGCAGCTATTTGTGGGCCCCATAATAGAAACGGTCAGATGAAGATAACGACAAAAATTGAGTTTTTATAATTAACGGCGTAGTTATTACCGTTAACACTGTTGGAATACCTGGTGGTTAAAATACAGGTTAAAATACAGTAATACGCGTTATTACACAGTAGTACACGGTATTGCACAGTATTTTTGAAATTATTGATTCTTACGTAAGAATGCACTACTGAATAATTGTCACAGTAATTACTGTTCAATATTTTATTTTATTGATTAAATAATTGTTGCGTTGATATTTTATATTATTGTTGTTTCAATAATTGTTGTTGCACATCATCTCCATTATCAGATCAATAATTCATATTATTTGAATAATATTATTAGATAGTATTATTGGCAATGTCTAGAAAGTTCTGTCTAAGAAGAGCTTTGGTCATCTAATTGCGCGCTAATAAGGAGAAATCCTTATTGGAAAGTCTCATCTTTCCTGGGAACGGCCTGGTTGCCAGTACTGTGATTCTGTAATATTATTTATGAATAATTAATTATTAATTTATATGATGAGAAAAATATTAATTTTATGTTGATATAGATGGAGAAAATTTTTTAAGTGACAATTGTTAAAAAATGATATTTTATCTTTTCTGATAAAATAATTTATTATTATATTTAATAATATAATAATGGTAATAGTTTTACAATGAATGTGGGATATATGAGTATATGAAGAGGAAGAGTATTTTTGTTGTATTAAATGATTAACACATGTTTTGTGTGTCGGTGGACCCCATTTCTTGACTGAAATTTGATTATAGCCTGTAAAATTATCCGTTTATGGATTTCGGTCAATTTCTCTTTGGAATTTGGAAAAACTTTCTTCTGCAAAGTTGTAGAGAATTGAATTTCCTATTAAAAATCGCGAGATTCGAATTTTCTGATAAAAAGGGCTATTTTCTATAAATTATTGAAGTTTCGAAAAATAAAATAATTTTTATTAATTTATGGGTGGGACCCACTTTGGTTGTTGAACACATGTGGGCTGCTGGGATTTTTTTTTCAGCCTTGGCATGCTTTGATTGCTGATGATTGGTGTGTAGAAAATAGAGAACAAATAATATTAATTTATTATTTTAGTCTTCTTTGGCGTTCTAGCATTTTCCTATAAATAGGTGCTTAAGTTAGAATTAAAAATCACACCAGAAACAAGTTTTCTTTCTCTCTATATTATCAAGTATATTTTTGTGAGTATTTATATATCTTGAGTGTTGCTCAGCGTTATATCCGATATTCAAGTCAGAAGTACTGCTCTTTTGAGGTAAGGAATTTTAAGGGTTATTATATTTTTTAGTTCGTAGTTCTTCTGACCTTCAAAAAATTCTAAAAAAATTTGAAATGATATTTTGATGAGTTTTATTAATTGTGTCCAAAAATGGTAATTTTTGGATGTATAGATTAAGAGTTGTGAATTTTATGAGAAAAGACTATTTTAAAAGTAACCGCTTATAACTCCTTGTGGTTAACTCCAAAATTGATGAAATTTTTATTGGAAGTATATCTATATAATATCAGTGTACTCTGTAAATTTTGGAATTTTTGGATAAAATTACAATTTATGATAAATGTTTAAATATTCGGCTGTTTTGGCCATATGAAAAATAGTAAATGAGTTTTAAAAATTCTGAGAAAAATATATGTCCAATATGGGACTATATTCTGCTAAATTCTAAAAAAAAATATTTTTGGAACTGATTTGGTATTTTTCATGAAAATAGACTAGTTATGAGTAAATGAATTAAATATGTCATGTGAAGTAAGAAAATTGGAAAATAGGATTTTATGGCTTGAGAATCCTATATGAGGTATATGCAAATTTTTGATGAGGGGTTTGGTTATTGATAATGAAATCTTATGAGTTTGACATTTTAAAATGATTAAATGCATTATTTAGTAAAGTGTAAACAATTAAAATAAATTGTTTATAAGCTTAAAAATATTATTCTTCCAATATCATTATACCGAAATATTGGTATGAATTTTATTGTGGAATTTCTACCTTTTTCATGTCGAGTTACTATTCATGAATTACTATTCACGAGTTACTATTCACGAGTTACTATTCATGAATTACTATTCACGAGTTACTATTCACGACAAAATTGGTTTCTTTTTCTGACCAAATTATAGTTGATTTATGAATATTACTCTTGAGATTAAATCTATATGTTGATTATATTGATTTTATTATCATATATAATATTTTTATAACCCTAATGATGATATTTCTCTTTGACTTGAGTGTAAAGATGGGTAGATTTTTAGTATGATCATGACTATGGGTTTCCTTTGGCCAGTAGTACAAAGTTAAATTATTGACTGGTATGATCATGACCATTGAATTTATAATTGAATATCTTTAGCTTAAGTGCAAAGGTGAATTGATCAACATGGTTATAATTATTGTTTATATAAATTCTGAAATGATTATATATTTCTTTGAGATATTAATATATTTGGCCTGTAGTGCAAAGATGAACTGTGGTCGAATATCTTTGGCCAGTAGTGCAAAGATGAATTGTTGATGAATATCTTTGGCCCGTAGTGCAAAGATGACATGTTGTTGAATATCTTTGGCCAGTAATGCAAAGATGAATAGGTGTTGAGATGAACATGACCAACTGGTGATACAAATGAATATCTTTGGTCGTAGTGCAAAGATGAAGTTATTAGTATGATTATGATCATGAACTGTGATTTGGTGTAACTATGATCTTTGATGTTTTAGGTAAGATAGGTGATGAAAATTATCTTCGTCCTGGATGAGAAGAGGAATTTAGAACTACAATTATGATTATAAGTTATTCATATGATTGTGGACCAGAATTGTTGATTGATGTTCAGGGATAAAACATTGTTGGTGGATTTTTAACATGGAGAAGATAGTTGACTTTGTAGTCTATTTGACTCTTCTAATGGATTGCTCGTTCAGCTGCAACTATGGTTGAAATTTTTATCATCTACCATACGTTCTAAATCTCTGATTTAATTCTGTTGAAGGCTATTGATAACTTATTTATCATTAGTCATGATATTCTTTACTGGAATAGTTGTGCTCACCCTTCTGTTTCACAATTCCTTTCAAGTAATAAGAATGTAGTTGGGTCAAGCTGGGATAACAGGGGAATAGAACGGTGATCATCATTTAGTAGTTATATTTGGTGAATCATTTAGGGTGAAGCGAACCCAACGTTGGAAGGGTGTTTTGCCACTATCATACAAGATGTCTAATGACATACAACCTCGTGTCATCATAAGACAGGATTGTGCTCATCCACTTGCTGAGTACATTTACGAGCACTACCTATATAATCTTGGTGTTTGTTTGAAGTATAATTCTCAATTAGAGACAGTGGAGATAATGATAAGTCAAGAGAAGACTCACCATTGGGAAGAATATGATAGTAATCTTCTCATTTTTCTTTAGGGTATATTGGGTCAAGCAAGGATAATTATGTGGCCATATGATATCTATCACAACCTAGAAGCATGGCCTCCCATGTACCAAGGTTTCCTTGAGCACTTCCCAAAGATTCTAATTTCTAAAATAGTTTTTGACTATACGTTTATGTAAGGTGTCATTGTGAGATGTTGTCCACGGTTGGGACATGAGTCACATTTGGTATATATTTGTATCCAAACTCATAGCATATGTGTTGTTGTATTTTGCACAACAATTGTTGTAATAAAGTTGTAGTTGTTTACTGTGAGACCCCGAATTTTATGAAATAAAAGTATTCAATTTTTCTATTTTGGTAAATGGTTAAATTGATAAAAGGTTAAAGTTAAGGGTGATATGTGAAATTTATTTAAAGTAAACAAGTTGTCATAAAATACATGGTCACTATTCACGAGTTACTATTTACGGGTTACTATTCACCCAAATTACTATTCACTCTAGTATTGTTCACTCGAGTATTTGGGACACTTTTTGTGTCGGAGTTACTATTCATGAGTTACTATTCATGAGTTACTATTCACGGGTTACTATTAATCTAAATTACTATTCACTCTAGTATTATTCACTCGAGTATTTGAGACACTTTTTGTGTCGGAGTTACTATTCACGAGTTACTATTCACAAGTTACTATTCACGAGTTAATATTCAGGAGTTACTATTCACGAGTTACTATTCACCCGGATAATATATTTATTTTCGGTCCAAATCATTTTTGGGTACAATATTATTTCATGAGAAAATGTGCTAATTTTTCATACCGTTGGTTAAAATTATATTAGTAATAATTCATTTAAATATATTATTATAATATTATATTATAGTAGTATAATGTGATTATATGATAGTATATTTTTTTTTATAATTTGAATGGTAACATTATTATAGTAAATTCATGGTATACAAGTAAAATGAGGTGAAAGAGAATAATTTGAATTTGAATTCTGATGATGTAAGCGATTATGTCATCGGAACAATGAGGTAAGCAATGATGTCATCAGAAGGATGATGTAAGCAATGATGTCATTTGATCGATGATGTATGCAATGATGTCATCTGATCGATGATGTAAGCGATGATGTCATAAATTATGGCGAAAAGACTATTTTACCCTTACTCTACCAAGCTTATAAATAGAAGCTCATTCCTTCATTATTTCTTACGAATTCACTGAACTCTAGAGAGAGAAACTATAGAGAGAAAGAAGAAGAGTATTCTGCCACTTAACTACTTCTTTATTTCAGTTCTTCTTTAAAATGGTAAGGGGTGTTATTCTTTTTTATTCATGAAGAGAACTGTTGTTATTCCATTTCTTATTATTCTGTTGGAATAACCTGTATACGCGGTCTACCCTATACTTGGTGACATTCTTCTGTTATTCTGTTGGAACATCCTGTCTGTGTGTTTTACACCGAACCTGGTTCCGTCTTTATTATTATTCTGTTGGAATATCCTGTCTGTGCGTTTTACGCCGGACCTGGTTCCTTTATTTATTATTCTGTCGGAATATCCTGTCGGTGTGAATTTCACCTGACCTGGTTCCATATTTATTATTCCGTTATTTATTATTCTGTTGGGAATAACCTGTCTGTGCGGTCTCTATCGCATGCATGGTGAATCCTTCTGTTATTCCATTCTTTATTATTCTGTTGGAATAACATGTCTATGTGGATTGCAACATGCATGGTGAATGATCCTTTATATTCATTCCTTATTAAATTGTAGAAATGATCTGTATATGTGGATTACCGCATGGCTGGTGAAAATCCATTTGCAGTTTCATATATTCTTTATTATACTCATTTGGTTAAAGTTTTGATTTCTATACTCCATGAAATTAGTGGAATATTCTTGATATTTGCGCTTAATCCAGTATCTTTTCATGAAAATATTCTTCTGAGCATTCTTGACTGTTACTTTACAAAGAAGTATCATGTTGACAATTTGGATATTATTAGTTCCTGGATAAACTAATTCTTGAACTTGTTTAATTGAATTCCTATAACATTGTCATCATCCTCATGTTTATTTTATGTTAAAAGTCATCTTTGGCTTACGTGCATAGATGGACTTAGTATGATTATGACCAGGGATCATTCGGTATAATCATGAACTGTGATGTTATAAGTGGTATGGTAAAAGTCCTCAGTGGCTTGTAATGCATTGATAGACAGTTTGTGGTATGATTATGACCAGGGATTTTTCGGTATAGTCATGATCATTGATGATTTAATGAATATCCTTGGCCCGTAATACAAGGATGATTAGAAGATGTGGTTTATTTATTAAGCTGAGTCTCAGTGATAAAAGTTGATGAAAATATTTTTAAATCATAGAAGATAGTAGGTTTTATTCTCTACTTGACTCTTCTAATGGATTGCTTATTCCACTGCAGTTAAACTTGATGTCTATTGTATTTTATCAGTTTTACATTGTTGAAGACTATTGATAATTTATTCTTCATTATCTTAGTCATAATATTTCTTACTGGGCTAGTTGAGCTCACCCTTTCTTTCAATGTTCTCTTCAGGAAATAAGAATATAGCTGGGACGAGTCAGGGAAAGGAGTGATGGTCCAAAAGATAGCATTAGTAGTCATCACCATTCTGTTAAATAGTGTGACAATAAATGTAATGAGGACTCCTTGAGTATGGATATCGTCTAGATGACAATATTCCTATTAGAACTCTCAGTTTATGTATTGTCGTATGTTACACGACATTTGTATAATTAAGTTTGTATTTGTATTTTGTACCATGTATCTGACGACCCAAGATGGGTGATAAATACCTAATTTTGGGGGCGTCACAGTTGGTATCAAAGCTTAGGGATATGATCCCTGGCTGAGATGTAAGATAAGAACTAGGAGGGGAGAGACGGGGAATTCTTTCGCTAGTATGACCTACTTAAGTTTATTTGGTATTTAATTGGTCGGTCAGAGTATAGGGATAATATGTGATATGTTAATTAACCCTTGTTTTGTGGCAGTGTTTGAAAATGGCATCTAACAATGTTGAGATAAGCATTGGAGCAAAATAATATGACCATATCGCAGTACGAGGTTAAGTTTACGGAGTTATCCCGGTTTGCATCCCATTTGGTCGATAATGAGGAGCGAATGACGCGAAAGTTTCTAAGAGGTTTGAAACCCTATATACGTCAATACCTTATTCTCATGTTTATATTTTGTTGAAAGTCATCTGTGGCCTGTAGTGCATAGATGGACTTGGTATGATTATGACCAGGGATTGTTCGGTATAATCATTACCGTAATTGAAAACACGATTATCTTTGGCACGTAGTGCATGGATAATTCGTGGTCGTGATACTAAAGAATATCCTTGGCCTGTAGTGCAGGGATGATTCGATGATGTGGATTAATTATTGAGCTGAGTCTCAGCAGTGAAATATTAATTCATAGATGTAGTAAAAGTCATCTGTGGCTTACGTGCATAGATGGACTTGGTATGATTATGACCAGGGATTGTTCGGTATAATCATTACCGTAATTGAAAACACGATTATCTTTGGCACGTAGTGCACGGATAATTCGTGGTCGTGATACTAAAGAATATCCTTGGCCTGTAGTGCAGGGATGATTCGATGATGTGGATTAATTATTGAGCTGAGTCTCAGCAATGAAATATTAATTCATAGATGTGGTAAAAGTCATCTGTGGCTTACGTTCATAAATGGACTTGGTATGATTATGACCAGGGATTATTTGGTATAATCATGACCGTAATTGAAAACACGATTATCTTTGGCACGTAGTGCATGGATAATTCGTGGTCGTGATACTATTAAGCTGAGTCTCAGCATTATTGATTTTACAGTTGTATATCCTTGGCCTGTAGTGCGAAGATTAACTGTTGATTATTGGTTATACAGTTGTAAATCTTTAGCCGTAGTGCAAAGATGAATTTATTAGTATGATTATGAGCAGGAATTGTGATTTGGTATAACCATGATTTTTGATGTTTCAGGTGAAGATAGGTTGTAAGACCCCGAATTTTATGAAATAAAAGTATTAAATTTTTCTATTCAGTAAATGGTTAAATTGATAAATATTAAAGTTAAGGGTGATATATGAATTTTTTTTTTTGGAAATACACAAGTGGTTATAAAATATTCATTGTTGTCGGGGAATATTCGCTTGGTCGTGGAATATTCTTACTGTCGGAGAATATTCGTACGACGGCGCAGTCTTTTGTGGGCCCCATAACGGAAAGCGATTGGATGAAGAAAACGACAAAAATAAGTGGTTTATAAATAACGGCATAGTTGTTACCGTTAATACTGTTGGAATACCCGGTGGTTAAAACGCAGTAATACGCGTTGTTGCACAGTAGCACACGGTATTGCATCAATTATTGATTCTTACGCAAGAAGGCACTACTCAATAATTGTTACAGTAATTACTGTTCAATATTGTATTTTATTGATTCAATAATTGCTGCGTTGATATTTTATATTACTGTTGTTTTAATAATTGTCACTACACAGTATTTTCTATTATCGGAACAATAATTCATATTATCTGAATAATATTATTAGATAACATTATTGGTAATGTCTAGAAAGTTCTGTCTAAGGAGAGGTTTGGTCATCTAATTGCGCGCCAGTAAGGAGAGATCCTTATTGGAAAGCCCCCTCTTTCCTGGGAACGGCCTGGTTGCCAGTATTGTGGTTCTATAATATTATTTGTGTATAATTAATTATTGATTTATATGATGAGAAAAATATTGATTTTATGTGGATATAGATGGAGAAAATTTTTTAATGTGACAAATTGTTGAAAATTAATATTTTATCTTTTTCTAATAAAATAATTCATTTAAATATATTATTTTAATAATATATTGATGGTGGTATTTTTACAATGAATGTGGGATATATGAGTATATGAGGAGGAAGAGTATTTTTGTGGCATTAAATGATTAACACATGTTTTGTGTGTTGGTGGACATAATTCTTGACCGAAAAATTATTATTAACTGTAAAATCGCCCGTTTGTGAATTTCGGTCAATTTTTGTTTAGAATTTGGAAAAACTTTCTTCTGCAAAGTTGTAGAGAATTGAATTTCCTATAAAAACTCGCGAGATTCTAATTTTCTGATAAAAGGGCTATTTATTATGAATTATTGAAGTTCTGAAGTTCCGAAATAATTGATTTTTGGAAGTTTTATTTATTAGAGTTAAGAAAAACGTTTTTGTATTTTGTTGGACATCATTAACATGTGTGGCTGGTGTTTTTGACCAAAGGTGGGCTAAGGAAAATTTGTATAATTATATTATTATTATATTCAATTTTCTGCTTTGGTGTTCTAAGCATTTTCCTATAAATAGGGTGCTTAGGTTAGAATTGAAAATCAGACCAGAAACACAAGTTTCTCTCTCTTTCTCTCTCTATATTAGTGAGCGTATTCTTGTGAGTATTTGATACTTTGAGTGTTGCTATACGGTGCAAGTTTTCTTCAGCACTATATCTAGTATTCCAGTCAGAAGTACCGTATTTTCGAGGTAAGGGATGTTATTTCTTCTTAAATGATATTATTTTCTTCAATATCATTATGCCGAAGTATTGATCTGAACTTTTTATCAAATTTAAAACTTTTCATGTCGGGGTTACTATTCATGAGTTACTATTCATGAGTTACTATTCACGAGTTACTATTCACCGAAAAATAAAATTTTTTTCTTTTCGTCCAAATATCTATTCTGGATACTAGCTTTGATTGTATCCATGTTTTGATCATTCTTGAATTTTACTCCACTATGATTATTTATGAGGTATTTTTGGACATGGAATAGCTGAAATACGAATCCTAAATATTTATTATTTTGTTTCACTAGATTCGTTTCCTTTAAAATATTTTTCATCATCCTCAGTCCTAAATGATGATATAATTGAATATCTTTGGCCCATAGTGCAAAGATGAACAGGTGTTGAGATGAACATGATCGACTGGTGATACAAATGAATATATTTGGCCTGTAGTCAAAGATGAATATTTGATTAAAGATGGTTATTGATTGTTGTTACAGGGATAAAATATTGATGATGGACTTTTAAATCTTAGAAGATAGTAGAACTCATTCTCTACTTGACTCTTCTAATGGTTTGTTGTTTCCGCTGCAGTTATTGATTTAAAATTTGTTGTCTATTGTATTCTATTAGATTTTTCCCTGTTGAAGACTAACGATAATTTGTTGTATATTATCTTAGTCATAATATTCTTTACTGGGCTAGTTGAGCTCACCCTTTTCCTTGTTGTTCCATTTTCTTCTCAGGAGGCGAGAATGTAGCAAGTACTAGTCGGGGTGTGGAATGATGGTTCAAGACAGTTGTTTTAGTAGTCCTCACTATTTTGTAAAATAGTGTATCAATAAGTATAATGAGTTCTTAGTTGAGTATGAATACTGTCTAGATGACAATATTTGTATTTAAACTCATAGTATATGTGTTGTCATATTTTGCACGACAATTGTAATAATAAAGTTGTAGTTATTTTTTGTACCATGTATTTGGCGACTCAGAATGGGTTGGATGGATTGGACCTGTTTTGGGGGCGTCACAGTTGGTATCAGAGCTTAGGGATATGATCTCTGGTGGAGATCGGGGAATAGAACTAGGAGGGGAGAGACGAGTAAATCCTTCGCTAGTGTGTCCTACCTAAGCTTATTTGTTGGTCGGTCATAATATAGGGATATTATGTGATTTGTTAATTTGTTAAATTAACCCTTGTTTTATGGCAGTATTTGAGAATGTCGACTGAGAATGTTAACAGTGGAGTAAATGAGACTATTCAATGACAAGTACTTTCCTGAAAGTATTCGTCTTATGAAGGAGGTAGAGTTTATTAGACTGAAGCAGAATAACATGACGGTGTCCCAGTACGAGGCGAAATTTGCAGAGTTGTCCAGGTTTGCACCTCATTTGGTAGAGAATGAGGAACGTATGACGCGGATGTTTCTGAGAGGTTTGAAACCCGGCATACGTCAATATCTCATTTCTCATAAATTTTCACTCTATTCAGATGTTGTCAACAGGGCTCAATTATTAGAGCGAGATAGCGAGTATGGTCAATCGAGGGACCACAACCAGGATCATACCGGTGACAGCAGTCATCAGAACAATGATAACCAGCAGAGAAAGAAGAATACGGACAAGAACGGCAACCACTCTGGTGGTAATCGTGGTCATGAATATAGAAGAAGCGAGTCGGGAGGAGATTTTAAAAAGAGGAGATTCAACAATGATAATACGAAGACGTCAGCACCAGCAGTAACTGGTTCCAAGGGAGGAGAGCGACCACCGGTCATATGCTATAAGTGCGAAAAAGAAGGACATATCAGTCCAAACTGCCCACAACAGTTTAAAGTATGTTATAACTGTGGAAAGAAAGGATATATCGCTCGAGATTTTACTGTAGCGAAACCAAGTCCAACGGGGGTGGTGACTCAAAAAGTTGTCCCAGAAAAGTCAAAGTCAACGGTTCTTGGAAGAGCGTTTTTCGTGACTGGTCAGAATGCGAGGAACCCGAACGAAGTTAGCACGGGTTAGTTAATTATAAATTTTTGCGAAGTCTATACCTTATTAGATACCGGTTCTACCCATTCATTTATCTCTCCTGCTTATACTCAACGTTTAAAATTGACTCCGGAGAAAATTAGACTTTGACTTATCTGTTGAAACTACGTTAGGAGAAACTTTCATTACATCCACTGTTTATAAATCTTGTTTGATCCAAGTTGGCACTATCACATTACCTGTTGATCTTATCTCTTTAAAGATACTTGCTTTTGATGTGATTTTAGGGATCGATTGGTTAACTATTCATCATGCCAAAATTGATTGCTTTCGTAAGGTTGTTAGTTTTCATATTCCTAAGCAACCTGTTATTCAAATTCAAGCAACCAAACCATTGAAGTCAAATTCTTTCATATCAAGCCGTAAAGTCATTCGTTTATTGAAAAACGGATGTCAAGCTTTTCTTAGCCTATGTTATGGACTTAAACAAAAATACGTCAGATTTGAATGATATTTCTATTGTTAGTAAATCCCTGACGTATTTCCTGAAAAATCTCTTGGCCTACGTGTGATATTGAATTTTGTATCATCTTTGAATCTCGTACAAAACTCACTTCTAAAATCTCATATCGAATGACTCCTATTGAACTTCAGGAGTTAAAAACCTAACTGTAGAAGTTTGTACCCGAGCCTTTATCTGGTGACTTCCTTTGTGGAATGCACCAAAGCCAGACTCTCCCTAGGGGACGCCATATTCGTGCGGTAGTAAACTGATAGGTGTCATTGTGACGTGATATCTAAGATTGGGATATGAGTCACAGTTGAGAGAAACCTAAGTCAGAAATCGAAATACGTAGCTTTCTGGTTATTATCGGAGATTCGTAAAAGGATTTTCTCGAATCGCTACTCCATTAACTCAGCTGACTCAAGAAGGATATCAAATTTGAATGGACCGAGGAATGCGAGAAGATCTTCCAAGAATTCAACATGCGACACCGACGTTGGCTCGAGCTGTTGAAAGATTTCGATCACACCATCAAATACCATCCTAGAAAAGTAAACGTGGTAGCTGACGCATTGATCGTATGCGAGTACGAGTGCGATATTGTTGAACACAAAGACCTATTTTGTATAATTTATAAATGATAGAGATAGAGTTAATGACTCTAGGGACCCACGTGATGATATACGAGTAAAATCGACTTTAATCGATAACGTTAAAGCCACTCAAGCTACAGACCTGGAGCTGATGAATATAAAGAAGAAGGTGCAAGAATGTGTTATTCTAGAAGTAAGAGTCGATGAAGAGAAGAAAGCTCAAGCCTTCAATTTATTTGAAATCCTCGATCGAGTAGGAACTGTGGCCTATAGACTCGCCTTAACGCTAAGTATGTCACGCGTTCATAACGTTATTTACGTATCGATGTTACGTAAATATGTGGACGACCCTAACCACGTTATTGAGTTAGAACTAAACGAGATAGCTGAAGACTTAACGTACGAAGAGGTACCTGTCAAGATCTTGGATAGGAAGGAACATGTCCTACGCACGAAGGTCTTACCACAAGTTAAAGTTTTGTGGAGAAACCATGCTATTGAGGAAATGACCTGGGAGTTGGAAACGAAAATGAAAGCGAGGTATCCTCATCTTTTCGAAACACCAGGTACGTACGTAAATTTCGAGGACGAAATTTCATAAGGAGGGGAGATTGTAAGACCCCGAATTTTATGAAATAAAAGTATTCAATTTTTCTATTCAGTAAATGGTTAAATTGATAAATATTAAAGTTAAGGGTGATATATGAATTTTTTTTTTTGGAAATACACAAGTGGTTATAAAATATTCATTGTTGTCGGGGAATATTCGCTTGGTCGTGGAATATTCTTACTGTCGGAGAATATTCGTACGACGGCGCAGTCTTTTGTGGGCCCCATAACGGAAAGCGATTGGATAAAGAAAACGACAAAAATAAGTGGTTTATAAATAACGGCATAGTTATTACCGTTAATACTGTTGGAATACCCGGTGGTTAAAACGCAGTAATACGCGTTGTTGCACAATAGCACACGGTATTGCATCAATTATTGATTCTTACGCAAGAAGGCACTACTCAATAATTGTTATAGTAATTACTGTTCAATATTGTATTTTATTGATTCAATAATTGCTGCGTTGATATTTTATATTACTGTTGTTTTAATAATTGTCACTACACAGTATTTTCTATTATCGGAACAATAATTCATATTATCTGAATAATATTATTAGATAACATTATTGGTAATGTCTAGAAAGTTCTGTCTAAGGAGAGGTTTGGTCATCTAATTGCGCGCCAGTAAGGAGAGATCCTTATTGGAAAGCCCCCTCTTTCGTGGGAACGGCCTGGTTGCCAGTATTGTGGTTCTATAATATTATTTGTGTATAATTAATTATTGATTTATATGATGAGAAAAATATTGATTTTATGTGGATATAGATGAAGAAAATTTTTTAATGTGACAAATTGTTGAAAATTAATATTTTATCTTTTTCTGATAAAATAATTCATTTAAATATATTGTTTTAATAATATATTGATGGTGGTATTTTTACAATAAATGTGGGATATATGAGTATATGAGGAGGAAGAGTATTTTTGTGGCATTAAATGATTAACACATGTTTTGTGTGTTGGTGGACATAATTCTTGACCGAAAATTTATTATTAACTGTAAAATCGTCTGTTTGTGAATTTCGGTCAATTTCTATTTGGAATTTGGAAAAACTTTCTTCTACAAAGTTGTAGAGAATTGAATTTCCTATAAAAACTCGCGAGATTCTAATTTTCTGATAAAAGGGCTATTTATTATGAATTATTGAAGTTCTGAAGTTCCGAAATAATTGATTTTTGGAAGTTTTATTTATTAGAGTTAAGAAAAACGTTTTTGTATTTTGTTGGACATCATTAACATGTGTGGCTGGTGTTTTTGACCAAAGGTGGGCTAAGAAAAATTTGTATAATTATATTATTATTATATTCAATTTTCTGCTTTGGTGTTCTAAGCATTTTCCTATAAATAGGGTGCTTAGGTTAGAATTGAAAATCAGACCAGAAACACAAGTTTCTCTCTCTTTCTCTCTCTATATTAGTGAGCGTATTCTTGTGAGTATTTGATACTTTGAGTGTTGCTATACGGTGCAAGTTTTTTTCAGCACTATATCTAGTATTCCAGTCAGAAGTACCGTATTTCCGAGGTAAGGGATGTTATTTCTTCTTAAATGATATTATTTTCTTCAATATCATTATGCCGAAGTATTGATCTGAACTTTTTATCAAATTTGGAACTTTTCATGTCGGGGTTACTATTCATGAGTTACTATTCATGAGTTACTATTCACGAGTTACTATTCACCGAAAAATAAAATTTTCTTCTTTTCGTCCAAATATCTATTCTGGATACTAGCTTTGATTGTATCCATGTTTTGATCATTCTTGAATTTTACTCCACTATGATTATTTATGAGGTATTTTTGGACATGGAATAGCTGAAATACGAATCCTTAATATTTATTATTTTGTTTCACTGGATTCGTTTCCTTTAAAATATTTTTCATCATCCTCAGTCCTAAATGATGATATAATTTAATATCTTTGGCCCGTAGTGCAAAGATGAACAGGTGTTGAGATGAACATGATCGATTGGTGATACAAATGAATATCTTTGGCCTGTAGTGCAAAGATGAATATTTGATTAAAGATGGTTATTGATTGTTGTTACAGGGATAAAATATTGATGATGGACTTTTAAATCTTAGAAGATAGTAGAACTCATTCTCTACTTGACTCTTCTAATGGTTTGCTGTTTCCGCTGCAGTTATTGATTTAAAATTTGTTGTCTATTGTATTCTATTAGATTTTTCCCTGTTGAAGACTAACGATAATTTGTTGTATATTATCTTAGTCATAATATTCTTTACTGGGCTATTTGAGCTCACCCTTTTCCTTGTTGTTCCATTTTCTTCTCAGGAGGCGAGAATGTAGCAAGTACTAGTCGGGGTGTGGAATGATGGTTCAAGACAGTTGTTTTAGTAGTCCTCACTATTTTGTAAAATAGTGTATCAATAAGTATAATGAGTTCTTAGTTGAGTATGAATACTGTCTAGATGACAATATTTGTATTTAAACTCATAGTATATGTGTTGTCATATTTTGCACGACAATTGTAATAATAAAGTTGTAGTTATTTTTTGTACCATGTATTTGGCGACTCAGAATGGGTTGGATGGATTGGACCTGTTTTGGGGGCGTCACATAGGTGATGTAAATTTTCTTCTTCCTGGGTGCGAAAATTAATTCAGAATCACAATTATGATTATGAGTTATTCATATGATTGTGGACAGAAATTGTTGATTGATGTTACAGGGATATGGTCACTGACGGAGATATTAGTCTAGAAGACGAGTAATATACTTCGCTAGAGTGTGACTTACCTAAGCTGAAATTGTTTACTTAATAAGTGGATAAATTGTAGTATGTCGATTAACCTTTGTTTTGAAGGTATATTCTAGAATGATATTCGAAATACAGGAGATGAGAAATGGAAAAATCATGATAGAGCGAAATTATCCGGAAAGGTACAATCCGAAAAGAAAGTAAGGTATTCTCATCTTTTCGAATATCAGATACGTACGTTAATTTCGAGGGCGAAATTCCATAAGGAGGAGAGATTGTGAGACCCCGAATTTTATGAAATAAAAGTATTCAATTTTTCTATTTTGGTAAATGGTTAAATTGATAAAAGGTTAAAGTTAAGGGTGATATGTGAAATTTTTTTAAAGTAAACAAGTTGTCATAAATACATGGTCACTATTCACGAGTTACTATTCACGGGTTACTATTCACCCAAATTACTATTCACTCTAGTATTGTTCACTCGAGTATTTGGGATACTTTTTGTGTCAGAGTTACTATTCATGAGTTACTATTCATGAGTTACTATTCACGGGTTACTATTCATCTAAATTACTATTCACTCTAGTATTATTCACTCGAGTATTTGAGACACTTTTTGTGTCGGAGTTACTATTCACGAGTTACTATTCACAAGTTACTATTCACGAGTTAATATTCAGGAGTTACTATTCACGAGTTACTATTCACCCGGATAATATATTTATTTTCGGTCCAAATTATTTTTGGGTACAATATTATTTCATGAGGAAATGTGCTAATTTTTCAGACCGTTGGTTGAAATTATATTAGTAATAATTCATTTAAATATATTATTATAATATTATATTATAGTAGTATAATGTGATTATATGATAGTATGTTTTTTTTATAATTTGAATGGTAACATTATTATAGTAAATTCATGGTATACAAGTAAAATGAGGTGAAAGAGAATAATTTGAATTTGAATTCTGATGATGTAAGCGATTATGTCATCGGAACGATGAGGTAAGCAATGATGTCATCAGAAGGATGATGTAAGCAATGATGTCATTTGATCGATGATGTATGCAATGATGTCATCTGATCGATGATGTAAGCGATGATGTCATAAATTATGGCGAAAAGACTATTTTACCCTTACTCTACAAAGCTTAGAAATAGAAGCTCATTCCTTCATTATTTCTTACGAATTCACAGAACTCTAGAGAGAGAAACTATAGAGAGAAAGAAGAAGAGTATTCTGCCACTTAACTACTTCTTTATTTCAGTTCTTCTTTAAAATGATAAGGGGTGTTATTCTTTTTTATTCATGAAGAGAACTGTTGTTATTCCATTTCTTATTATTCTGTTGGAATAACCTGTATACGCGGTCTACCCTATACTTGGTGACATTCTTCTGTTATTCTGTTGGAACATCCTGTCTGTGTGTTTTACACCGGACCTGGTTCCGTCTTTATTATTATTCTGTTGGAATATCCTGTCTGTGCGTTTTACGCCGGACCTGGTTCCTTTATTTATTATTCTGTCGGAATATCCTGTCGGTGTGAATTTCACCTGACCTGGTTCCATATTTATTATTCCGTTATTTATTATTCTGTTGGGAATAACCTGTCTGTGCGGTCTCTATCGCATGCATGGTAAATCCTTCTGTTATTCCATTCTTTATTATTCTGTTAGAATAACCTGTCTATGTGGATTGCCACATGCATGGTGAATGATCCTTTATATTCATTCCTTATTAAATTGTGGAAATGATCTGTATACGTGGATTACCGCATGGCTGGTGAAAATCCATTTGCAGTTTCATATATTCTTTATTATACTCATTTGGTTAAAGTTTTGATTTCTATACTCCATGAAATTAGTGGAATATTCTTGATATTTGCGCTTAATCCAGTATCTTTTCATGAAAATATTCTTCTGAGCATTCTTGACTATTACTTTACAAAGAAGTATCATGTTGACAATTTGGATATTATTAGTTCCTGGATAAACTAATTCTTGAACTTGTTTAATTGAATTCCTATAACATTGTCATCATCCTCATGTTTATTTTATGTTAAAAGTCATCTTTGGCTTACGTGCATAGATGGACTTAGTATGATTATGACCAGGGATCATTCGGTATAATCATGAACTGTGATGCTATAAGTGGTATGGTAAAAGTCCTCAGTAGCTTGTAATGCATTGATAGACAGTTTGTGGTATGATTATAACCAGGGATTTTTCGGTATAGTCATGATCATTGATGATTTAATGAATATCCTTGGCCCGTAATACAAGGATGATTAGAAGATGTGGTTTATTTATTAAGCTGAGTCTCAGTGATAAAAGTTGATGAAAATATTTTTAAATCATAGAAGATAGTAGGTTTTATTCTCTACTTGACTCTTCTAATGGATTGCTTATTCCACTGCAGTTAAACTTGATGTCTATTGTATTTTATCAGTTTTATATTGTTGAAGACTATTGATAATTTATTCTTCATTATCTTAGTCATAATATTTCTTACTGGGCTAGTTGAGCTCACCCTTTCTTTCAATGTTCTCTTCAGGAAATAAGAATATAGCTGGGACGAGTCAGGGAAAGGAGTGATGGTCCAAAAGATAGCATTAGTAGTCCTCACCATTCTATTAAATAGTGTGACAATAAATGTAATGAGGATTCCTTGAGTATGGATATTGTCTAGATGACAATATTCCTATTAGAACTCTCAGTTTATGTATTGTCGTATGTTACACGACATTTGTATAATTAAGCTTGTATTTGTATTTTGTACCATGTATTTGGCGACTCAGAATAGGTTGGATGGAATGGACCTATTTTGGGGTTGTCACAGTTGGTATCAGAGCTTAGGGATATGGTTTCTGGCGGAGATCGGGGAATATAACTAGGAGGGGAGAGTTGAGTAAATCCTTCGCTAGTGTGTCCTACCTAAGCTTATTTGTTGGTCAGTCATAATATTGGGATATTATGTGATATGTTAATTTGTTTAATTAACCCTTGTTTTATGGCAGTATTTGAGAATGGCTGCTGAGAATGTTAACAATGGAGTGAATGAGACTGTGGGATACCTCTAATCATCAACCAGGATAATGTGATGTCAGGCGAAGAAGGAATTAGAGAAATCCATGTAGTGAGTGAAGAATTGATAGTTACACCCGAGCTAGTCGCAGAGGTAGCAGCTGAGAGTGAGGAAGAAGAAGCACTTGAGGAGAATTTATTAGAGGTATTATATGATCAAAATGTAGAATTTCAAAATCGTATTCATGAGTTAGAAGAGCAGGCTGAAGAACGACAGGCGGTCATGGAGCAAAAGGATGCAACAATTCAAGCTTGTGTTACCCGATATGTGATGCTTGAACAGAAGCATTCTTTGGCAGAGAATAAGATGATAAAGATGGAATCTGAGCTGAAAGAAGAAAAAACTGAACGAGTGAGAATAAGTTATGCATGGGCAAAAGCCGCACAACACGTGGATATTGTAGAAAGAGATGTCCGATATAGGAAGGCTAAAATAGATTATATGAATTTCTCTTTTTGGAAAGCAATTGGGAGAACCCAACATCGAGTTTTGAATTACCATGTACAGAGCGGTCAACTTGAATTCGATATGATCGAAGATTGATGATTCAGATCATGAATCAGGAGTACGATGAGGCAGTTGAGGGAGGAATATGCCCTATAGAAAAGTATATTCCAACGGTAGTGATGACGCCAAATGCTGCCCCAGACAAGTCAAAGCCGGGTAGTCCAAGGGAGAGCGGTTGTCATGACTTCCCAACAAGTGAGGAACCCAAATGAAGTTATCACGGGAGATGAGCAATGGAGAAATCATGATGACCCGGGAGGTAGAATCTGAAATAAAAGCAAGGTATTCTCAATTTTTTGAAATATCAGGTACGTAAATTTCGGGGACGAAATTTCATAAGGAGAGGAGATTGTAAGACCCCGAATTTTATGAAATAAAAGTATTTAATTTTTCTTATAATTACAATTCAGTAAATGGTTAAATTGATAAAAAGTTAAAGTTATGGGTGAAATGTGAAAATTTTTCAAAATAAACAAGTGGTTATAAAATAATCATTGTTGTCGGGGAATATTCGTTGGTCGTGGAATATTCTTTCTGTCGGGAAATATTCGTACGACGGCGCAGCTATTTGTGGGCCCCATAACGGAAAATGGTAGGATGAAGATAACGATAAAATTTGAGTTTTTATAATTAACGGCGTAGTTATTACCGTTAACACTGTTGGAATACCCGGTGGTTAAAATACAGTAATACACGTTATTGCACAGTAGCACACGGTATTGCACAGTATTTTTGAAATTATTTATTCTTACGTAAGAAGACACTACTGAATAATTGTCACAGTAATTACTGTTCAATATTTTATTTTATTGATTCAATAATTACTATGTTGATATTTTATATTATTGTTGTTTCAATAATTGTTGCTGCACAGCATCTCCATTATCAGATCAATAATTCATATTATTTGAATAGTATTATTAGATAGCATTATTGGTAATGTCTAAAAAGTTCTGTCTAAGGAGAGGTTTGGTCATCTAATTGCGCGCCAATAAGGAGAAATTCTTATTGGAAAGCCCCCCTCTTTCCTAGGAACGGCCTGGTTACCAGTACTGTGATTCTGTAATATTATTTGTGAATAATTAATTTATATGATGAGAAAAATATAAATTTTATGTGGATATAGATGGAGAAAATTTTTTAAGTGACAATTGTTGAAAAATGATATTTTATCTTTTCTAATAAAATAATTTATTATTATATTTAATAATATAATAATGGTGATAGTTTTACAATGAATGTGAAATATATGAGTATATGAGGAAGAATAGTATTTTTGTTGTATTAAATGATTAACACATATTTTGTGTGTCGGTGGACCCCATTTCTTGACTGAAATTTGATTATAGCCTGTAAAATCGTCCGTTTATGGATTTCGGTCAATTTCTGTTTGGAATTTAGAAAAACTTTCTTCTGCAAAGTTGTAGAGAATTGAATTTCCTATAAAAAGAATCATGAAATTTGAATTTTCTGATAAAAGGGCTATTTTCTATGAATTATTGAAGTTTCAGAAAATAAAATAATTTTTATTAATTTATGGGTGGGACCCACTTTGGTTGTTGAACACATGTGGGCTGCTGGGATATTTTTTTAGCCTTGGCATGTTTTGATTGCTGATGGTTGGTGTGTAGAAAATAGAGAATAAATAATATTAATTTATTATTTTAGTCTCCTTTGGCGTTCTAGCATTTTTCTATAAATAGGTGATTAAGTTAGAATTGAAAATCACACCAGAAACAAGTTTTTTCTCTCTCTCTCTCTATTATCAAGCATATTTTTGTGAGTATTTAGATATCTTGAGTGTTGCTCAGCGTTATATCCGATATTCAAGTCAGAAGTACTGCTCTTTTGAGGTACGAGATTTTAAGGGTTATTATGTTTTTCAGTTCGTAATTCTTTTGACCTTCAGAAAATTCTGGAAAAATTTGAAATGATATTTTGATGAGTTTTATTGATTGTGTCCAAAAATGGTGATTTTTGGATGTATAGATTAAGAGTTGTGAATTTTATGAGAAAAGACTATTTTAAAAGTAACCGCTTATAACTCCTTGTGATTAACTCCAAAATTGATGAAATTTTTATTGAAAGTATATCTATATAATATCAGTGTACTCTGTGAATTTCAGAATTTTTGGGTAAAATTACAATTTATGATAAATGTCTAAATATTCGGTTATTTTGGCCATATGAAAAATAGTAAATGAGTTTTAAAAATTTTGAGAAAAATATATGTCCAATATGGAAATATATTCTGCTAAATCCCAAAAAAAAATATTTTTAGAACTGATTTTGTATTTTTCATGAAAATAGACTAGTTATGAGTAAATGAATTCAATATGTTATGTGAAGTAAAAAAATTGAAAAATAGGATTTTATGGCTTGAGAATCCTATATGAGGTATATGCAGATTTTTGATGAGGGTTTTGGTTATTGGTAATGAAATTTTATGAGTTTGACATTTTAGGATGATTAAATGCATTATTTAGTAAAGTGTAAACAATTAAAATAAATTATTTATAAGCTTAAGAAATATTATTCTTTCAATATCATTATATCGAAATATTGGTATGGATTTTATTGTGGAATTTCTACCTTTTTCATGTCGAGTTACTATTCATGATTTACTATTCACGAGTTACTATTCACGACAAAATTGGTTTCTTTTTCTAACCAAATTATGGTTGATTTATAAATATTACTCTTGAGATTAAATCTATATGTTGATTATATTGATGTTATTATCATATATAATATTTTTATAACCATAATGATGATATTTCTCTTTGACTTGAATGTAAAGATGGGTAGATTTTTGGTATGATCATGACTATGGGTTCCCTTTGGCCAGTAGTGTAAGACCCCGAATTTTATGAAATAAAAGTATTCAATTTTTCTTATAATTACAATTCAGTAAATAGTTAAATTTATAAAAAGTTAAAGTTAAAGGTGATATATGAATTTTTTTCAAAATACGCAAGTGGTTATAAAATATTCATTATTATCGGGGAATATTCGTTTGGTCGTGGAATATTCTTTCTGTCGGAGAATATTCGTACGACGGCGCAGCCATTTGTGGGCCCCATAACAGAATAACTGTCAGATGAAAAAAACGAAAAAAAATTGAGTTTTTATAAATAACGGCGTAATGGTTACCGTTAACACTGTTGGAATACCCGATGGTTAAAATACAATAATATACGTTATTGCACAGTAGCACACGGTATTGCGCAATATTTTTGAAATTATTAATTCTTACGTCAGAAGACACTACTCAATAATTGTTATAGTAATTACGGTTCAATATTTTATTTTATTACTTCAATAATTACTGCGTTGATATTTTATATTATTGTTGTTTCAATAATTGTCACTGCACAGTATTTTCCATTATCAAATCAATAATTCATATTATTTGAATAATATTATTAGATAGCATTATTGGCAATGTCTAGAAATTTCTGTCAAGGAGAGGTTTGGTCACCTAATTGCGCGCCAGTAAGGAGAAATCCTTATTGAAAAGCCCCCTCTTTCCTGGGAACGGCCTAGTTGTCATAATTGTGATTCTGTAATATTATTTGTGAATAATTAATTATTAATTTATATGATAAGAAAATATTTATTTTAGGTGTATATAAATGATGGATATATTTATTTTTATGTGGATAAAAATGAAAGAATTAATGCTGAGGTGTTTTATCAGTATTTTATCGATGTGGAGGTATTAAAAATCATCCGTTTGTGGATTTCGGATATTTTTGATTTGAAATTTGGAAAAACTCAAAGCTACAAAGTTGTAGAGAATTCGATTTTCAGGTAGAATGGATATAAAATTCGTATTTTTCTGATAAACGGTCTATTTTCTATGAATTATTAAAGTTTCGAAAAATAAAATAATTTTTATTAATTTATGGGTGGGACCCACTTTGGTTGGTGTTGATTAAACACATGGGCTGCTAATATTTGTCTAGGAAGGCATGCTTGACTCAAAATGGTGGGTGGCGTAGATTGGTTTTGAAAATAATAATATTTTATTATTTAGTCTCCTTTGGCGTTCTAAGCATTTTCCTATAAATAGGGTGCTTAGTTAGAATTGAAAATCACACCAAAATTCATAAGTTTTCTCTCTTTATCTCTCTATATTATCGAGCGTATTTTGTGAGTATTTAGAGTGAAAGTTTACTTCGGCTTTATATCCGATATTCAAGTCAGAAGTACTGCTCTTTTGAGGTAAGGGATTTTAAGGGTTATTATATTTTTCAGTTCGTACTTCTTCCGACCTTCAAAAAATTCTGGAAAAATTTGAAATGATATTTTGATGAGTTTTATTGATTGTGTCTAAAAATGGTAATTTTTGGATGTATAGATTAAGAGTTATGAATTTTATAGGAAAAGACTATTTTAAAAGTAACCGCTTATAACTCCTTGTGGTTAACTCTAAAACTGATGAAATTTTTATTGGAAGTATATCTATATAATATCAGTGTACTCTGTGAATTTCAAAATGTTTAGATAAAAGAACAATTTATGATAAATATCTAAATATTCGGCGGTTTTGGCCATATAAAAATAGTAAATGAGTTTTAAAAATTCTGAGAAAAATATATGTTCAATATGAGACTATATTCTGCTAAATCCCAGAAAAAAAATATTTTTGGAACTGATTTGGTATTTTTCATGAAAATAGACTAGTTATGAGTAAATGAATTAAATATGTTATGTGAAGTAAAAACATTGGAAAATAGGATTTTATGGCTTGAGAATCCAATATGAGATATATGCAGATTTTTGATAAGGATTTTGGTTATTGGTGATAAAATCTTATGAGTTTGGCATTTTAGGATGATTAAATGTATTATTTAGTAAAGTGTAAATAATTAAAATAAATTGTTTATAAGTTTAAGAAATATTATTCTTTCAATATCATTATACCGAAATATTGGTATGAATTTTATTGTAGAATTTTTACCTTTTTCATGTCGGGATTACTATTCACGAGTTACTATTCATGAGTTACTATTCACAAGTTACTATTCATGAGTTACTATTCACGAGTTACTATTCACGACAAAATTTCTTTCTTTTTGTGACCAAATTATAGTTGATTTATGAATATATTACTCTTGAGATTAAATCTATATGTTGATTATAGTGATTTTTATCATATATAACATTTTTATAACCCTAATGATGATATTTCTCTTTGACTTGAGTGTAAAGATGGGTAGATTTCTGGTATGATCATGACTATGGGTTCCCTTTGGCCAGTAGTGCAAAGTTAAATTATTGACTGGTATGATCATGACCATTGAATTTATAATTGAATATATTTAGCTTAAGTGCAAAGGTGAAATGATCAACATGGTTATAATTATTGTTTATATAAATTATAAAATGATTATATATTTCTTTGAGATATTAATATATTTGGCCTGTAGTGCAAATATGAACTGTTGATGAATATATTTGACCTGTAGTGCAAATATGAACTGTGGATGAATATATTTGGCCTGTAGTGCAAATATGATTTGTTGATTGAATATCTTTGGCCTGTAGCGCAAAGATGATATGTTGTTGAATATCTTTGGCCTGTAGTGCAAAGATAAACTGTTGTTGAATATCTTTGGCCAGTAGTGCAAAGATAAACTGTTGACGAATATCTTTGGGTCGTAGTGTAAAGATGAAATTATTAGTACGATTATGAACAGGAACTGTGATTTGGTATAACCATGATCTTTGATGTTTCAGGTAAAGATAGGTGATGAAAATTATCTTCGTCCTGGATGAGAAGAGGAATTTAGAACTACAATTATGATTATGAGTTATTCATATGATTAATGTGGACCAGAATTATTGATTGATGTTACAGGGATAAAATATTGTTGGTAGATTTTTAACAAGGAGAAGATAATAGACTTTATAGTCTATTTGACTCTTCTAATGAATTACTCGTTCCACTGCAACTATGGTTGAAAAGTTTTATCATCTACCATATGTTTTAAATCTCTGATTTATTACTGATGAAGGCTATTGATAATTTATTTATCTTTAGTCATGATATTCTTTACTGGGCTAGTTGTGCTCACCCTTTTGCTTCACAATTCTTTTCAGGTAATAAGATTGTAGCTGGGTCGAGCGAGGGTAATGGGGAAATAGAACGGTGGTCTCTAGCTGTGGAGGTTCTCCATAAGTAGTGTAGAAAGGTGTTGTATACATCATTTAGTAGTTATATTTGGTGAATCAAATAGGGTGAGGCGAACCCAACTTTGGAAGTGTGTTTTGCCACTATCATACAAGATGTCTAATGACATACGACCTCGTGTCATCATAAGACAGGGTTGTGCTCATCCACTTGCTGAGTATATCTACGAGCACTACCAATATAATTTTGGTGTTTGTTTGAAGTATAATTCTCAATTGGAGACAGTGGAGATAATGCTATGTCAAGAAAAGACCTACCATTGTAAAGAATATAATAGTAATCTTCTCGTTTTTCTTTGGGGTCTATTAGGTCAACCAAGGATAATTCTGTGGACATATGATATCTATAATAACCTAGACGCATGGCCTCCCATGTACGAAGGTTTCCTTGAGCACTTCCCAAAGATTCTAATTTCTAAAACAGTTTTTGATTATACCTTTATGTAAGGTGTCATTGTGACGTGTTATCCAAGGTTGGGATGAGAGTCACAGTTGGTATATATTTGTATCCAAACTCACAGCATATGTGTTGTTGTATTTTGCACGACAATTGTGGTAATAAAGTTGTAATTATTTTCTGTACCATGTATTTGGCGACTCAGAATGGGTTGGATGGAATGGACCTATTTTGGAGTTGTCACAGTTGGTATCAGAGCTTAGGGATATGGTCTTTGGCAGAGATCGGAGAATATAACTAGGAGGGGAGAGATGAGTAAATCCTTCGCTAGTGTGTCCTACCTAAGCTTATTTGTAGGTCAGTCATAATATCGGGATATTATGTGATATGTTAATTTGTTTAATTAACCCATGTTTTATGGCAGTATTTGAGAATGGCTGCTGAGAATGTTAACAATGGAGTGAATGAGACCGTGGGGATACCTCTAATCACCAACCATGATAATGTGATATCAGACGAAGAAGGAATTAGAGAAATCTATGTGGTGAGTGAAGAATTGATAGTTGCACCCGAGATGGTCGCAGAGGTAACAGCTGAGAGTGAGGAAGAAGAGGAAGAAGAGGTACCTGAGGAGAATTTATTAGAGGTATTATATGATCAAAATGTAGAATTGTAAAATCGTATTCATGAGTTAGAAGAGCAGGCTGAAGAACGACAGGCGGTCGTGGAGCAAAAGGATACAACAATTCAAGCTTGTGTTACCCGATATGTGATGCTTGAACAGAAGCATTCTTTGGCAGAGTATAAGATGATAAAGATGGAATCTGAGCTAAAAGAAGAAAAAATTGAACGAGTGAGAATAAGTGAAGCATGGGCAAAAGCCGCACGACACGTGGATATTGTGAAAAGAGATGTCCGATCTAAGAATGCTAAAATAGATGATATGAATTTCTCTTTTTGGACAGCAATTGGGAGAACCCAACATCGAGTTTTGAATTACCTTGTACATAGCGGTCAACCTGAATTCGATATGGATCGAAGATTGATGATTCAGATCATGAATCAGGAGTACGACGAGGCAGTTGAGGGAGGAATATGTCCTATAAAAAAGTATATTCCAACGGCAGTTGTAACGCCCCCAAAACAGGTCCATTCCACCAAACCTATTCTGAGTCGCCAAATACATGGTACAGATAACAACTACAACTTTATTACAACAATTGTCGTGCAAAATATAACAACACATATGCTGTGAGTTTGGATACAAATATATACCAACTGTGACTCATGTCCCAACCTTGGATAGCACGTCACAATGACACCTTACATAAAGGTATAGTCAAAAACTATTTTGAAAATTAGAATCTTTGGAAAGTGCTCAAGGAAACCTTCGTACATGGGAGGTCATGATTCTAGGTTATGATAGATATCATATGGCCACAGAATTATCCTTGGTTGACCCAATAGACCCCAAAGAAAAATGAGAAGATTACTATCATATTCTTCTCAATGGTGAGTCTTCTCTTGACATATCATTATCTCCACTGTCTCTAATTGAGAATTATACTTCAAACAAACACCAAGATTATATAGGTAATGCTTGTAAATATACTCAGCAAGTAGATGAGCACATCATTGTCTTATGATGACACGAGATTGTATATCATTAGACATCTTGTATGATAGTGGCAAAACACCCTTCCAACGTTGGGTTCGCCTCACCCTAGATGATTCACCAAATATAACTACTAAATGATGACCACCGTTCTATTCTCCTGTTACCCCCGCTCGACCCAGCTACACTCTTATTACCTGAAAGGAATTGTGAAACAGAAGGGTGAGCACAACTAGCTCAGTAAAGAATATCATGACTAAAAATAATTAAATTATCAATAGCCTTCAACAGAATTAAATCAGAGATTTAGAACATATGGTAGATGATAAAAATTTTCAACCATAGTTGCAGCGGAACGAGCAATCCATTAGAAGAGTCAAATAGACTACAAAGTCTATTATCTTCTCTATGTTAAAAGTCCACCAACAATGTTTTATCCCTGTAACATTAATCAACAATTCCTGTCCACAATCACATGTATAACTCATAATCATAATTATAGTTCTAAATTTCTCTTCTCATCTAGAACGAAGATAATTTTCATCACTTGTCTTTACCTGAAACATCAAAGATCATGATTATACCAAATCACAGTTCATGTTCATAATCATACTAATAATTTCATCTTTGCACTACGGGCCAAAGATATTCATCAACAACTCATCTTTGCACTACAGGCCAAAGATATTCCTCAACAGCTCATATTTGCACTACAGGCCAAATATATTATTATCTCAAAGAAATATATAATCATTTCAGAATTTATATAACCAATAATTATAACCATGTTGATCATTTCACCTTTGCACTTAAGCTAAAGATATTCAATTATAAATTCAATGGTCATGATAATACCAGTCACAATTCAACTTTTCACTACTGGACAAAGAGAACCCTAGTCATGATCATACCAATAATCTACCCATCTTTACACTCCAGTGAAAGAGAATTTCAACATCAGGGTTATAAAAATGTTATATATGATAATAAAATCAATATAATCAATACATAGTTTTAATCTCCAGAGTAATATTCATAAATAAACTATAATTTGGTTAGACAAAAAAAACCAATTTTGTAGTGAATAGTACCCGTGAATAGTAACTCGTGAATAGTAACTCATGAATAGTAACTCATGAATAGTAACCCATCGTGAATAGTAACTCACGAATAGTAACTCGTGAATAGTAACTCATGAATAGTAACTCGTGAATAGTAACTCATGAATAGTAACTTGTGAATAGTAACTCATTAATAGTAATTCGTGAATAGTAACTCATGAATAGTAACCCCGACATGAAAAGATAAGAATTTCATAAGAAAAATCTTATCAATATTCCGGTATAATGATATTGAAAGAAATAATATCATTTTAAAAAAATACATCCCTTATTATCCCTTACTATCCCTTACAATCCCTTACGACAATATCCCTTACCTCAAAAGAGCAGTACTTCTGACTGGAATAACGCTGAATAAACTTGCACCGTATAGCAACACTCAAGATATCAAAATACTCACAAGAATACGCTCGATATATAGAGAGAGAAATAGAGAGAAAACTTCAGTTTCTGGTGTGATTTTCAATTCTAACCTAAGCACCCTATTTATAGGAAAATGCTTAGAACACCAAAGCAGAAAATTGACTATAATAATATTATTTATAAACAAAATTCCTAAGCACACCACCAGCTGATTTCAACCATTTAACACATGCCCCTCAATTGAAAAAAAACGTTTTTCTTAAAAATAATAATTAAAACTTCCAAAAATCAATTATTTCAGAATTACGGAACTTCAATAATTCATAATAAATAGCCCTTTCATCAGAAAATTCGAATCTCGCGTATTTTTATAGGAAATTCAATTCTCTACAACTTTGCAGAAGAAAGTTTTTCCAAATTCCAAACAGAAATTTACCGAAATCTACAAACGGGCGATTTTACAGTCAATAATAAATTTTCGGTCAAGAATTGTGTCCACCAACACACAAAACATGTGTTAATCATTTAATGCCACAAAAATATTCTTCCTCCTCATTTATTCATATATCCCACATTTATTGTAAAAATATCACCATTAATATATTATTAAAATAATATATTTAAATGAATTATTTTATCAGAAAAAGATAAAATATTAATTTTCAACAATTGTCACATTAAAAATTTTCTCCATCTATATCCATATAAAATCAATATTTTCCTCATCATATAAATCAATAATTAATTATACACAAATAATATTACAGAATCACAGTACTGGCAACCAGGCCGTTCCCAGGAAAGAGGGGGCTTTCCAATAAGGATCTCTCCTTACTGGCGCGCAATTAGATGACCAAACCTCTCCTTAGACAGAACTTTCTAGACATTACCAATAATGTTATCTAATAATATTATTCAGATAATATGAATTATTGTTCCGATAATAGAAAATATTGTGTAGTGACAATTATTAAAGCAACAGTAATATAAAATATCAACGCAACAATTATTGAATCAATAAAATACAATATTGAACAGTAATTACTGTAACAATTATTGAGTAGTGCCTTCTTACGTAAGAATTAATAATTGGTGCAATACCGTGTGCTAGTGTGCAACAACGTGTATTACTGTGTTTTAACCACCGGGTATTCCAACAGTAGTAACGGTAACAACTACGCCGTTATTTGAAAAGAACTCAATTTTTTGTCGTTATCTTAATCCGACCGTTTTCAGTTATGGAGCCCACAAATAGCTGCGCCGTCGTACGAATATTCTTCGACAGAAAGAATATTCCACGACCAAACGAATATTCCCCGACATCAATGATTATTTTATAACCACTTGCTTATTTTTGAAAAAAATTCATATATCACCCTTAACTTTAACATTTATCAATTTAACCATTTACTAAATAGTAATTATAAGAAAAATTGAATACTTTTATTTCATAAAATTTGGGGTCTTACAATCTCCCCTCCTTATGAAATTTCGTCCTCGAAATTTACGTACCTGGTATTTCAAAGAGTTGAGAATACCTTGCTTTCATTTCAGATTCCATCTTTCCTGTCACCATAATTTCTTCATTGCTCATCTCCTGTATTTCAGATATCATTCTAGAATACAGCTTCAAAATAAAGGTTAATTGAACAAATTAACATATCACATAATATCCCAATATTATGACTGACCAACAAATAAGCTTAGGTAGGACACACTAGCGAATGATTTACTCGTCTCTCTCCTCCTAGTCCTATTCCCCGATCTCCGCCAGAGATCATATCCCTAAGCTCTGATACCAAATGTGACTCTCATGGTGCTTCAACCACACCACCTCACAATGGTACCTATCAGTTTGCCACCGCAGAACGGCGTCCCCTACGGAGAGTCTGGCTTCGGTGCATCCCTCATCAACAGGAAGTCACCAGCGAGAGGCTCGGGGCTCTTTACTTATAGCTCTGATACCAACTGTAACGCCCCCAAAACAGGTCCATTCCACCCAACCTATTCTGAGTCGCCAAATACATGGTACAGATAACAACTACAACTTTATTACAACAATTGTCGTGCAAAATATAACAACACATATGCTGTGAGTTTGGATACAAATATATACCAACTGTGACTCATGTCCCAACCTTGGATAGCACGTCACAATGACACCTTACATAAAGGTATAGTCAAAAACTATTTTGAAAATTAGAATATTTGGAAAGTGCTCAAGGAAACCTTCATACATGGGAGGTCATGATTCTAGGTTATGATAGATATCATATGGCCACAGAATTATCCTTGGCTGACCCAATAGACCCCAAAGAAAAATGAGAAGATTACTATCATATTCTTCTCAATGGTGAGTCTTCTCTTGACATATCATTATCTCCACTGTCTCTAATTGAGAATTATATTTTAAACAAACACCAAGATTATATAGGTAATGCTTGTAAATATACTCAGCAAGTAGATGAGCACATCATTGTCTTATGATGACACGAGATTGTATATCATTAGACATCTTGTATGATAGTGGCAAAACACCCTTCCAACGTTGGGTTTGCCTCACCCTAGATGATTCACTAAATATAACTACTAAATGATGACTACCGTTCTATTCTCCTGTTACCCCCGCACGACCCAGCTACACTCTTATTACCTGAAAGGAATTGTGAAACAGAAGGGTGAGCACAACTAGCTCAGTAAAGAATATCATGACTAAAGATAATTAAATTATCAATAGCCTTCAACAGAATTAAATCAGAGATTTAGAACATATGGTAGATGATAAAAATTTTCAACCATAGTTGCAGCGGAACGAGCAATCCATTAGAAGAGTCAAATAGACTACAAAGTCTATTATCTTCTCTATGTTAAAAGTCCACCAACAATGTTTTATCCCTGTAACATTAATCAACAATTCCTGTCCACAATCACATGTATAACTCATAATCATAATTATAGTTCTAAATTCTCTTCTCATCTAGAACGAAGATAATTTTCATCACTTGTCTTTACCTGAAACATCAAAGATCATGATTATACCAAATCACAGTTCATGTTCATAATCATACTAATAATTTCATCTTTGCACTACGGGCCAAAGATATTCATCAACAACTCATCTTTGCACTACAGGCCAAAGATATTTCTCAACAGCTCATATTTGCACTACAAGCCAAATATATTATTATCTCAAAGAAATATATAATCATTTCAGAATTTATATAACCAATAATTATAACCATGTTGATCATTTCACCTTTCCACTTAAGCTAAAGATATTCAATTATAAATTCAATGGTCATGATCATACCAGTCACAATTCAACTTTTCACTACTGGACAAAGAGAACCCTAGTCATGATCATACCAATAATCTACCCATCTTTACACTCCAGTGAAAGAGAATTTCAACATCAGGGTTATAAAAATGTTATATATGATAATAAAATTAATATAATCAATACAAAGTTTTAATCTCCAGAGTAATATTCATAAATCAACTATAATTTGGTTAGAAAAAAAACCAATTTTGTAGTGAATAGTACCCGTGAATAGTAACTCGTGAATAGTAACCCATCGTGAATAGTAACTCACGAATAGTAACTCGTGAATAGTAACTCATGAATAGTAACTCGTGAATAGTAACTCATGAATAGTAACTCGTGAATAGTAACTCATGAATAGTAACCCCGACATGAAAAGATAAGAATTTCACAAGAAAAATCTTACCAATATTCTGGTATAATGATATTGAAAGAAATAATATCATTTTAAAAAAATACATCCCTTATTATCCCTTACTATCCCTTACAATCCCTTACGACAATATCCCTTACCTCAAAAGAGCAGTACTTCTGACTGGAATAACGCTGAATAAACTTGCACCGTATAGCAACACTCAAGATATCAAAATACTCACAAGAATACGCTCGATATATAGAGAGAGAAATAGAGAGAAAACTTCAGTTTCTGATGTGATTTTTAATTCTAACCTAAGCACCCTATTTATAGGAAAATGCTTAGAACACCAAAGCAGAAAATTGAATATAATAATATTATTTATAAACAAAATTCCTAAGCACACCACCAGCTGATTTCAACCATTTAACACATGCCCCTCAATTGAAAAAAAATGTTTTTCTTAAAAATAATAATTAAAACTTCCAAAAATCAATTATTTCGGAATTATGGAACTTCAATAATTCATAATAAATAGCCCTTTCATCAGAAAATTCGAATCTCGAGAGTTTTTATAGGAAATTCAATTCTCTAAAACTTTGCAGAAAAAGTTTTTCCAAATTCTAAACAGAAATTGACTGAAATCTACAAACGGGCGATTTTACAGTCAATAATAAATTTTCGGTCAAGAATTGTGTCCACCAACACACAAAACATGTGTTAATCATTTAATGCCACAAAAATATTCTTCCTCCTCATTTATTCATATATCCCACATTTATTGTAAAAATATCACCATTAATATATTATTAAAATAATATATTTAAATGAATTATTTTATCAGAAAAAGATAAAATATTAATTTTCAACAATTGTCACATTAAAAATTTTCTCTATCTATATTCATATAAAATCAATATTTTCCTCATCATATAAATCAATAATTAATTATACACAAATAATATTACAGAATCACAGTACTGGCAACCAGGCCGTTCCCAGGAAAGAGGGGGCTTTCCAATAAGGATCTCTCCTTACTGGCGCGCAATTAGATGACCAAACCTCTCCTTAGACAGAACTTTCTAGACATTGCCAATAATGTTATCTAATAATATTATTAAGATAATATGAATTATTGTTCCGATAATGTAAGACCCCGAATTTTATGAAATAAAAGTATTCAATTTTTCTTATAATTACTATTCAGTAAATGGTTAAATTGATATAAGTTTAAAGTTATTTTTGAAATGTGCAAAATTTTCAAAATAAGCAAGTGGTTATAAAATAATTATTGTTGTCGGGGAATATTCGTTTAGTCGTGGAATATTCTTTCTGTCGGGGAATATTCGTACGACGGCGCAGCTATTTGTGGGCCCCATAACGAATAACTATCGGGTGAAGAAACGACAAATTTGAGTTTTTATAAATAACGGCATAGTTGTTACTGTTAACACTGTTGGAATACCCGGTGGTTAAAATACAGTAATACGCGTTATTGCACAGTAGCACACGGTATTGCATAGTATTTTTGAAATTATTGATTCTTACGTAAGAAGGCACTACTCAATAATTGTTACAGTAATTACTGTTCAATATTTTATTTTATTGATTCAATAATTGTTGCGTTGATATTTTATATTATTGTTGTTTCAATAATTGTTGCTGCACAGTATTTTCCTTTATCAGATCAATAATTTATATTATTTGAATAATATTATTAAATAACATTATTGTCAATGTCTAGAAAGTTCTGTCTAAGGAGAGGTTTGGTCATCTAATTGCGCGCCAGTAAGGAGAAATTCTTATTGGAAAGCCCCCTCTTTCCTGGGAACGGCCTGGTTGTCATAAATGTGATTCTGTAATATTATTTGTGAATAATTAATTATTGATTCATATGATAAGGAAATATTTATTTTATGTGGATATAAACGAGGGATATATTTTTGTGGTTAAAAATGAAGGAGTTAATGTTGAGATTTTTATCCGTATTTTTGTCGGAATGGAGGTATTAAAAATCAGGGTTTTTGAGATATTTTGCGGGGGTTATAATTTTTAATCCGACCGTTGGATCGTGGTAATTTTTGGATATGTTATACATATATAAGTTGAGTATATGTCCACAAATTTTGAACTGTTAAAAATAAACGTATGATTTATTATGAATTTTACGAGATGACTGTTTCAGAAATTGTTGAATTTTCGGAGTTTATCATTTTGATGGAAAATTCTAGAATTGGTGGGCCCCACTTGTGGTTGGTGAAGAAATGTGCTGAATTATATTTCAAATGTGGTGGGTGGGAATAGTAGCAGGTAAAGCCATCAGGTTGCAGGTCAAACCTACCAAAATTTTCCTATAAATAGAGGGCTAAGTTAGAATTGAAAATCACACCAGAAACATAAGCTTTCTCTCTTTCTCTCTCTATATTATGAAGCATATTTTGTGAGTTTTTAGATACTTGGTGAGTTGCTATTCATTAGTGCAAGTTTCCTTCAGCATCATATCCGATATCCAGTCAGAAGTACTGCTCTTTTGAGGTAAGGGATAGTAATGGATTTTAAGGGTTGTTATGATTTTCAGTTTCGTAATTTTTCTGATCTTCAAAAATTCTGGAAAAATTTGAAATGATATTTTGATGAGTTTTATTGATTGTGTCCAAAAATGGTGATTTTTGGATGTATAGATTAAGAGTTATGAATTTTACGGGAAAAGACTATTTTAAAAGTAACCGCTTATAATTCCTTGTGGTTAACTCCAAAATTGATGAAATTTTTATTGGGAGTACATGTATATGATAGAAGTATACTCTGTAAATTTCAGAATTTTTGGACAAAAGTACAATTTTTGATAAATGTCTAAATATTCGGTGGTTTTGGCCATATGAAAAATAGTAAATGAGTTTTAAAAATTCTGAGAAAAATATATGTTCAATATGGGACTATATTATGCTAAATCCCAGAAAAAAAATATTTTTAGAACTGATTTGGTATTTTTCATGAAAATGGTCTAGTTATGAGTAAATGAATTAAATATGTTTTGTGAAGAAAGAAAATTGGAAAATAGGATTTTATGGCTTGAGAATCCTATATGAGGTATATGCAGATTTTTGATGAGGGTTTTGGTTATTGATGATGAAATTGTAAGAGTTGGTATTTTATGATGATTAAATGCATTAATTAGTAAAGTGTAAACAATTAAAATAAATTGTTTATAAATTTAAGTAATGTTATTCTTTCAATATCATTATACCGAAATATTGGTATGGATTTTATTGTGGAATTTCTATCTTTTGTGTCGGGATTACTATTCATGAGTTACTATTCACGATTTACTATTCATGAGTTACGAATATTACTCTTGAGATTAAAACTATATGTTGATCATATTATTTTTATCATCATATATAACATTTTTATAACCCTAATGTTGAAATTCTCTTTCACTAGAGTGTAAAGATGGGTAGATTATTGGTATGATCATGACTAGGGTTCTCTTTGGCCTGTAGTGCAAAGTTGAATTGTGACTGGTATGATCATGACCATTGAATTTATAATTGAATATCTTTAGCTTAAGTGCAAAGGTGAATTGATCAACATGGTTATAATTATTGTTTATATAAATTCTGAAATGATTATATATTTCTTTGAGATATGAATATATTTGGCCTGTAGTGCAAATATGAATTGTTGATGAATATCTTTGGCATGTAGTGCAAAGATGGCCTGTTGATGAATATCTTTGGCCCGTAGTGCAAAGATGAACTGTTGTTGAATATCTTTGGCCTGTAGTGCAAAGATGAACTGTTGTTGAATATCTTTGGCCCGTAGTGCAAAGATGGTTTGTTGATGAATATCTTTGGCCCGTAGTGCAAAGATGGATTTGTTAGTATGATTATAAACAGGAACTGTGATTTGGTATAACCATGATCTTTGATGTTTCAGGTAAAGACAGGTGATGAAAATATTCTTCGTCCTGGGTGCGAAGAAAAATTTATAGTCACAATTATGATTATGAGTTATTCATATGATTGTGGAAAGGAACTGTTGAGTGATGTTACATGGATAAAATATTATTGGTAGATTTTTAACATGGAGAAGATAATAGACTTTATAGTCTATTTGACTCTTCTAATGGATTGCTCGTTCCGCTGCAACTATGGTTGAAATTTTTATCATTTACCATATGTTCTAAATCTCTGATTTATTGTTGATGAAGGCTATTGATAATTGAATTATCTTTAGTCATGATATTCTTTACTGAGCTAGTTGTGCTCACCCTTTTGCTTCACAATTCCTTTCAGGTAATAAGAGTGTAGCTGGGTCGAGCGGGGGTAACAAGGGAATAGAACGGTGGTCATCATTTAGTAGTTATATTTGGTGAAGAAAATAGGGTGAGGCGAACCCAACGTTGGAAGGGTGTTTTGTCACTATCATACAAGATGTCTAATGACATACAACCTCGTGTCATCATAAGACAGGGTTGTGCTCATCCACTTGCTGAGTATATCTATGGGCACTACCTATATAATCTTGGTGTTTGTTTGAAGTATAATTCTCAATTAGAAACAGTGGAGATAATGATAAGTCAAGAGAAGACTCACCATTGGGAAGAATATGATAGTAATCTTCTCGTTTTTCTTTGGGGTTTATTGGGTCAACCAAGGATAATTCTGTGGCCATATGATATCTATCATAACCTAGACGCGTGGCCTCCCATGTACGAAGGTTTTCTTGAGCACTTCCCAAAGATTCTAATTTCTAAAACAGTTTTTGACTATACCTTTATGTAAGGTGTTATTGTGAGGTGATGTCCACGGTTGGAACATGAGTCACATTTGGTATATATTTGTATCCAAACTCACAGCATATGTGTTGTTGTATTTTGCACGACAATTGTTGTAATAAAGTTGTAGTTATTTTCTGTACCATGTATTTGACGACTCAGAATGGGTTGGGTGGAATGGACCTGTTTTGGGGTCGTTACAGGTGGTATCAGAGCTTAGGGATATGATCTCTGGCGGAGATCGGGGAATACAACTAGGAGGGGAGAGATGAGTAAATCCTTCGCTAGTGTGTCCTACCTAAGCTTATTTGTTGGTCAGTCATAATATTGGGATATTATGTGATACGTTAATTTGTTAAATTAACCCTTGTTTTGAAGCTGTATTCTAGAATGATATTTGAAATACAGGAGATGAGCAATGGAGAAATTATGATGACAGGAAAGATGGAATCTGAAATGAAAGGAAGGTATTCTCAACTCTTTGAAATACCAGGTACGTAAATTTCGGGGACGAAATTTCATAAGGAGGGGAGATTGTAAGATCCCGAATTTTATGAAATAAAAGTATTCAATTTTTCTTATAATTACTATTCAGTAAATGGTTAAATTGATATAAGTTTAAAGTTATTTCTGAAATGTGCAAAATTTTCAAAATAAGCAAGTGGTTATAAAATAATTATTGTTGTCGGGGAATATTCGTTTGGTCGTGGAATATTCTTTCTGTCGGGAATATTCGTACGACGGCGCAGCTATTTGTGGGCCCCATAACGAATAACTGTCGGGTGAAGAAACGACAAATTTGAGTTTTTACAAATAACGGCGTAGTTGTTACCGTTAACACTGTTGGAATACCCGGTGGTTAAAATACAGTAATACGCGTTATTGCACAGTAGCACACGGTATTGCATAGTATTTTTGAAATTATTGATTCTTACGTAAGAAGGCACTACTCAATAATTGTTACAGTAATTACTGTTCAATATTTTATTTTATTGATTCAATAATTGCTGCGTTGATATTTTATATTATTGTTGTTTCAATAATTGTTGCTGCACAGTATTTTCCTTTATCAGATCAATAATTCATATTATTTAAATAATATTATTAGATAACATTATTGTCAATGTCTAGAAAGTTCTGTCTAAGGAGAGGTTTGGTCATCTAATTGCGCGCCAGTAAGGAGAAATTCTTATTGGAAAGCCCCCTCTTTCCTGGGAACGGTCTGGTTGTCATAAATGTGATTCTGTAATATTATTTGTGAATAATTAATTATTGATTCATATGATAAGGAAATATTTATTTTATGTGGATATAAACGAGGGATATATTTTTGTGGTTAAAAATGAAGGAGTTAATGTTGAGATTTTTATCCGTATTTTTGTCGGAATGGAGGTATTAAAAATCAGGGTTTTTGAGATATTTTGCGGGGGTTATAATTTTTAATCCGACCGTTGGATCGTGGTAATTTTTGGATATGTTATACATATATAAGTTGAGTATATGTCCACAAATTTTGAACCGTTAAAAATAAACGTATGATTTATTATGAATTTTACGAGATGACTGGTTCAGAAATTGTTGAATTTTCGGAGTTTATCATTTTGGTAGAAAATTCTAGAATTGGTGGGCCCCACTTGTGGTTGGTGAAGAAATGTGCTGAATTATATTTCAAATGTGGTGGGTGGGAATAGTAGCAGGTAAAGCCATCAGGTTGCAGGTCAAACCTACCAAAATTTTCCTATAAATAGAGGGCTAAGTTAGAATTGAAAATCACACCAGAAACATAAGCTTTCTCTCTTTCTCTCTCTATATTATGAAGCATATTTTGTGAGTTTTTAGATACTTGGTGAGTTGCTATTCATTAGTGCAAGTTTCCTTCAGCATCATATCCGATATCCAGTCAGAAGTACTGCTCTTTTGAGGTAAGGGATAGTAATGGATTTTAAGGGTTGTTATGATTTTCAGTTTCGTAATTTTTCTGATCTTCAAAAAATTATGGAAAAAATTGAAATGATATTTTGATGAGTTTTATTGATTGTGTCCAAAAATGGTGATTTTTGGATATATAGATTAAGAGTTATGAATCTTACGGGAAAAGACTATTTTAAAAGTAACCGCTTATAATTCCTTGTGGTTAACTCCAAAATTGATGAAATTTTTATTGGGAGTACATGTATATGATAGAAGTATACTCTGTAAATTTCAGAATTTTTGGACAAAAATACAATTTTTGATAAATGTCTAAATATTCGGTGGTTTTGGCCATATGAAAAATAGTAAATGAGTTTTAAAAATTCTGAGAAAAATATATGTTCACTATGAGACTATATTATGCTAAATCCCAGAAAAGAAATATTTTTGGAACTGATTTGGTATTTTTCATGAAAATAGTCTAGTTATGAGTAAATGAATTAAATATGTTTTGTGAAGAAAGAAAATTGGAAAATAGGATTTTATGGCTTGAGAATCCTATATGAGGTATATGCAGATTTTTTATGAGGGTTTTGGTTATTGATGATGAAATTGTAAGAGTTGGCATTTTATGATGATTAAATGCATTAATTAGTAAAGTGTAAACAATTAAAATAAATTGTTTATAAATTTAAGTAATGTTATTCTTTCAATATCATTATACCGAAATATTGGTATGGATTTTATTGTGGAATTTCTATCTTTTGTGTCGGGGTTACTATTCATGAGTTACTATTCACGATTTACTATTCATGAGTTACGAATATTACTCTTGAGATTAAAACTATATGTTGATCATATTATTTTTATCATCATATATAACATTTTTATAACCCTGATGTTGAAATTCTCTTTCACTAGAGTGTAAAGATGGGTAGATTATTGGTATGATCATGACTAGGGTTCTCTTTGGCCTGTAGTGCAAAGTTGAATTGTGACTGGTATGATCATGACCATTGAATTTATAAGTGAATATCTTTAGCTTAAGTGCAAAGGTGAATTGATCAACATGGTTATAATTATTGTTTATATAAATTCTGAAATGATTATATATTTCTTTGAGATATGAATATATTTGGCTTGTAGTGCAAATATGAATTGTTGATGAATATCTTTGGCATGTAGTGCAAAGATGGCCTGTTGATGAATATCTTTGGCCTGTAGTGCAAAGATGAACTGTTGTTGAATATCTTTGGCCTGTAGTGCAAAGATGAACTGTTGTTGAATATCTTTGGCCCGTAGTGCAAAGATGGTTTGTTGATGAATATCTTTGGCCCGTAGTGCAAAGATGGATTTGTTAGTATGATTATAAACAGGAACTGTGATTTGGTATAACCATGATCTTTGATGTTTCAGGTAAAGACAGGTGATGAAAATATTCTTCGTCCTGGGTGCGAAGAAAAATTTATAGTCACAATTATGATTATGAGTTATTCATATGATTGTGGAAAGGAACTGTTGAGTGATGTTACATGGATAAAATATTATTGGTGGATTTTTAACATGGAGAAGATAATAGACTTTATAGTCTATTTGACTCTTCTAATGGATTGCTCGTTCCGCTGCAACTATGGTTGAAATTTTTATCATTTACCATATGTTCTAAATCTCTGATTTATTGTTGATGAAGGCTATTGATAATTGAATTATCTTTAGTCATGATATTCTTTACTGAGCTAGTTGTGCTCACCCTTTTGTTTCACAATCCCTTTCAGGTAATAAGAGTGTAGCTGGGTCGAGCGGGGGTAACAAGGGAATAGAACGGTGGTCATCATTTAGTAGTTATATTTGGTGAAGAAAATAGGGTGAGGCGAACCCAACGTTGGAAGGGTGTTTTGTCACTATCATACAAGATGTCTAATGACATACAACCTCGTGTCATCATAAGACAGGGTTGTGCTCATCCACTTGCTGAGTATATCTATGGGCACTACCTATATAATCTTGGTGTTTGTTTGAAGTATAATTCTCAATTAGAAACAGTGGAGATAATGATAAGTCAAGAGAAGACTCACCATTGGGAAGAATATGATAGTAATCTTCTCGTTTTTCTTTGGGGTTTATTGGGTCAACCAAGGATAATTCTGTGGCCATATGATATCTATCATAACCTAGACGCGTGGCCTCCCATGTACGAAGGTTTTCTTGAGCACTTCCCAAAGATTCTAATTTCTAAAACAATTTTTGACTATACCTTTATGTAACGTGTTATTGTGAGGTGATGTCCACGGTTGGAACATGAGTCACATTTGGTATATATTTGTATTCAAACTCACAGCATATGTGTTGTTGTATTTTGCACGACAATTGTTGTAATAAAGTTGTAGTTGTTTTCTGTACCATGTATTTGACGACTCAGAATGAGTTGGGTGGAATGGACCTGTTTTGGCGTCGTTACAGATAATAGAAAATACTGTGTAGTGACAATTATTAAAACAACAGTAATATAAAATATCAACGCAACAATTATTGAATCAATAAAATACAATATTGAACAATAATTACTGTAACAATTATTGAGTAGTGCCTTCTTACGTAAGAATTAATAATTGGTGCAATACCGTGTGCTAGTGTGCAACAACGCGTATTACTGTGTTTTAACCACCGGATATTCCAACAGTATTAACGGTAACAACTACGCCGTTATTTGAAAAGAACTCAATTTTTTGTCGTTATCTTAATCCGACCGTTTTCAGTTATGGGGCCCACAAATAGCTGCGCCGTCGTACGAATATTCTTCGACAGAAAGAATATTCCACGACCAAACGAATATTCCCCGACATCAATGATTATTTTATAACCACTTGCTTATTTTTGAAAAAAATTCATATATCACCCTTAAATTTAACATTTATCAATTTAACCATTTACTAAATAGTAATTATAAGAAAAATTGAATACTTTTATTTCATAAAATTTGGGGTCTTACAGTAGTGATGACGCCAAATGCTGCCACAGACAGGTCAAAGCCGAGTAGTTCAAGGGATAGCGGTTGTCATGACTTTCTAACAAATGAGAAACCCAAATTAAGTTATCACGGGAGATGAGCAATGGAGGAATCATGATAATCTGGGAGATAGAATCTGAAATCAAAGCAAGGTATTCTCAACTTTTCGAAATACCAGGTACGCAAATTTCGGGGACGAAATTTTATAAGGAGGTGAGATTGTAAGACCCTGAATTTTATGAAATAAAAGTATTCAATTTTTCTTATAATTACAATTCAGTAAATGGTTAAATTGATAAAAAGTTAAAGTTAAAGGTGATATATGATTTTTTTTTCAAAATACGCAAGTGGTTATAAAATATTCATTATTGTCGGGAAATATTCGTTTGGTCGTGGAATATTCTTTCTGTCGGAGAATATTCGTACGACGGCGCAGCCATTTGTGGGCCCCATAACAGAATAACTGTCGGATGAAAAAAACGACAAAAAATTGAGTTTTTATAAATAACGGCGTAATGGTTACCGTTAACACTGTTGGAATACCCGGTGGTTAAAATACAGTAATACGCGTTATTGCACATTAGCACACGGTATTGCACAATATTTTTAAAATTATTGATTCTTACGTAAGAAGACACTACTCAATAATTATTATAGTAATTACTGTTTAATATTTTATTTTATTGATTCAATAATTACTGCGTTGATATTTTATATTATTGTTGTTTCAATAATTGTCACTGCACAGTATTTCTCATTATCAAATCAATAATTCATATTATTTGAATAATATTATTAGATAGCATTATTGGCAATGTCTAGAAAGTTCTGTCAAGGAGAGGTTTGGTCACCTAATTGCGCGCCAGTAAGGAGAAATCCTTATTGAAAAGCCCCCTCTTTCCTGGGAACGGCCTAGTTGTCATAATTGTGATTCTGTAATATTATTTGTGAATAATTAATTATTGATTTATATGATAAGGAAATATTTATTTTAGGTGGATATAAATGATGGATATATTTATTTTTATGTGGATAAAAATGAAAGAATTAATGTTGACGTGTTTTATCAGTATTTTATCGGTGTGGAGGTATTAAAAATCATCCGTTTGTGGATTTCGGATATTTTTGATTTGGAATTCGGAAAAACACAAAACTACAAAGTTGTAGAGAATTTGATTTCAGGAAGAATGGATATAAAATTCGTATTTTTCTGATAAACGGTCTATTTTCTATTCATTATTGAAGTTTCAGAAAATAAAATAATTTTTATTAATTTATGGGTGGGACCCACTTTGGTTGGCGTTGATTAAACACATGGGCTGCTAATTTTTGTCTAGGAAGGCATGCTTGACTCAAAATGGTGGGTGGCGTAGATTGGTTTTGAAAATAATAATATTTTATTATTTAGTCTCCTTTGGCGTTCTAAGTATTTTCTTATAAATAGGGTGCTTAGTTAAAATTGAAAATCACACCGAAATTCATAAGTTTTCTCTCTTTATCTCTCTATATTATCGAGCGTATTTTACGAGTATTTAGAGTGAAAGTTTACTTCGGCTTTATATCCGATATTCAAGTCAGAAGTACTGCTCTTTCGAGGTAAGAGATTTTAGGGTTATTATGTTTTTCAGTTCGTACTTCTTCTGACCTTCAGAAAATTCTGGAAAAATTTAAAATGATATTTTGATGAGTTTTATTGATTGTGTCCAAAAATGGTAATTTTTGGATGTATAGATTAAGAGTTATGAATTTTACGGGAAAAGACTATTTTAAAAGTAACCGCTTATAACTCCTTGTGGTTAACTCTAAAATTGATGAAATTTTTATTGGAAGTATATCTATATAATATCAGTGTACTCTGTGAATTTCAAATTTTTTAGATAAAAGTACAATTTATGATAAATATCTAAATATTCGGCGGTTTTGGCCATATAAAAAATAGTAAATGAGTTTTACAAATTCTGAGAAAAATATATGTTCAATATGGGACTATATTCTGCTAAATTCCAGAAAAGAAATATTTTTGGAACTGATTTGGTATTTTTCATGAAAATAGACTAGTTATGAGTAAATGAATTAAATATGTTATGTGAAGTAAGAACATTAAAAAATAGGATTTTATGGCTTGAGAATCCTATATGAGGTATATGCAGATTTTTGATAAGGGTTTTGGTTATTGGTGATAAAATCTTATGAGTTTAGCATTTTAGGATGATTAAATATATTATTTAGTAAAGTGTAAATAATTAAAATAAATTATTTATAAGTTTAAGAAATATTATTCTTTCAATATCATTATACCTAAATATTGGTATAAATTTTATTGTAGAATTTTTACCTTTTTCTTGTCGGGATTACTATTCACGAGTTACTATTCATGAGTTACTATTCACAAGTTACTATTCACGAGTTACTATTTACGACAAAATTTCTTTCTTTTTCTGACCAAATTATAGTTGATTTATGAATATTACTCTTGAGATTAAATCTATATGTTGATTATATTGATTTTATTATCATATATAATATTTTTATAACCCTAATGATGATATTTCTCTTTGACTTGAGTGTAAAGATGGGTAGATTTCTGGTATGATTATGACTATGAGTTCCCTTTGGCCAGTAGTGCAAAGTTGAATTATTTACTGGTATAATCATAACCATTGAATTTATAATTAAATATCTTTAGCTTAAGTACAAAGGTGAAATGATCAACCTGGTTATAATTATTGTTTATATAAATTATAAAATGATTATATATTTCTTTGAGATATTAATATATTTGGCCTGTAGTGCAAATATGAACTGTTGATGAATATATTTGGCCTGTAGTGCAAATATGAACTGTGGATGAATATATTTATCCTGTAGTGCAAATATGATCTGTTGATTGAATATCTTTGGCCTGTAGTGCAAAGATGATATGTTGTTAAATATCTTTGGCCTGTAGTGCAAAGATAAACTGTTGTTGAATATCTTTGGCCAGTAGTGCAAAGATAAACTGTTGACGAATATCTTTGGGTCGTAGTACAAAGATGAAATTATTAGTACGATTATGAACAGGAACTGTAATTTTGTATAACCATGATCTTTGATGTTTCAGGTAAAAATAGGTGATGAAAATTATCTTCGTCCTGGATGAGAAGAGAAATTTAGAACTACAATTATGATTATGAGTTATTCTTATGATTAATGTGGACCAGAATTGTTGATTGATGTTACAGGGATAAAATATTGTTGGTAAATTTTTAACATGGAGAAGATAATAGACTTTATAGTCTATTTGACTCTTTTAATGGATTGCTCATTCCGCTGCAACTATGGTTGAAAAGTTTTATCATCTACCATATATTTTAAATCTCTGATTTATTACTAATGAAGGCTATTGATAATTTATTTATCTTTAGTCATGATATTCTTTACTGGACTAGTTGTGCTCACCCTTTTGCTTCACAATTCTTTTCAGGTAATAAGATTGTAGCTGGGTCGAGCGAGGGTAATGGGGAAATAGAACGGTGGTCTCTAGCTGTGGAGGTTCTCCATAAGCAGTGTAGAAAGGTGTTGTATACATCCTTTAGTAGTTATATTTGGTGAATCAAATAGGGTGAGGCGAACCCAACTTTGGAAGTGTGTTTTGCCACTATCATACAAGATGTCTAATGACATACAACTTCGTGTCATCATAAGACAGGGTTGTGCTCATCCACTTGCTGAGTATATCTACGAGCACTACCTATATAATCTTGGTGTTTGTTTGAAGTATAATTCTCAATTGGAGACAGTTGAGATAATGATATGTCAAGAAAAGACCTACCATTGGAAAGAATCTGATAGTAATCTTCTCGTTTTTCTTTGGGGTCTATTGGGTCAACCAAGGATAATTCTATGGACATATGATATCTATAATAACCTAGACGTATGGCCTCCCATGTACGAAGGTTTCCTTGAGCACTTCCCAAAGATTCTAATTTCTAAAATAGTTTTTGACTATACCTTTATGTAAGGTGTCATTGTGACGTGTTATCCAAGGTTGGGATGAGAGTCACAGTTGGTATATATTTGTATCCAAACTCACAGCATATGTGTTGTTGTATTTTGTACGGTAATTGTGGTAATAAAGTTATTGTTATTTTCTGTACCATGTATTTGGCAACTCAGAATGTGTTGGATGGAATGGACCTATTTTGGGGTTGTCACAAGTAGTGCAAAGTTGAATTATTGACTGGTATGATCATGACCATTGAATTTATAATTGAATATCTTTAGCTTAAGTGCAAAGGTGAATTGATCAACATGGTTATAATTATTATTTATATAAATTCTGAAATGATTATATATTTCTTTGAGATATTAATATATTTGGCCTGTAGTGCAAAGATGAACTGTGGTCGAATATCTTTGGCCAATAGTGCAAAGTTGAATTGTTGATGAATATCTTTGGCCCGTAGTGCAAAGATGACATGTTGTTGAATATCTTTGGCCAGCAGTGCAAAGATGAACATGTGTTGAGATGAACATGACCAACTGGTGATACAAATGAATATCTTTGGCCATAGTGTAAAGATGAAGTTATTAGTATGATTATGAACATGAACTATGATTTGGTGTAACCATGATCTTTGATGTTTCAGGTAAAGATAGGTGATAAAAATTATCTTCGTCCTGGATGAGAAGAGGAATTTAGAACTACAATTATGATTATGAGTTATTCATATTATTGTGGACCAGAATTGTTGATTGATGTTACAGGGACAAAACATTGTTGGCAGATTTTTAACATGGAGAAGATAATAGACTTTGTAGTCTATTTGACTCTTCTAATGGATTGCTCGTTCCGCTGCAACTATGGTTGAAATTTTTATCATCTACCATATGTTCTAAATCTCTGATTTAATTTTGTTGAAGACTATTGATAACTTATTTATCTTTAGTCATGATATTCTTTACTGGGCTAGTTGTGCTCACCCTTCTGTTTCACAATTCCTTTCAGGTAATAAGAGTGTAGCTGGGTCGAGCAGGGGTAACAGGGGAATAGAACGGTGGTCATCATTTAGTAGTTATATTTGGTCAATCATCTAGGGTGAAGCGAACCCAACGTTGGAACGGTGTTTTACCACTATCATACAAGATGTCTAATGACATACAACCTCGTGTCGTCATAAGACAGGATTGTGCTCATCCACTTGCTGAGTATATTTACGAGCACTACCTATATAATCTTGGTGTTTGTTTGAAGTATAATTCTCAATTAGAGACAGTGGAGATAATGATAAGTCAAGAGAAGACTCACCATTGGGAAGAATATGATAGTAATCTTCTCGTTTTTCTTTGGGGTATATTGGGTCAACCAAGGATAATTCTGTGGCCATATGATATCTATCACAACCTAGAAGCATGGCCTCCCATGTATCAAGGTTTCCTTGAGCAGTTCCCAAAGATTCTAATTTCTAAAACAGTTTTTGACTATACCTTTATGTAAGGTGTCATTGTGAGGTGCTGTCCACGGTTGGGACATGAGTCACATTTGGTATATATTTGTATCCAAACTCACAGCATATGTGTTGTTGTATTTTGCACGACAATTGTTGTAATAAAGTTGTAGTTTTTTTCTGTACCATGTATTTTGCGACTCAGAATAGGTTGGATGGAATGGACCTATTTTGGGGTTGTCACATAGGTCATACTAGCGAAGGAATTCCCCGTCTCTCCCCTCCTAGTTCTTGTCTCACATCTCAGCCAGGGATCATATCCCTAAGCTTTGATACCAACTGTGACGCCCCCAAATCAGGTATACATCACCCATCTTGAGTCGCCAAATACATGGTACAAAATACAAATAAACTTAATTATACAACTGTCGTGTAAAATACGACAAAACATATGCTATGAGTTTTAATACAAATATTGTCATCTAGACAATATTCACACTCAATGGAGTCCTCATTACATTTATTGTCACACTATTTAACAGAATAGTGAGGACTACTAATGCTATCATCTGGACCGTCACTCCGTTCCCCGACTAGTCTCGTCTACGTTCTCATTTTCTGAAGAGAACAATGAAAAAAAGGGTGAGCTCAACTAGCCCAGTAAAAAATATTATGACTAAGATAATGCAAAATAAATTATCATTAGACTTCAATAATGTTAAACTGATAGAATATAATAGACAACAAGTTTAACTGCAACGGAACAAGCAATCCATTAGAAGAGTCAAGTAGAGCATAAAATCTACCATCTTCTATGATCTAAAAAGTTTTTCATCAACTTTATCGCTAAAACTCAACTTAATAAATAAAATTGAATCCTCCCTGCATCACGGCCAAGGATATTCATGTAATCATCAATGGTCATGATTATACCGAATAATTCCTGGTCATAATCATACCAACAACTGTCCATCAATGAACTACAGGCCAATGAGGACTTTTACCACATCATTCGTCACATTACGGTCATGATTATACCGAATAATCCCTGGTCATAATCATACGAAGTTCATCTATACACGTAAGCCAAAGATGACTTTAATCACAATATAAGCATGAGGATGATGACAATTCAATAAAATAAGTTCAAGATAAATTTTAAAGATTTATAATTTTAATTTATCCAGAAATCAATAACGCCCAAATTGTCAACATGATACTGCTTTGTGGAGTAAAATTCAAGAATGCTTAGAAGAATATTTCTATGAAAAGATACTGGATGAAATGCAAATATCCAGGATATTCTACTAATTTCATGGAGTATAGAATATATGAAACTGCAAATGGATTTTTGCCCGCCATGCGGTAATCCACATAGACAGATCATTTTCACAATTTAATAAGGAATGAATACGAAAGATCATTCACCATGCATGCAGTAATCCACATAGACAGGTTATTCCAACAGAATAATAAAGAATGGAATAACAGAAGAATTCACCAGGCATGCGATAGACCACACAGACAGGTTATTCCAACAGAATAATTAAGAATGGAACCAGGTCAAGCGTAATCCGCACAGACAGGTTATTCCAACAGAATAATAAAGAAGGGAACCAGGTCATGCGTAATCCGTACAGACAGGATATTCCAACAGAATAATAAAGAACGGAATAACAACAGAATTCACCAGGCATGCGATAGACTGCACAGACAGGTTATTCCAACAGAATAATAAAAAATGGAATAACAGAAGAATTTCACCACTATGCGGTACTTCGCATAGACAGGTTATTCCAACAGAATAATAAAGAATGGAATAACAACCCTTACGAGTATTGAAAACAAATAACTCTCTTCATGAATACAAAAGAAATAATACCCCTTACCTTAGAAAAACTGGATACTAAAATGGTAAGGTAGCAGACTTCTCTTCTTCTTTCTCTCTATAATAATTGCTCTATAGCTTTTGTGAATTGGTGAGAAATGAAGGAAGAATGAGCTTCTATTTATAGAAAATATAGTTTTGATAATTGCACGTTTTGGGGCTCGAAATATTACAGTATAATACATTCCTCTTTTTCTTCATTTTTAATTTAGTCCTGCAAGTATTATCAAACTTGCACCACCTCCCCTAATAGTAAATCATGTGAATCAATAGTTCTAGACATGTGAAAATACGAATTATAGTATAGTACCTCCATCTATACCTCCATTTTTAACTTAGTCATGCAAGTATTATCAATCTTGCACCACCATCCCAAATAGTACAAGAATGTGATCAATAGTACACACATGTGAACATATAGTTATAATCATGTGAATTAATAGCAATTAATTACTCATTTATCCGATTAATTAACCGATTGGTCAGTAATTTCCAGACATCAATTAATATCGAAATAAATATCGATTTCCACTAACACTAATAATTCCCATACAATGGAACTATCAATTTCATCTTTAATCAATACGAATTTATTCATCATTAATATTATAACTCACAATATTTAACAACCAGATCATTCCCAGGAAATAGGGGGCTTTCCGATAAGGATTTCTCCTTATTGGCGCGCAATTAGGTGGCCAAACCTCTCCTTGACAGAACTTTCTAGACATTGTCAATATTATAAATAATAATATGAATAACTTTGTTGTCTCAATTATTAATTTAATAATATAAAATATTATGCAGATGATACTGTGACAATAATTGAATCAATAATATGAGAGATGTGATGCAGCAATTACTGTAGCAATAATTGAGTACAACTAAGTGACTTCTCACGTAAGCATCAAGAATCAATACCGTGTGCTACTATGCAACCACGCGTATTACTGTACTTTTACTACCGGGTAGTTCAACAGGTTTAACGGTAACACTTTCGCCATTATTTTTATAAAAAGATAATTCTGTCGTTTTTTAACTACGACAATACTTCCGTTGTGGGGTCCACCAATGATTGTGCCGTCGTACGAATATTTCCTATTAAAACGAATATTCCCCGACCAATCGAATATTATATAACCACTTGCTTACTTTGTAAAATTTATAAATATTACCCACAACTATAATATTATATCAAATCCACACCATAATATTCAAAAATATATTTCTAGAAAATTATTCTTTATTCATAAAAGTTGGGGTCTTACAGATAATATGTGGTATGTCAATTTCTTTAATTAACCTTTATTTTATGGCAGTATTTGAGAATGGCAGCTGAAAATGTTAACAATAGAGTGAATGAGACGGTGGAGACACCTTTAATCACCAACCAGGGAAACGTGCAACAGAAAGACAATATTCCTCCTATAAATAACACTACCAAACAAACGATGAATGATGGGATGTTTAGAATCTTTTTACAGTTCATGCAAAATCAGACGAGGGAGACTCATATACAGAATACGGGTGAAAATGATAGCAATGCACGGCCTGTCACAACCAAGCAGTTCAACGAGTTGAGACCACCAGAATTTATAGGAATGCCAGATCCGATCAAGACAGAAACGTGGGTTAAGCAAATTACCAAGATATTTGATATATTGGGATGCACGGAGGAATAGAAGGTTCCATTTGGCACCTTTATGTTCTGTGGTGAGGCAGATTACTGGTGGAAATCTGTGCAGCGTATCTAGTCAGCCGCACTCAACATGTCTTGAGAAACGTTTCAAAAACTATTCAATAACAAGTACTTTCCTGAAAGTATTCGTCATATGAAGGAGGTAGAGTTTATTAGACTGGAAAAGAATAACATGATTGTGTCCTAGTACGAGACTAAGTTAGCAGAGTTATCCAGGTTTGCACCTCATTTAGTAGAGAATGAGGAACATATGATGAGGATGTTTCTGAGAGGTCTAAAACCCGAAATTCGTCAATACCTTATCTCTCACAAATTTTCTCTATATTCAGATGTTGTCAACATGGCTCAATTATTAGAGTTAGATAATGAATATGTTCAACCGATGGACCATAACCAATGTAAGACCCCAACTTTTTATAAATAAAATTGAATTTTCTCTATTTATTATTTTAAAATAGTAAGGGTTGATTTGATTAATGTGGTTAGTTATGGGTAAAATACGTAAATATTTTAAATAAGCAAGTGGTTATAAAATATTCATTGTTGTCGGGAAATATTTGTTTGGTCGTGAAATATTCTTACTGTCGGGGAATATTCGTACGACGACGCAGCCTTGTGTGGGTCCCATAATGGAAAGTGATTGGATGAAGAAAACGACAAGTATGAGTTTTTATAAATAACGGCGTAGTTGTTACCGTTAACACTATTGGAATACCCGGTGGTTAAAACACAATAATACGCAGTGTTGCACAGTAGCACACGGTATTGCACCAATTATTGATTCTTACGTAAGAAGACACTACTCAATAATTGTTACAGTATTTACTGTTCAATATTTTATTTTATTAATTCAATAATTGCTATGTTAATATTTTATATTGTTATTGTTTCAATAATTGTCACTACACAGTATTTCTCATTATTAGATTAATAATTCATATTAATTGAATAATATTATTAGATAGCATTATCGACAAAGTTTAAGGAAGTTCTGTCTAGGAGATGTTATTTAATTGCGCGCCTATAAGGAAAAATCCTTACCGGAAGGCCCCCTCTTTCCTGGGAACGACTTGGTTGTTATTATTGCGATTCTGTAATATTATTTGTGAATAATAAATTATTGATTTATATGATAAGTAAAATATTTATTTATAAGGATATAAATGGAGGAATTTTTAGAAAAGTGACAATTGTTAAAAATTGATATTTTATCTTTTCTGATAAAATATTTCATAATGGTGATATCTTTACAATGAATGTGTGATATATGAATAATTGAGGAAAAAGAGTATTTTTGTTACAATAAATGCTAAAAACATGTTAAACATGTTGGTGGACCCCATTTTTGACTGAAATTTGATTATAGCCTGCAAAATCGTCCATATGTGAATTTCGGTCAATTTCTGTTTAGAATTTAAAAAAATTAAAGCTACAAAGTTGTAAAAAATTGAATTTCCTATGGAATGGACATAAGATTTGAATTTTTCTGATAAAAGGGCTATTTATTATGAATTATTGAAGTTCCGGAATAATTGATTTTTGAAGTTTTAAATATTTTTTTAAAGAAAAACATTTTCCCCATTTTGGTGGGCCCCACATATGTTGTAAATGTGCTGAAATCAGATTTTCTAGAGGTGGGCGTGAAATTTTTTTAAATATATTAATATTTTATTAAATTTTCTATTTTGGTGTTCTAAGTATTTTCCTATAAATAGGGTGCTTAGGTTAGAATTGAAAATCACACCAGAATCTGAAGTTTTCTCTCTCTATATTATCGAGCGTATTTTTGTGAGTATTTTGATACTTTAAGTGTTCCTATATGGTGCAAATTCCTTCAGCATTATATTCGATATTTCAGTCAGAAACACTGTCCTTTTGAGGAAAGATGTTATTTTTTTTATAAATGATATTATTTCTTCCAATATCATTATGTCAAAATATTGATATGAATTTTAATATGGAATTTCTACCTTTTTTTGTCGGGGTTACTATTCACGTATACGACACTATTCACGAATACGACACTATTCACCAAAAAATGAAATTTTCTCTTCTTTATCCTAAATGTCTATTTTTGTTACTATCTTTGATTGTATCCATGTTTTGATCTTTATTCTTGAATCTTACTCCACTATGGTATATTATGGGGTGTTTTTGAACATGGATAAACCGAAGTACGAATCCCTAATATTTATTCTTTTGTCTCACTGGATTCGCTTTCTTTAAAATATTTTCATCATTCTCAGTCCTAAATGATGATATTACTGAATATCTTTGGCCTGTAGTGTAACGATGAATGATTAACTGATGAATATCTTTGGCCCGTAGTGCAAAGATGAACAGGTGTTTAGATGAACATGACCAACTGGTGATACAAATGAATATCTTTGGCCTATAGTACAAAGATGAATATATTTGATTCAAGATGTATATTGATTGATGTAACAGGGATAAAATATTGATGATGGACTTTTAAATCTTAGAAGATAGTAGAATTCATTCTCTACTTGACTCTTCTAATGGATTGTTGTTTCCGCTGCAGTTGTTGATCTAAAACTTGTTGTCTATTATAATCTATCATATTTTTCCCTGTTGAGGACTAACGATAATTTGTTCTATATTATCTTAGTCATAATATTCTTACTGGGCTAGTTGAGCTCACCCTTTTCCTTTTTATTTCATTTTTTTTCTCAGGAAGCGAGAATATAGCGGGAAGTAGTCGGAGTGTGGAATGTTGGTTCTAGACAGTTGTTTAACAGTCCTCACTATTTTGTAAAATAGTGTATCAATAATTTTAATGAGGACTTATTTGAGTGTGGATATTGTCTAGAAGACAATATTTATATTTAAACTCATAGTTTATGTTTTGTCGTATTTTACACGACAATTGTATTAATAAAGTTGTTGTTTCTTTACCATGTATTTGGTGACTCAGAATGGGTGATGTATACCTATTTTGGGGGCGTCACAGTTGGTATCAGAGCTTAGGGATATGATCTTTGGCCGAGATTGGGGAATAGAACTAGGAGTGGGGAGACGAGTAAATCATTCGCTAGTGTGTCCTACCTAAGCTTATTTGTTGGTCGGTTATAATATAGGGGTATTATGTGGTATATCAATTTCTTTAATTAACCCTTGTTTTATGGCAGTATTTGAGAATGGCAACTGAGAATGTTAATAATGGAGTAAATGAGACCGTGGAGACACTGTGACGCCCCCAAAATTAGGTATACATCACCCATCTTGGGTCGTCAGATACAAAGTACAGAATACAAATACAACTTACTAAAACAACTGTCGTGTACAATACGACAAAACTTAAACTGCGAGTTTGAATACAAATATTATCTTCTAGAGAGTATTCATACTCAAAAGGAGTCCTCATTACATTTATTAACACACTATTACATAGAATAGTGAGGACTACTAACTAATACTATCATTCGAACCATCACTCCGTTTCCCGACTTGCCCCAGCTACGTTCTCATTTTCTGAAGAGAACAGTGAAAGAAAGGGTGAGCTCAACTAGCCCAGTAAGAAATATTATGACTAAGATAATACAGAATAAATTATCATTAGCCTTCAACAATGTTAAACTGATAAAATATAATAGACATCAAGTTTAACTGTAGCGGAACAAGCAATCCATTAAAAGAGTCAAGTAGAAAATAAACTCTACTATCTTTTATGATTTAAAAGGTTTTTCAACACTGTGTTCGCTGGGACTCAGCTTAATAAAATAATTCACATCATCGAATCACCCCTGCACTACGGCCAAGGATATTCGTGTATTCATTAATGGTCATGATCATGCCAACAACTGTCCATCAATGCACTACGGGCCAATGAGGACTTTTACCACATCATTTGTAACATTACGGTCATGATTATACCGAATAATCCCTGGTCATAATCATACCAAGTCCATCTATGCACTACAGGCCACAGATGACTTTCAACATTTTATAAACATGAGGATGATGACAATGATATAAGAATTCAATAAAACAAGTTCAAGAATTAATTTATCCAAGAATTAACAACGTCCAAATTGTCAACATGATACTGCTTTGTGGAGTAAAATTCAAGAATGCTTAGAAGAATATTTTCATGAAAAGATACTGGATGAAACGCAATTATCAAGGATATTCCACAAATTTCATGGAGTATAGAAGTCAAAACTTAACCAACTTAGTATAATAAAGAATAGAATAACAAAAGAAATCACCATGCATGCAATAGACCGCACATACAGGTTATTCCAACAGAATAATAAATAATGGAACCAGGTCCGGTGTAAACGCACAGACAGAATATTCCGACAGAATAATAAATAATGGAACCAGGTCCGGTGTAAAACACACAGACAAGATGTTCCAACAGAATAATAACAAGACAGAACCAGGTCCGGTGTAAAACACACAGACAGGATGTTCCAACAGAATAATAATAAAAACGGAACCAGGTCCGGTGTAAAACACACAGACAGGATATTCCAACAGAATAATAGAAGAATATCACCAAGTATAGGGTAGACCGCGTATACTGGTTATTCCAACAGAATAATAAAGAATGGAATAACAGAAGTTCTCTTCATGAATATAAAAGAAATAATATTCCCTACCTTAAAAGAACTGGATATTGGAAAAGTGAAGTAGCAGAATACTTTTATTCTCTCTCTCTTATTCTCTCTATACTTTCTCTCTCTATAGCTTGAATGAATTTGTGAAAAATAATGAAGCCCTAGGCCTCTATTTATAGAAAAACTGAGGGTGGCTCTTGGTCTTAACGAAGGGTCAAATGACTCTTGGTCTTAACGAAGGGTCAAATGACTCTTGGTAATATTGAAGGGACAACTACTATTGACGAAAGTAATTACTATTGACCAAGGTAAATATTATTGACGAAGGTAATTACTATTGACCAAGGTAAATACTATTGACCAAGGTAAATACTATTGACGAAGGTAATTACTATTGACCAAGGTAAATACTATTGACCAAGGTAAATACTATTGACGACGGTAATTACTATTGACGACGGTAATTACTATTGACGAAGAGACTCTTAGATGATGACATATGGCCCCCCATAAAAATAACCAAACTTACCACAACGTCTCAATTATTGATTTAATAATATAACATATTATACAGATGATACTATGACAATAATTTAAGAGATATGATGCAACAATTACTGTAGCAATAATTGAGTATAGCTGAGTGACTTCTCACGTAAGCATCAATAATCAATATCGTGTGCTACTATGCAACCACGCGTATTACTGTACTTTTACTACCGGGTAGTTCAACAGTTTTAACGGTTTTAACGGTAACACCTCAGCCGTTATTTTTATAGTAAGATAATTTTGTCGTTTTCTAACTACGACTATACTTCTGTTGTGGGGTCCACCAATGATTATGACGTCGTACGAATATTCCCCGACAAAAAGAATATTCCCCGACCAAACGAATATTTTAAAACAACTTGCTTACTTTGCAAAATTTGTAAATAATACCCACAACTATAATATTATATTAAATCCACACCATAATTATTTCGAGAAAATTAAATATTTATTCATAAAATCTGGGGTCTCACAATCTCCCCTCCTTATGGAATTTCGCCCTCGAAATTTACGTACATACCTGGTATGCCGAACAGGTGAGGATACATTAACTTCACTTCAAATTCTAACTCTTGAGGTATAACCTTTGAGCGTCGAATATGATCATTCTTATCCAAGATTTTAACACGTATCTCCTCAAACATTAAATCATCCGTTATCTCGTCCGGTTCTAAATTAATAATGTTGTTCGGGCCGTCCACATAGTTACGTAACATCGATACGTGAAAAAAACGTTATGAACACACGACATGCTTGGCGGTAAAACGAGTCTATAAGCCACAGTTCCTACTCGATCAAGGATTTTAAATGGGTCAATTACATCGAGGGTTGAGATTTCCTCCCTTTGTCAATTCTTGCTTCTAGAATAACGCCCTCTTGAACCTTCTTACATTCATCAGCTCCGGGTGTGTAGCTTGAACGGCTTTAACGTTATCGATTAAAGTCAATTTTACTCGTATATTCGTTATCTTCATATGGGTCCCTCGAGTCTTTAACTCTATCTTCGTCATTTGTAAGTTATACGAAATGAGTATTTGTTTTGACAACATCGCCCTCGTAAACACATACGATCTTCTACTCAACACGTCAGCTACCACGTTCGTTCTTCCACAATGATATTGAATGGTACGGTCGTAATCTTCAACAGCTCGAGCCAACGTCTTTGGCGCATGTTACGTTCGTTTTAGTTGAAGAAATATTTGAGGGTTTAAGAAATGGGTTTTGTACTGAGGTCAATACAAAATTTGATTTTACGCTCTGGGGTAGGCTAAGAAGTCTTTAAGAATACGTCAAGAAATTTATTAACAATAGAAATATCGTTCAAAACTGTGACTCTCGTCCAAGACTTGGATAACACGTCACATTGATATCTATTAACTTGTCACCGTTATTCACAACGTCCCCTAACGAAAGTCTAGCTTCGGTGCATTCCACACAAGAAAGTCAACAACGAAAGGATCGGGGCTCTTTATTTATGGCTTGATATGACAATGATTGACTTTAGTGGTTTGGTTACTTTGAATCCGCATAACAGGTTGGTTAGGAGTATGAAAGCTAACAACCTTATGAGAAGCATGATGAGTAGTGAACCAATCGTTTCAAAAATATCACATCAAAGGCAAGTATTTTTAAAGAGATAAGATCGACAGGTAACGTGAAAGTGTTGAATTGAACAAGATTTATAAATAGTGGAGGTAATGAAGGTTTCTCCCAACTGAGTTTAAACAGACGCATCAAAGTCTAAGTTCTCCAGAGTTAACTTCAAACATTGAACACAACTAGGTGAAATAAAAGAGTGAGTAGAACCGGTATCTAACACGGTATAAACTTCGCAAAAGTTTATGACTAACATACCCGTGATAATTTTATTCAGGTTCCTCGTCAGGAAAAAAATGCTCTCTCTTAAACTACTGGCTTTGGCTTTTCTGGGACGGTCTTTGGTGCCTCCATCCTATCTGACCTTGTCTTCGGTGAACGACAAAATCGGGCTAAGTGACCTTCTCTTCCACAATTATAGCATGCTTTGGATGGCATCGCGCAGTTTGGACTGATGTGTTCCTCCCCTCCGCATTTGAAGCATATGATAGGTGGTCGTTCTCCTTCCTTAACAATGGGTGCTGGTGCTGACGTCTTTCCATCATTGTTAATTTCCTCTTCTTGAAATGTCCATTCTTATTGTTTTGACCATGATTACCATTGAAGTGGTTACCATTTCTGGCATGTTGATTCCCTCTATGCTTATTGTCACCGCTTTGATGACTGTTATCACCAGTATTATTATTTTTCCGACTGCTCTCTTTTGGTTGCGTTGACTCGTTATCGCGCTCTACTAATTGAGCCATATTTACAACATCTGAATACAGACACAATTTATGAGAAATAAGATATTGACGTATCTCCGGTTTCAAACCTCTTAAAAACATCCGCGTCATTCTCTCTTCATTATCCACCAAGTGGGACGCAAATTGGGACAACTCGGCAAACTTGGCTTCGTACTATGACACGGTCATGTTGTTTTGCTCCAACTTGATAAATTCCACCTCCTTTATGTGACGAATACTTTCGGGAAAGTACTTGTCATTGAACAGTTCTTGGAACTTCTCCTAAGACATCTTGAGTGCGTCAGGCTGGGTACGTTTTACAGATTCTCACCAGTAATCTGCCTCTTCACGCAACATAAAGGTGGCAAAGGAAACCTTTTGCTCCTCGGAGCATCCCAAGACATCCAATATCTTGGTGATCTGCTTTAACCACGTCTCCGCCTTAAGTGGTTCTGGCTTTCCCAAAAACTCCGGTGGTCCTAGCTCCTTGAATTGCTTAGCGGTGACCAACCGTGGGTTGTCATTGTTTCCTCCTTCATTTTGGATAGGAGCCGCTCTCGCCCGTTGTTGCATGAATTGCATAAAGCCTCTGACCATCCCATCATTCACCATTTCATTGGTGTTATTGTTTTCATGAGGATTATTGTCCTCTGGTTGCAGATCACCCTGAGCATTGATCGTTCGTGATTCAATGGTCTCATGTGCTTCATTGATTATCTCAACATTTTCGAATGCCATTTACAAATACTGCAACAAAACAAGGGTTAATTACCATCTAACATATTATCCATATACTTTGACCGACCAATTAAATATCAATAAACTTAGGTAGGTCATACTAGCGAAGGAATTCTCCGTCTCTCCCCTCCTAGTTCTAGTCTCACATCTTAGCCAGGGATCATATCTCTAAGCTCTGATACCAACTATGATGCCCCCAAAATTAGGTATACATCACCCATCTTGGGTCGTCAGATACAAAGTACAGAATACAAATACAACTTACTAAAACAACTGTCGTGTACAATACGACAAAACTTAAACTGCGAGTTTGAATACAAATATTATCTTCTAGAGAGTATTCATACTCAAAAGGAGTCCTCATTACATTTATTAACACACTATTACATAGAATAGTGAGGATTACTAACTAATACTATCATTCGAACCATCACTCCGTTTCTCGACTTGCCCCAACTACGTTCTCATTTCCTGAAGAGAACAGTGAAAGAAAGGGTGAGCTCAACTAGCCCAGTAAGAAATATTATGACTAAGATAATACAGAATAAACTATCATTAGCCTTCAACAATGTTAAACTGATAAAATATAATAGACATCAAGTTTAACTGTAGCGGAACAAGCAATCCATTAAAAGAGTCAAGTAGAAAATAAACTCTATTATCTTTTATGATTTAAAAGGTTTTTCAACACTGTGTTCGCTGGGACTCAGCTTAATAAAATAATCCATATCATCGAATCACCCCTACACTACGGCCAAGGATATTCGTGTATTCATTAATGGTCATGATCATGCCAACAACTGTCCATCAATGCACTACGGGCCAATGAGGACTTTTACCACATCATTTGTAACATTACGGTCATGATTATACCGAATAATCCCTGGTCATAATCATACCAAGTCCATCTATGCACTACAGGCCACAGATGACTTTCAACATTTTATAAACATGAGGATGATGACAATGATATAAGAATTCAATAAAACAAGTTCAAGAATTAATTTATCCAAGAATTAACAACGTCCAAATTGTCAACATGATACTACTTTGTGGAGTAAAATTCAAGAATGATCAGGAGAATATTTTCATGAATAGATACTAGATGAAGCGCAAATGTCAAGGATATTCCATAAATTTCATGGAGTATAGAAGTCAAAACTTAACCAGCTGAATATAATAAAGAATGGAATAACAAAAGAAATCACCATGCATGCGATAGACCGCACAGACAGGTTATTCCAACAGAATAATAAATAATGGAACCAGGTCCGGCGTAAACGCACAGACAGGATATTCCGACAGAATAATAAATAATGGAACCAGGTCCGGTGTAAAACACACAGACAGGATATTCCGACAGAATAATAAATAATGGAACCAGGTCCGGTGTAAAACACACAGACAGGATGTTCCAACAGAATAATAACAAGACGGAACCAGGTCCGGTGTAAAACACACAGACAGGATGTTCGAACAGAATAATAGAAAAATATCACCAAGTATAGGGTAGACCGCGTATACTGGTTATTCCAACAGAATAATAAAGAATGGAATAACAGAAGTTCTTTTCATGAATATAAAAGAAATAATATTCCCTACCTTAAAAGAACTGGATATTGGAAAAGTGAAGTAGCAGAATACTTTTATTCTCTCTCTCTTATTCTCTCTATACTTTCTCTCTCTATAGCTTGAATGAATTTGTGAAAAATAATGAAGCCCTAGGCCTCTATTTATAGAAAAACTGAGGGTGGCTCTTGGTCTTAACGAAGGGTCAAATGACTCTTGGTCTTAACGAAGGGTCAAATGACTCTTGGTAATATTGAAGGGACAACTACTATTGACGAAAGTAATTACTATTGACCAAGGTAAATATTATTGACGAAGGTAATTACTATTGACCAAGGTAAATACTATTGACCAAGGTAAATACTATTGACGAAGGTAATTACTATTGACCAAGGTAAATACTATTGACCAAGGTAAATACTATTGACGATGGTAATTACTATTGACGACGATAATTACTATTGACGAAGAGACTCTTAGATGATGACATATGGCCCCCCATAAAAATAACCAAACTTACCACAACGTCTCAATTATTGATTTAATAATATAACATATTATACAGATGATACTATGACAATAATTTAAGAGATATGATGCAGCAATTACTGTAGCAATAATTGAGTATAGCTGAGTGAATTCTCACGTAAGCATCAATAATCAATACTGTGTGCTACTATGCAACCACGCGTATTACTGTACTTTTACTATCGGGTAGTTCAACAGGTAGTTCAACAGTTTTAACGGTTTTAACGGTAACACCTTAGCCGTTATTTTTATAGAAAGATAATTTTGTCATTTTCTAACTACGACTATACTTTTGTTGTGGGGTCCACCAATGATTGTGACGTCGTACGAATATTCCCCGATAAAAAGAATATTCCCCGACCAAACGAATATTTTAAAACAACTTGCTTACTTTGCAAAATTTATAAATAATACCCACAACTATAATATTATATCAAATCCACACCATAATTATTTCGAGAAAATTAAATATTTATTCATAAAATCTGGGGTCTCACAGACACCTTTAATCACCAATCAGGAGAACGTGCAATGGGACGACAATGTTCCTCCTGTAAACAACACCACTGATCAGACGATGAACGATGGGATGTTTAGAAGCTTTTTACAGTTCATGCAAAATCAGACGAGAGAGACTCGTGTACCAAATACGGGTGAAAATGATAACAACGCGCGGTTTGGCATAGCCAAGCAGTTCAAAGAGTTGGGACCACCAGAATTCTAGGGAAAGCCGGATCCGATTAAGGCAGAAACGTGGGTTAAGCAAATTACCAAGATATTTGATGTCTTAAGATGCACGGAGGAACAGAAGGTTCCATTCACCACCTTTATGTTTCGTGATGAGGCAGATTACTGGTGGGAATCTTTGAAGCGTACCCAGCCTGCCACACTCAATATGTCTTGGGAAACATTTCAGAAACTATTCAATGACAAGTACTTTCCTGAAAGTATTCGTCATATGAAGGAGGTAGAGTTTATTATACTGGAACAAAATAACATGACGATGTCCCAGTACGAGGCGAAGTTTGTGAAGTTATCTAGGTTTGCACCTCATTTGGTAGAAATGAGGAACGTATGACGCAGACGTTTCTTAGAGGTCTGAAACCCGAGATTCGGTAATATCTTATTTCTCACAAATTTTCTCTATATTCAGATGTTGTCAATAGGGCTCAATTATTAGAGCAAGATAATGAGTACGTTCAACCGAGGGACCACAACCAGGGTCATACCGGTGGCAGCAGTCATTGGAGGAATGATAACCAGCGGGGAGGAAAAAATACAGATAAAAGCGGTAACCACTCTGGTGGTAATCATGACCATGATAATAGAAGAAGCGAGTCAGGGGGAGATTTTAAAAAGAGAAGGTACAACAATGACAATGTGAAGACGTCAGCACTAGCATCAACTATTTCTAAGGGAGGAGAACGATCACCGATCATATGTTATAAATGCGGGAAAGAGGGACACATCAGCCCAAACTGCCCATAATAGTTCGAGGTATGTTATAATTGTGGAAAGGAAGGTCATATCGCTCGAGATTGTACTATAGCGAAACCAAGTTCAGCAGGGATGGTGACTCCAAAGGCTGTCCTAGACAAGTCAAAGTCAGCGGTTCTTGGAAGAGTGTTTGTCGTGACTGGCCAAAATGCGAGGAACCCGAACGAGGTTATCACGGGTAAGCTAATCATAAACTCTTGCGAAGATATTGGTTCTACCCATTCTTTTATCTCCCCTGCTTGTGCTCAACGTTTGAACTTGACTCCGGAGAAATTAGACTTTGACTTATCTGTTGAGACTCCGTTAGGAGAAACTTTCATTACATCTACTGTTTATAAATCTTGCTTGATCCAAGTTGGCACCATCACATTACCTATGGATCTTATCTCTTTAAAGATACTTGCATTTGATGTGATTTTAGGGATTGATTGGTTAACCACTCATCATGCTAAAATTGATTATTTTCGTAAGGTTGTTAGTTTTCATATTCTTAACCAACCTGTTATGCGAATTCAAGCAACCAAACCACTGTCATATCAAACCATAAAGCCATTCGTTTATTGAAAAATAGATATCAAGCTTTCTTAGCCCATGTCATGGACTTGAATAAAAACACGTCAGATTTGAATAATATTTCTGTTGTTAGTGAATTTTCTGATGTATTTCTTGAAAAACTTTCCGATCTACCCCCAGAACGTGAAGTTGAATTCTTTATTTATCTTGAACCTGGCACAAAACCCATTTCTAAAATCCCATATCAAATGGCTCCTATTGAACTTCAGGAGTTAAAGGTCCAACTACATGAGTTATTGGACATCGGTTTCATTCGTCCTAGTACATCTCCTTGGGGTGTTCCTGTTTTATTCGTAAAGAAGAAAGACGGGAGTATATGACTTTGTTTTAACTACCGGGAATTGAACCATGTCACCATCAAGAATAGGTATCCGCTACCTCGCATTGATGACCTGTTTGACCAGTTGTAGGAGCACAATTCTTTTCAAAGATCGATCTTCGTTCTGGATATCATCAGCTGATTAAAACTGAGGATATTCTGAAGACTGCCTTTAAAACTCAATACAGGCATTATGAATTCCTAGTCATGTCTTTTGGATTGACTAATGCTCCTGCGACTTTCATAGATATTGTTAACGCCAAGATCTTCTTCCACGTCCCAATCACGTAAGACGCTATGATCCTGCACAGTTCAACAAGTCAACACCAGAAGCTTGACGGCCTGACCGTCGGGGGATAGCTCCGGCGTGAGAGTCAGCACAGGCGATCACAAGGTTAACAATGGAGGAAAATATTGACTAGTGTCTGAGTGTGTGTGAAAATGATAATGTGTTATGTTTTGTTACCTCTTTTCCTTTTGTGATCCTTGCCCCATACGTCCCCAAGACCCGGTTTACTGTGCCACCCACTATCTCCTGACACCTCCTCTCAACCCCGGTCATCTCAGCTGAAAGTGTACAGCTTATTTTCCTACCTGCTACCACTGTTACCTCCCGCCGGCAATCGGAGTCCCATCCTCATTAATGCCATGCAGAAAGGTGGCAGACATAACAGTCAACTGCTACCTTTTGTGATGATTACTGGTCAAAGATAGGATAAGTAACACCTTACGTATTGGACCAACCCAGTGATTAAGCCCAATATTATAGTCAAGTAACGAGGTCCAAGTCGTTTGTCCCAATATGGCGAAAGTGACATAGTCCAAAGGATAAGTTCATTCAGCCCGGTCCAGTATGAAAAGTATTATTGCCCAACATTGCCCCCCAGTCTTTTATTAAACAGGCTGTTTAGTGGAAGACTGTAAATAGCATGAATCCATAGTGAAAAGGGATCCCACAAGCGCCGGCCCACCTTGGATAACCCATTAGAACCAAAATCGGACGTTACCCCTTCCTCTCCCACATCATTACCTCCAATTAATGTGCCGCCCTCGGTTCTCGTGCAAAATTTGAAAAGACCGCTATAAAAGCCTATTTTCCCCAATTCTGACGACTTTACCAGCTTAATTTGAATTTGATATACAGTATTTTCTCCTTCTCTCCGATTTCTTTCTTTCCTGCAAGATCCTAGTAGCAATGGCGGCCCAAGATTCTGACAACTCCACCCCTATTCTTGCTGTTTCGATTTCCATCACTCCTCCCGGTCACAACCTTACTGAGTCGGTTCCAAACCCCAACCCCCAAATCACGGCTAACCCTGTCGGGAACCCTTCAAACCCCCTACCTAACCCCTCAGAGTTCTTTGAGAGTGAAGAATAATATCCTCACGCCAATATCTCCTCCATCATTACCGAAATCGAGCTACGTGCCATCAGGAGTCGGTATCAGATTCCGGACACCCATCTAGTGAGGGCTCCGGAACCGCACGAATGGATGTACCAACGGCCGGATGGGTGGACTGTCGTACCGGTAACTGTTCTAGAGAAGGGAGTTAGATTCCCTCTTCACTCTTTCCTCGTTACCCTCCTGGGATTTGTCGGAGTGGGATTTGCCCAACTGGTGTCGAATTCGCACATCCATATCCTGGCCTTCATAGCGTTCTGTTATGAGTTGGGGATACCCCCAACAGTTGATTCTTTTTTCACTCTCTTCTCTGCGGGAAGTCTCGGGAACGAGGCTTCAAAGTGCTGAGCAAACAGTCCCCCAAGCTCAACGCCAAGTTCGAGAAGCGACCTTTGATGGATACTCCTTCGAGCAACAAGGGGTGGCACAGAGAATGGTTCTTCGTGAAGGGGCCTAAAATCCCGTCTATCCCGAAATGGACCACTTTCGAGCAGATTTCTGCAGACTTCGGGGACATTCCAGAGGAGCGCGTGAAAGAAATGGCGAGCATTCTCGAGAGGATTCCTCTGAAGGAGTGGAGCTTCGGGCTCCTGAGCAAACAAGCATGGTTATATGACCATAAACTATCTTTGATAAAACCAACATCGATCGACCGAAGGGAATTGGATAAATTCCTTTCGGGTAAATCATCATCATCCCCCACCGACATCTCACAGGAAGAACTTCCGGCTTCGGAAGCCTATGGCGTTGAAGTCTTCCAGGGATGAAACTGCGGAGGAACCTAGCCGACCTCATCAGAAAAAGAGGGCTGTTCGGAAAGTCCGGTCAACTCCTCAAGGATCTCAATCAGCTTCTGCAGCGAGTTTGATTGACATGCCTGCTAACGAGCGAATGCAAGCTCTTCGTATTAAAAAGAGGAAGACCAAAGTGACTCCTCTGTCTGCCGATGAGCTTCGGGTTCCTCCTACTGCAGCAGTTGATCCTCCTACTGTCATTCTTGTGGAGATCCATGTTTCCGAAGACGAGATCGAAAACCCAACCGAGTCTCCTCTTCTGCCTCGCAAAAGGAAACAACCTTATGAAGATCAACCACCACCGCCTCCCGAACCATCAATGCCTTCTTCGGCAAGATCTTCCCCTTCCGCCTTCAGGCGAGAAGCAGCATCCTCTCCCACCGTATGGTCGGAGTTTAATGCCAACTTCCCCTTCCAGCTGTTCGAATCCTTTGTTCGGGAGACTGATGACCATCGGTTCGGGAACAGCTCAATCAAGGATTTAATCGAAGAAGGCATGAGTTACCAGGCTAAGGTGAGTTGGTTCAATTGAAATATTTGGAATTTATTTGTTTCTTCTAATAACTTTCCGGCTATCTTTGAATGTCTGTAGGCCAATGCTGTCTTCGAGAGGCTTCTTCCCCGATACAAAGAGTCCGAAGCCGAAGAAGATGCAGCCAGGCGAGAGAAGGCTACTCTGGCGTCGGCTCTGGAGAGAGAGAGAAGAGCCCATGGTACCACTCTCCTCAATAACGAAGGCCTCCAGAAGGATGTAAACAATTTAAAAGAGAAACTGGAGACAGCCGAGGCCACCCACCAAATAACCGTTACTACGAACATAGACCTGGTTCGTCGAAATGAGGTCCTTGTCGGGAAGAACGAGACGATGGTGAAGACCAATAAAAGCCTGACTGTGACGCCCCCAAAATAGGTCCAATTCATCCAACCCATTCTGAGTCGCCAAATACATGGTACAGAAAATAACTACAACTTTATTATTACAATTGTCGTGCAAAATACGACAACACATATACTGTGAGTTTAAATACAAATATTGTCATCTAGACAGTATTCATACTCAACTAAGAACTCAATATACTTATTGATACACTATTTTACAAAATAGTGAGGACTACTAAAACAATTGTCTTGAACCATCATTCCACACCCCGACTAGTACTCGCTACATTCTCGCCTCCTGAGAAGAAAATGGAACAACAAGGAAAAGGGTGAGCTCAACTAGCCCAGTAAAGAATATTATGACTAAGATAATATACAACAAATTATCGTTAGTCTTCAACAGGGAAAAAATTTAATAGAATACAATAGACAACAACTTTTAAATCAATATTCGCAGCGGAAAATAATAATTCATAGAAGAGTTACGTAGAGAATGAAATCTACGATTATCTATGAATTTAAAAGCCCATCATCAACATTTTATCCCTGTAACATCAATCAATAAATATCTTGAATCAAATAGTCATCTTTGCACTACAGGCCAAAGATATTCATCAGTTGGTCATGTTCACCTCAACACCTGTTCATCTTTGCACTACGGGCCAAAGATATTCATCAGAAATCATTAATCTTTGCACTACAGGCCAAAGATATTCAGTTATATCATCTTTTAAGACTGAGGATGATGAAAAATATTTTAAAGGAAACGAATTCAGTGAAACAAAATAATAAATATTAAGGATTCGTATTTCAACTATTCCATGTCCAAAAATACCTCATAAATAATCATAGTGGAGTAAAATTCAAGAATGATCAAAATATGGATACAATCAAAGCTAGTATCCATAATAGCTATTTTGGACAAAAAGAAGCGATTTTAATTTTCGGTGAATAGTAACTCGTGAATAGTAACTCATGAATAGTAACTCATGAATAGTAACCCCGACATGAAAAGTTCTAAATTTGATAAAAAGTTCAGATCAATACTTCGGCATAATGATATTGAAGAAAATAATATCATTTAAGAAGAAATAACATCCCTTACCTCGGAAAGACGGTACTTCTGACTGGAATTCTAGATATAGTGCTGAAGGAAACTTGCACCGTATAGCAACACTCGAAGTATCAAATGCTCACAAGAATACGCTCGATATAGAGAGAGAAATAGAGAGAAACTTGTGTTTCTGGTGTGATTTTCAATTCTAACCTAAGCACCCTATTTATAAAAAAATGCTTATAACACCAAAGTAGAAAATTTAATAAAATATTAATATAATTATACAAATTTTCTTTAGCCCACCTTTTGGTCAAAAACACCAGCCACACATGTTAATGATGTACAAAAAACGTTTTTCTCAAAATAATTAACTAAAACTCCCAAAAATCAATTATTTCGAAATTTCGGAACTTCAATAATTCATAATAAATAGCCATTTGATCAGAAAATTCGAATCTCGCAAGTTTTTATAGAAAATTCAATTCTCTACAACTTTGTAGAAGAAAGTTTTTCCAAATTCCAAATAGAAATTGACCGAAATCCACAAACGGACGATTTTATAGTATATAATAAATTTTCGGTCAAGAATTGTGTCCACCAACACACAAAACATGTGTTAAACATTTAATCCAACAAAAATACTTTTCCTCCTCATTTATTCATATATCCCACATTCATTATAAAAATATCACCATTAATATATTATTAAAATAATATATTTAAATGAATTATTTTATCAGAAAAAAATAAAATATTAATTTTCAACAATTGTCACATTAAAATTTTCTCCATCTATATCCACATAAAATTAATATTTTTCTCATCATATAAATCAATAATTAATTATACACAAATAATATTACAGAACCACAGTACTGGCAACCAGGCCGTTCCCAGGAAAGAGGGGGCTTTCCAATAAGGATCTCTCCTTACTGGCGCGCAATTAGATGACCAAACCTCTCCTTAGACAGAACTTTCTAGACATTACCAATAATGTTATCTAATAATATTATTCAGATAATATAAATTATTGTTTCGATAATAGAAAATACTGTGTAGTGACAATTATTAAAACAACAGTAATATAAAATATCAACGCAACAATTATTGAATCAATAAAATACAATATTGAACAGTAATTACTGTAACAATTATTGAGTAGTGCCTTCTTACGTAAGAATCAATAATTGGTTCAATACCGTGTGCTACTGTGCAACAACGCGTATTACTGTGTTTTAACCACCGGGTATTCCAACAGTATTAACGGTAACAACTATGCCGTTATTTATAAACAACTTATTTTTGTCGTTTTCTTCATCCAATCGCTTTCCGTTATGGGGCCCACAAAAGACTGCGCCGTCGTACGAATATTCTCCAACAGTAAGAATATTCCACGACCAAGCGAATATTCCCCGACAACAATGAATATTCTATAACCACTTGCTTATTTAAAATATTTGCGCATTTTACCCATAACTAACCACATTAATCAATTCAACCCTTACTATTTCAAAATAATAAATAGAGGAAATTCTATTTTATTAAAAAAAATTCGGGGTCTTACAACCTCCCCTCCTTATGAAATTTCGTCCTCAAAATTGACGTACGTACCTGGTGTTTCGAAAAGATGAGGATACCTCGCTTTCATTTTCGTTTCCAACACCCAGGTCATTTCTTCAATAGCATGGTTCCTCCACAAAACTTTGACTTGTGGTATGACCTTTGTGCGTAGGACATTCTCCTTTCTATCCAAGATCTTGTCAGGTACCTCTTCGTACGTTAAGTCTTCGACTATCTCGTTCGGTTCTAATTCAATGACGTGGTCCGGGTTGTCCACATAATTTCGTAACTTCGATACGTGAAAAACGTTATGAACATGCGTTATACTTGGCTGTAAAGCGAGTCTATAGGCCATAGTTCCTATTCAATCGAGAATTTCAAATGGACTAATAAATCGTAGGTTTGAACTTTCCTTACATTGCCAATTCTCGCTTTTGGAATAACAACTTCTTGCACTTCCTTCTTCATATTCATCAGCTCCGGTGTGTAGCTTAAGCGATTTTAATTTTATCGATAAAAGTCGATTCTAATTGTATATTCGTTATCTTCACGCAGGTTCTTGGAATCTTTAACTCTATCTCCATCTTCTGTAAGTCATACGAAATGGGTCTTTGACAATATCGTACTCGTGCCCGTATACGATCTTTTACTCAACACGTCAGCTACCACGTTCGCTTTCCCAGGATGGTATTGAATAGTGTGGTCGTAATCTTTCAACAGCTCGAGCCAACGTCGTTGCCGCATATTGAGTTTCTTTTGGGTGAAGAAATATTTGAGGTTTTTATGGTCTGAATATATCTCCACTTTCTCCCCATATAGATAGTGCCTCCAGAACTTTAGCACGAAAACGACTGCTGCCAACTCTAGATCATGAGTAGGATAATTCCTCTCATATTCTTTAAGTTGTCGCGAGGCATAGGCTATGACTTTCCCACGTTGCATGAGAACACATCCTAACCCTTTGCCTAAAGCATCGCTGTAGATAACAAATCCATCCGAACCAGATGGTATTGTCAGAACAGGTGCCGAAATGAGTCTCCTCTTAAGCTCTTGGAAACTCTTCTCGCATTCTTCGCTCCATACGAATTTGATATCCTTCCGAGTCAGCTGGGTTAACGGGGTAGCGATTCGAGAAAACCCTTCTACGAATCTTCGATAATAACCAGCTAAGCCTAGAAAGCTATGTATTTCGATTACTGACTTAGGTTGCTCTCAACTGTGACTCATATCCCAATCTTGGATAGCACGTCACAATGACACCTATCAGTTTACTACCGCACGAATATGGCGTCCCCTACGGAGAGTCTGGCTTCAATGCATTCCACAAAGGAAGTCACCAGATAGAGGCTCGGCTATCAATTTCTATAGTTAGGTTTTTAACTCCTGAAGTTCAATAGGAGCTATTCAATATGAGATTTTAGAAATGGGTTTTGTACCGGGTTCAAAGTCGATACAAAATTCAATATCACGCTCTGGGAGTAAGCCAAGAAATTCTTCAGGAAATACGTCAAAAATTTTACTAACAACAGAAATATCACTCAAATCTGACGTATTTTTGTTCAAGTCCATGACATGGGCTAAGAAAGTTTGACATCCATTTTTCAATAAACGAATGACTTTACGGCTTGATATGAAAGAGTTTGACTTCAATGGTTTGGTTGCTTGAATTTGAATAACAGGTTGCTTAGGAATATGAAAACTAACAACCTTACGAAAGCAATCAATTTTGGCATGATGAGTAGTTAACCAATCAATTTCTAAAATCACATCAAAAGCAAGTATCTTTAAAGAGATAAGATCAACAGGTAATGTGATGGTGCCAACTTGGATCAAACAAGATTTATAAACAGTGGATGCAACGAAAGTTTTTCCTAATGGAGTTTCAACAGATAAGTCAAAGTCTAATTTTCTCCGGAGTCAAGTTTAAACGTTGAGTATAAGTATGAGAGATAAATGAATGGGTAGAACCGGTATCTAATAAGGTATAGACTTCGCAAAAAATTATAATTAACTAACCCGTGCTAACTTCGTTCGGGTTCCTCGCATTCTGACCAGTCACAAAAAACGCTCTTCCAGGAACCGTTGACTTTGACTTTTCTGGGACAACTTTTTGAGTCACCACCCCCGTTGGACTTGGTTTCGCTACAGTACAATCTCGAGCGATATGTCCTTCCTTTCCACAGTTATAACATACCTTAAACTGTTGTGGACAGTTTGGGCTGATATGTCCCTCTTTTTCACATTTATAGCATATGACCGGTGGTCGATCTCCTCCCTTGGAACCAGTTGCTGCTGGTGCTGACGTCTTCGTATTGTCATTGTTGAATCTCCTCTTTTTAAAATCTCCTCCCGACTCGCTTTTTCTATATTCATGGCCACAATTACCACTTGAGTGGTTGCCGTTCTTGTCCGTATTTTTCTTTCTCCGCTGGTTATCATTGTTCTGATGACTGTTGTCACCGCTATGATCCTGGTTGTGGTCCCTCGGTTGACCATACTCGTTATCTCGCTCTAACAATTGAGCCCTGCTGACAACATCTGAATAGAGAGAAAATTTATGAGAAATGAGATATTGACGTATGTCGGGTTTCAAACCTCTCAGAAACATCCGTGTCATACGTTCCTCATTCTCCACCAAATGAGGTGCAAACCTGGACAACTCTGCAAACTTCGCCTCGTACTGGGACACCGTCATGTTATTCTGCTCCAGTCTAATAAACTCTACCTCCTTCATATGACGAACACTTTCAGGAAAGTATTTGTCATTGAACAGTTTCTGAAATGTCTCCCAAGACATGCTGAGTGCGGCTGGATGGGTACGTTTCACAGACTCCCACCAGTAGTCTGCCTCGCCACGAAACATAAAGGTGGCGAATGGAACCTTCTGTTCCTCCGTGCATCCCAAGACATCAAATATCTTAGTAATTTGCTTGACCCATGTCTCCGCTTTAATCGGATCTGGCTTTCCCCAGAATTCTGGTGGTCCCAACTCTTTGAACTGCTTGGCTGTGACAAGCCGCACATTGCTATCATTTCCACCCGTATTCTGTACACGAGTCTCCCTCGTCTGATTTTGCATGAACTGCAAAAAGCTTCTAAACATCTCATCGTTCATCGTCTGCTCAGTGGTGTTGTTCACAGGAGGAACATTGCCAGCCTGTTGCAAGTTCTCCTCGTTGGTGAGTACAGGTGTCTCCACGGTTTCATTTACTCCACTGTTAACATTCTCAGTCGACATTCTCAAATACTGCCATAAAACAAGGGTTAATTTAACAAATTAACAAATCACATAATATCCCTATATTATGACCGACCAACAAATAAGCTTAGGTAGGACACACTAGAGAAGGATTTACTCGTCTCTCCCCTCCTAGTTCTATTCCCCGATCTCCGCCAGAGATCATATCCCTAAGCTCTGATACCAACTATGACGCCCCCAAAATAGGTCCAATTCATCCAACCCATTCTGAGTCGCCAAATACATGGTACAGAAAATAACTACAACTTTATTATTACAATTGTCGTGCAAAATACGACAACACATATACTGTGAGTTTAAATACAAATATTGTCATCTAGACAGTATTCATACTCAACTAAGAACTCATTATACTTATTGATACACTATTTTACAAAATAGTGAGGACTACTAAAACAATTGTCTTGAACCATCATTCCACACCCCGACTAGTACTCGTTACATTCTCGCCTCCTGAGAAGAAAATGGAACAACAAGGAAAAGGGTGAGCTCAACTAGCCCAGTAAAGAATATTATGACTAAGATAATATACAACAAATTATCGTTAGTCTTCAACAGGGAAAAAATTTAATAGAATACAATAGACAACAACTTTTAAATCAATATTCGCAGCGAAAAATAATAATTCATAGAAGAGTTACGTAGAGAATGAAATCTACGATTATCTATGAATTTAAAAGTCCATCATCAACATTTTATCCCTGTAACATCAATCAATAAATATCTTGAATCAAATAGTCATCTTTGCACTACAGGCCAAAGATATTCATCAGTTGGTCATGTTCACCTCAACACCTGTTCATCTTTGCACTACGGGCCAAAGATATTCATCAGAAATCATTAATCTTTGCACTACAGGCCAAAAATATTCAGTTATATCATCTTTTAAGACTGAGGATGATGAAAAATATTTTAAAGGAAACGAATTCAGTGAAACAAAATAATAAATATTAAGGATTCGTATTTCAACTATTCCATGTCCAAAAATACCTCATAAATAATCATAGTGGAGTAAAATTCAAGAATGATCAAAACATGGATACAATCAAAACTAGTATCCATAATAGATATTTTGGACAAAAAGAAGCAATTTCATTTTTCGGTGAATAGTAACTTGTGAATAGTAACTCGTGAATAGTAACTCATGAATAGTAACTCATGAATAGTAACCCCGACATGAAAAGTTCCAAATTTGATACAAAGTTCAGATCAATACTTCGGCATAATGATATTGAAGAAAATAATATCATTTAAGAAGAAATAACATCCCTTACCTCGGAAAGACGGTACTTCTGACTGGAATACTAGATATAGTGCTGAAGGAAACTTGCACCGTATAGCAACACTCGAAGTATCAAATACTCACAAGAATATGCTCGATATAGAGAGAGAAATAGAGAGAAACTTGTGTTTCTGGTGTGATTTTCAATTCTAACCTAAGCACCCTATTTATAGAAAAATGCTTAGAACACCAAAGTAGAAAATTTAATAAAATATTAATATAATTATACAAATTTTCTTTAGCCCACCTTTTGGTCAAAAACACCAGCCACACATGTTAATGATGTACAAAAAACGTTTTTCTCTAAATAATTAACTAAAACTCCCAAAAATCAATTATTTTAGAATTTCGAAACTTCAATAATTCATAATAAATAGCCCTTTGATCAAAAAATTCGAATCCCGCGAGTTTTTATAGAAAATTCAATTCTCTACAACTTTGTAGAAGAAAGTTTTTCCAAATTCCAAACAGAAATTGACCGAAATCCATAAACGGATGATTTTACAGTCTATAATAAATTTTCGGTCAAGAATTGTGTCCACCAACACACAAAACATGTGTTAAACATTTAATCCAACAAAAATACTTTTTCTCCTCATTTATTCATATATCCCACATTCATTATAAAAATATCACCATTAATATATTATTAAAATAATATATTTAAATGAATTATTTTATCAGAAAAAAATAAAATATTAATTTTCAACAATTGTCACATTAAAATTTTCTCCATCTATATCCACATAAAATCAATATTTTTCTCATCATATAAATCAATAATTAATTATACACAAATAATATTACAGAACCACAGTACTGGCAACCAGGCCGTTCCCAGGAAAGAGGGGGCTTTCCAATAAGGATCTCTCCTTACTGGCGCGCAATTAGATGACCAAACCTCTCCTTAGACAGAACTTTCTAGACATTACCAATAATGTTATCTAATAATATTATTCAGATAATATAAATTATTGTTTCGATAATAGAAAATACTGTGTAGTGACAATTATTAAAACAACAGTAATATAAAATATCAACGCAACAATTATTGAATCAATAAAATACAATATTGAACAGTAATTACTGTAACAATTATTGAGTAGTGCCTTCTTACGTAAGAATCAATAATTGGTTCAATACCGTGTGCTACTGTGCAACAACGCGTATTACTGTGTTTTAACCACCGGGTATTCCAACAGTATTAACGGTAACAACTATGCCGTTATTTATAAACAACTTATTTATGTCGTTTTCTTCATCCAATCGCTTTCCGTTATGGGGCCCACAAAAGACTGCGCCGTCGTACGAATATTCTCCAACAGTAAGAATATTCCACGACCAAGCGAATATTCCCCGACAGCAATGAATATTCTATAACCACTTGCTTATTTAAAATATTTGCGCATTTTACCCATAACTAACCACATTAATCAATTCAACCCTTACTATTTCAAAATAATAAATAGAGGAAATTCTATTTTATTAAAAAAAATTCGGGGTCTTACACTGACGGTGCAAGTACATGAACTCGAAGCTAGGGATTTAAGACATCTGAAGGAACGGGCAAAACTCGAAGAGGAGCTTCGAGAACTTCGTACTTTGAGAGATTTGGGTCCCCCTCTGACTGGCGATCTTCGGAGAGAAGTTTAACAAGAGTACTGAAAATCATCCGAGTTGAACGAGGAGATCGTCCAAATGTTCTCGGATGGATACGACGAATGCCGAAGCAAAGACAAGGCAAGACTTGTTGCTGCCAAGGTTGACCCGACCATTCTGGACTCTTCGGAAGACGAAGCTGATCCCTGAAGATGATTCTCTTTTCCCTTAGCTGTAGGATTCTTGTAAAGCTTCTATCGTTTTGTAAACAGTATTATGTAAATGAAATATCAGTATAATTCCTTATGACTTCGGTGTTTTTATTGTTTATCAGCACTTCAATATCGATTCAATATTAAAAAATGTACAAGCTCCTTCATGGACTTAACTTAAAATGTTAATCAACAACTAGGCAAGTCGTATAACAGATAAGATAAAGTTAAAGAATGTGGCCTTCCGAACTCAACACTTAGAAAAAATTAGGTAATAATAACAAAGTAAAGGAATAATTATTCGTTACCAAAGTGTGAGGTAGATGCCGTGAGGGGTCAGATGAAGTCTGAATGATGACACTTGCCTACCACGAAGGGCTTGATAAGGTATGAAGGTCGACAATTGTCTACCACGCAGGGCCTGACAACGTCTTAAGGATGACATTTGCCTACCACGAAGGGCCTGACAAGGTCTTTAGGACCACCTGCCGATGAGGCTACCATCGAATGGTCAGCGAGTCCACCTGAACCTCCTTACACCAATGACGTTTGCCTACCACGAAGGGCCTGACAAACTCATGAGGACCACCTGCCGATGAGGCTACCATCGAATGGTCAGCGAGTCCACCCGAACCTCCTTACTCCGATGACGTTCGCCTACCACGCAGGGCCTGACGAACTCATAAGGATGACACTTGCCTACCACGAAGAGCCTGACAAGGTCTAAGGATCGACAATTGCCTACCACGAAGGGCCTGACAACGTCTTAAGGATGACACTTGCCTACCACGAAGGGCCTGACAAGTTCATAAGGACCTCATGCCGATGAGGCTACCATCGAATGGTCAGCGAGTCCACCCGAACCTCCTTACACCAATGACGCTTGCCTACCACGAAGGGCCTGACAAACTCAAAAGGACCTCCTGCCGATTAGGCTACCATCGAATGGTCAGCGAGTCCACCCGAACCTCCTTACTCCGATGACGTTAACAGCAATGAAGACAAGATTTGCTTGAAAAGAAAGGAATTTTTATTGATGATGACTTAAAACCATTTACAGACTTTCGGTGTACTGACATTGTAGCTACTGAAAATACTTTCGAAGCCTGCCTGCATGCCAAGTATTCTTGATCTCTGATCCGTCCAAAGCCCTCAATCGATAAGTCCCCAGCTTCGATACTTCTATGACTTCATATGGCCCTTCCCAATTCGGCATCAGCTTTCCCAAATTCTGGGGCGTGGATGCTTCGACATCTCTGAGAACGAAATCCCCTACCTCGAACCTGCGAAGCTTTACCCCCTTGTTATAATGCTTAGCTACTCTTCGCTGATAGGCTGCAAGTTTGACCAAAGTCATTTCTCTGACTTCTTCAAGTAGATCAAGATTGGCTTTCAGCCCTTCATCATTGTATATTTCTCTGAACTGGCCAACTCGAAGACTTGGAGATCCAATTTCAATTGGGACTAAGGCATCAGTACCATAGGCCAGTCTGAAGGGTGAATCCCCCGGTGTGGTCCTCGGAGTGGTCCGATAGGCCCATAACACGCTGAGCAGCTCTTCTAGCCATCTTCCTTTAGCTTCGTCCAATCTGCGCTTGATCCCATTCAGCAGCGTTCTGTTGGTCACTTCGACTTGTCCATTAGACTAAGGATGAGCTACCGAAGTCTTTCTATACTGGACCCCCAGTTCTTTCAAAAATGCTTCAAATTTTGATCCCACGAACTGACGTCCATTGTCTGAAATCACCACCTTAGGAATTTCGAACCGAAATACTACCGACTCCTTGATGAACTTTAAGCATTCCTGTTCCGTTATTAACTTGAGCGGTTTTGCTTCTACCCACTTGGTCATGTAGTCGATGGCAACGATAACAAAGCTGACCTGACCTTTTGCTTTTGGTAGCGGACCAGGTATATCCACCCCCCAGACAACGAAGGGAATGGGAGATAAGATCGAGTATAACTCTTCTGGTGGCTGATGTGGGATTGGACTGTTGAGTTGACACTTCTCGCACTTCTTGACGTATTCAGTCGCTTCTTTGAAGATGGTAGGCCAATAGTATCCCTGACGAAGTACTTTGTAGGCTAATGACTTAGCAGCCATATGGTCGCCACAGATGCCCTCGTGAACTTCTCGAAGAGCATAATCAGCTTCGGACGGAGTCAAACACTTTAACAGTGGAGACGAGAAAGCTCTTCGAAACAGATCTCCATCTATCAGAACGAAATTAACACTCTTGTACTTGATTTTCTTGGCCAGCATCTGATCCGAAGGTAGAACGCCATCTGCCAGATACTCTAGATATGGAGTCAGCCAGCAGTTGGTTCGGTCAACGCACATTACCGATTCATGATGAACACTAGGATGTTACAAAATTTCCAAGTAAACCGACCCATCAAAAACGTTAACATCCGTAGTGGCTAATTTGGAGAGTGCATCAGCAATGGAATTGTCGTCACGTTCGACCCCCTGAAACTCGTAGAACTGGAAATACTGAAGCCGTTCTTTCAATTCCGCCAAATACTTGATCATTCTATGACCTCGGGCTTCGTATTCCCCGGAGACTTATTTAACGACTAACTGAGAGTCGCTGAAGATAACTATTCTTTGCACTTCGAGACTCTTAGCTAGTCGCAAACCCGCCAACACTGCTTCGTACTCTGCTTCATTGTTCGTCGCTTTAAACTGAAATCTGATGGCCTGTTGCACCTTGAACCCCTCCGGGCTGGTCAGAATAATCCCTGCTCCGCTGACGTCCGCGGTAGAAGACCCATCTGCGTACAGTGTCCACGAACTCTGCTCCTGCTGAAGAACCGCAACTATGCTGTTAGATCCTCCCGCTTCTGCTACAGCTTCATCAGCTTCAGAAAACGAACACTCGACCACAAAATCAGCCAAGGCATGCCCCTTGATGGCAGTTCGGGGATGATATTCAACGAAGAACTGAGATAACTCCATCGTCCATGCAGCTAATCTCCCCGATACCTCAGGTTTGCCCATAATTTTCTTCAAAGGCTGATCTGTGTAGACTATTACCAACCTACCCTGGAAGTATTGCCTAAGCTTTCGACTAGCAGTTATTAAAGCAAAAGCAAACTTTTTAATATTTGGGTACCTTGTTTCGGTATCCCGAAGGTCATGGCTTACATAATAAATCGGGTGCTGCTTACCCCCAATTTCTCGTACCAAAACTGCTCCTACTGCCAACAAACTAGCTGCTAAGTACAAATATAAAGGCTCAACAGGAGCGGGCTTCACCAACAAAGGCGCCGAAGATAATTAGGACTTGATGTTCTGAAAGGCGTCTTCGTATTCCGAAGTCCATTAGAACGTCTTGGCATTCTTTGGCCCTTTCAACGTGTCAAAAAACGGCAAACACCTTTCTGCCGACTTGGACATAAACCTCCTCAACGCTGCAATCCTTCCAGTCAGACGCTGAACATCTTTAAATGACTGACGAGTCTTCATGTTCAGGATCGCTTAAATCTTTTCTGGATTGGCTTCAATTCCCCTCTGACTGACCAGATATTCTAGAAATTTGCCAGCTCCTAATCCGAAGGTGCACTTGGCAGGATTCAGTCTCAGCTTGTGATGACGGACTGTCTGAAAGCATTCCTCCAGGTCATCCAGATGTTTGTGCACCAACATGCTCTTAACAATCATGTCATCCACATATACTTCTATATTCTTGCCCAACTGACGCCTGAAGACATAGTTCATCATCCTCTGGTAAGTGGCCCCGGCGTTGATGAGGCCGAAGGTCATTTTCTTGTAGGTATATACCGAACGATGCGTAATGAACGCCGTCTTCGGTATATCCTCTTTACACATGGAGATTTGATGATAGCCAGAGAATGCATCCATGAAGCTCAACAAGGCATACCCTGAAGTTGCATCGATGAGCTGGTCAATGTGGGGTAAAGGGTAGAAATCCTTTGGACAGGCTTTATTCAGATCCGTATAGTCGATGCAAACTCACCATTTCCCATTCTGCTTCTGGACCAGCACCACGTTTTCCATCCACTGCGGATAGTCTCGCAATTTCTTCATCGATGATTCTTTGACGCTCAGGCGCAAATATCCTCCTCTTCTGCCGAACTGGCTTCTTCGACGGGTCCACTTCTAAACGATGTTCTGCGATATCCCTGCTCACTCCCGGCATATCTTGAGGCTCCTAGGCGAAGATGTCAACATAACACTGCAGGAGTTCAATGAGGCTTGTCCTGAGAGGTTCTGGTAGACCCGAACCTATTTTCACCATCTTGTTGGCCTTGCCCGGGATGAGCTCTATCTCTTCTGTCTCTTCGGCCGGCATGACCAACGGTTCTGAGCTGCTTTCCGTGAAGGGTTCGATCTCTATTGCCATGGTCTGTTTTTGCTTCGATACCCACACTCCTGAAGTGATCACGGCATTTCTATAGCACCTTCTGGCCAGATCCAGATCTCCTTTTACCTCCCCAACCCCATGAGCCGTAGGAAATTTGATTTTGAAATGAGGGGTAGAGGTTACAGCTTGTAAAGCAGTTAAAGTGGGCCTCCCCAAAATAGCATTATAAGCGGAATCTACATGTACAACATAAAACTTGCAAATAATTTCTACCTGTTGGGGGGCCGTTCCGAAGATAATCGGCAGTTCAATGGTTCCAGCCACTTTGACCGGATCGTTGCTGAAGCCATATAAAGGGGCCTCCTGCCCGATCTCCATCTTCTGTCCATCGAGATGCATCCTCTGATAAGCATTAGCATATAAGATATCCACAGAAGATCCATTGTCGATCATCATACGCTTCATATCCACCGAACCCACTTGTGCTGTCACGACCAATGATCCCTCGTGCGGTTCGATTGTTTCCGAAGGGTAATCCTCATCTGTAAAGGAAATTACCGTACCCAGGAATGGTCTGTCAGTCTTCGAGAAGGTGCCCGCCACTGACATGACCGAATCCAGATAGCTTCAGCGCTTCTTCCCAACAAGCTTGCCCGAAGTACCCCGAGTGATGACATCTATCACTTGCCTTGCGGACAGTTCAGGAGCGGGAAACACTTGCTGAACTGGTTGGGCTGCCTGAACGGGTCCTCTATTTTGCTGCTGGTTTGTTCGAGCGGCCACATAATGAACTAAAGCCCCATCTTGCACCTTTCTCTCGATAAAATCTTTCAAACTAGCACAGTCGTTCGTATCGTGACCCGAGCCTTGATGATAGTCACAATACTTACGAGAATTTCCTTTCCCGGGCCTAATGTTGTCTCGAGGTGGCTCGAAAATAGGTTGGTTCTTAATCCGCTCCAAGATAACAGCCCTGTCAGCATTGAGTGCAGTATAGGTCCTGTTTACACTCTGAGCGGGAGCGAACGAGCGTTCTCCACCCTGCCTCCAATTATTATTGTTGTATTTCTTTGATTTACCGTCGCGACGGCCTCTATCTCCTTCATTCCTACTCTGGTCCCTCTATGTTCTGTCCCGATCTGTCTCCTTAAGCCGATCTGAAGAAGGGCGCTTGAGGCTATTCATGGCTTCTTCTACCACAATATAACCTTCCGCTTTGTCGAAGGCTTCTGCAAGACTCTTCGGGTGGTGAAACATCAACTTCTTCACCAACTTTTCTGATTTGACCAGATCTAACCCATTCTGAAACAGTCCCACAGCTTGTAGATCATTCAGGTCTGTCACTTGGCCGACTGCTTCACAGAATCGCTTCACATACTGGCCCAAAGACTCATTCGAGAACTGCCGAACCTGAGCCAGTGAGCCTGTTGGTTTCCCTCTTCTTCTGTTGCTCCCGAAGCAGGCGTGGAACTTATTGCACATATCCTCCCAGGATGAAATCGAATCCGAAGGCAAAGTCCCTATCCATTGCCTGGCATCCTTTCGAAGTGTCGTGACGAAAGTATGACATTTAGCAGCATCGCTAAAGTCATAATAATCCATCAGTCGGTCGAACGCTTGGCTATGGTCATAGGGATCCCCCGATCCGTCATAACTTTCAATGTGAGGCAACCTCTTGGTGGGGTCAGCTTTCTCTCTCAGAATCTCCGCGGAAAAAGGGGATGTCTTCTTTCCCGAAGTATCTTTTACCTTCTGCACCTCGACAAGCTGCCTACGAAGCTCCTTCACCTCTTTCACCAGATACTCCACGCCCTCGGGTTGGGACGATGCTTCTTTTTCCGGTAACCCCTCCCTCTTCTGAGTGGACCGATTCCTTACAATAGAATCCCCAACTTTCGAGGGGCTTTTGTGACGATGATGGTCGACAGAGCGGAGTGCCCTCGGTGGACTTTCGGGTGTACAGGGTAGATCTGCTTCGTCTCAATACCCGGCTGCCGCGGTGGGAATGCGCAACAACGAGCGCCTTCTTAGTATTCTCCAGAGTACGATCCCTGGATCGACCTCTTCGTTCGCTTCGACCTTGTTCCTTAGAACCGACAGGGTGATGTGTCCTCTTCGATCTTTGAGGAGTAGGGCTTCTGGGCCTTCTTCTTTCCCGAGGTCGATCCTGAGATTCACGTCCGGAATGAACAGGTTCTTTCCCACTCCGATGCCCCCGTTCTTCATATTGGACATAGCTGGAAGCTTCGTCCCTCAACTCTGCCATTTGGGACATCTGCTCAGCTATATCCCGCCGTTGCTTCATAAGCGCCTCCATGGCCCTATCAGCTTCATCTGCCATCTTAGCCAAGCGGGCAGCCTTTTCGTCTTGGTCGTCCCGGTATCGAGTTCTAGGCGAGGTGCCTTCTACTCGTTTCCGGCCATGACCGGACCCTTTCTCTGCTGTAAAAACTAGATGTCGCTTGGCTTTGCTCACAGGTCTCGGACGAGAATCTCCATGCGATCGTTTGGACGCCGTGCTGGCATGAACACTTAGTGTAGGTCCCAAACGGTCCTTGACAGATACTCGTGGTAATGATTCACTGGCAGCCATCGGTTGCCCCTCCGGCGTAGGTGTCCTACTCTTCCCCATGAACACCGTCGTAGAACGAACACAGTTTGTGATTGAAAAATACTCAGGACACTAGAACTCAGCCCTCCTTCTAGCACCAATATTAACGCCAAGATCTTCTCCCACGTCCCAATCACGTAAGACGCTATGATCCTGCACAGTTCAACAAGTCAACACCAGAAGCTTGACGGCCTGACCGTCGGGGGATAGCTCTGGCGTGAGAGTCAGCACAGGCGATCACAAGGTTAACAATGGAGGAAAATATTGACTAGTGTCTGAGTGTGTGTGAAAATGATAATGTGTTGTGTTTTGTTACCTCTTTTCCTTTTGTGATCCTTGCCCCATACGTCCCCAAGACCCGGTTTACTGTGCCACCCACTATCTCCTGACACCTCCTCTCAACCCCGGTCATCTCAGCCGAAAGTGTACAGCTTATTTTCCTACCTGCTACCACTGTTACCTCCCGCCGGCAATCGGAGTCCCATCCTCATTAATGCCATACAGAAAGGTGGCAGACATAACAGTCAACTGCTACCTTTTGTGATGATTACTGGTCAAAGATAGGATAAGTAACACCTTACGTATTGGACCAACCCAGTGACTAAGCCTAATATTATAGTCAAGTAACGACGTCCAAGTCGTTTGTCCCAATATGGCAAAAGTGACATAGTCCAACGGATAAGTCCATTCGGCCCGGTCCAGTATGAAAAGTATTATGGCCCAACAGATATGATGAACCGAGTATTTAAGGAATATTTGGATCAATTTGTTGTTGTCTTTATTGATGACATCCTCATATACTCCAAAAGTCGTGAAGATCATGAGCACCATTTGAAGCTGGTACTTCAAAGGCTTCGTGAAAATAAACTATATGCCTAGTTGAAGAAATGTGAGTTTTGACTTGAGGAAGTAGCATTCCTTGGGCACGTAGTGTCAAAACATGAGTATCTGTTGACCCAGCGAAGATTGAAGCAATATAAAGTTAGGAGCAACCGAAGTAGGTGACCGAAGTACGTATCTTTCTGGGTTTAGCTGGTTATTATCGGAGATTTATGGAAGAATTTTCTCGAATCGCTACTCCGTTAACTTAGCTGACTCGAAAAGATACAAAATTCTTATGGAGCGAGGAATGCGAAAAGAGTTTCCAAGAGCTTAAGAGGAGACTCATTTCGGCACATGTTCTGACTATACCGTCTGGTTCGGATAAATTTGTTATCTACAACGATGCTTCAGGCAAAGGGTTAGGATGTGTTCTCATGCAACATGGGAAAGTCATAGCCTATGCCTCGCGACAACTCAAAGAATATGAGAGGAATTATCCTACTTATGATCTGGAGTTGGCAGCAGTCGTTTTCGCATTAAAAATTTGGAGACACTATCTATATGGGGAGAAAGTGGAGATATATTCGGATCATAAAAGCCTCAAATATTTCTTCACCCCAAAAGAACTCAACATGCGGCAACGACATTGGCTCGAGCTGTTGAAAGATTATGACCATACCATTCAATACCATCCTGAAAAAGCGAACGTGGTAGCTGACGTGTTGAGTAGAAGATCATATGCGGGGACGAAGTGCGATGCTGTCAACACAAAGGCCCATTTTGTGTAATTTACAAAAGATGAATATAGAGTTCAAGACTCAGGGGGCCCATGCGATGATGTCAAGTATACGCATAGAACCAACTTTAATCGATAAAGTTAAAGCTGTTCAAGCTACGGACCTAGAGTTGATGAGTATGAAGAAGAAAGTGCAAGAAGGTGATATCCCAGAAGCAAGAATCGATGAAGAAGGAATACTTCGAGTCCACTCCAGACTTTGTGTTCCTAACGACTCTGATTTGAAGTACAAAATCATGATGGAGGCACACAACACACCGTTTGTAATTCACCCTAGAAGTACCAAAATGTATCGTGATCTTTGACATACATTTTGGTGGAGCAATATGAAGAGAGAGATCGTGAAGTTTATCTCGAGGTGTTTAACTTGTCAACGTGTAAAGGCGGAGCATCAAGTGCCAAAGGGTCCATTGCAACCACTAGAGATTCCAAAATGGAAGTGGGAACACATTACCATGGATTTCGTTATAGGTCTTCCCAAGGTTTCTCAAGGCATAGATGCGATTTGGGTTATTGTTGATAGATTAACTAAGTCTGCTCATTTCTTGCCGATACGGGAGACTTATTCCCTTAAACAACTTGCTCATATGTACATAAATGAGATTGTGAGATTGCATGGCATGCCAATATCCATAGTTTCGGATCGCGACCCAAGATTCACTTCACGATTTTGGGTTAGCTTGCAGAAAGCTATAGGCACGGATTTACAATTCAGTTCGGCATACCATCCTCAAACGGACGGACAATCAGAGAGGACTATTTAAATGCTTGAAGATCTATTAAGACTCTGTGTTCTAGACTTCAAAGGGAGTTGGGATAAGTATTTATCATTGGTGGAATTCTCCTACAACAACAGTCATCAGGCAAGTATAGGTGTGGCTCCATTCGAAGCATTGTATGGACGAAAGTGTCACTCTCCAGTATGTTGGGATGAGGTGGGTGAAGCAATATTGTTGGGACCAGAGTTAGTACGTATGACTACAGAAAAGATCCAAATGATTTGACAACGTATACAAATGGCACATGATCGACAAAAGAGTTATGCAGATCTTCATCGAAAGGATGCAGAATTTAATATTGGGGATCATGTATTGTTGCGTGTTGCTCCATGGAAGGGAGTTACAAGATTTTAGAAGAGAGGAAAGCTCAATCCACGATTTATTGGTCCATTTCAGATTCTTAACCGAGTAGGAAATGTGGCCTATAGACTCGCGTTACCTCCAAGAATGTCTCGTGTTCATAATATTTTTTACATATCTGTGCTTCGTAAATATGTGAAGGACTCGAACTACATTATTGAGTTAGAACCAGACGAGATAGCAGAAGACTTAACATACGAGGAGGTACCTGTCAAGATATTGGATAGGAAGGAGCATGTCCTACGCACAAAGGTTATACCACAAGTCAAAGTTTTGTGGAGGAACCATGCTATTGGGGAAATGACCTGGGAGTTGGAAACGGAAATGAAAGCGAGGTATCCTCACCTTTTCGAAACACCAGGTACGTACGTTAATTTCAAGGACGAAATTTCATAAGGATGGGATGTTGTAAGACCCCAACTTTTTATAAATGAAATTGAATTTCCTCTATTTATTATTTTGAAATAGTAAGGGTTGATTTGATTAATGTGGTTAGCTATGGGTAAAATGCGCAAATATTTTAAAGAAGCAAGTGGTTATAAAATATTCATTGTTGTCGGGAAATATTCGTTTGGTCGTGGAATATTCTTGCTGTCGGGGAATATTTGTACGACGGCGCAGCCTTATGTGAGCCCCATAACGGAAAGCGATTGGATGAAGAAAATGACAAGTATGAGTTTTTATAAATAACGGCGTAGTTATTACCGTTAACACTGTTGGAATACTCGGTGGTTAAAACACAGTAATACGCGGTGTTGCACAGTAGTACACGGTATTTCACCAATTATTGATTCTTACGCAAGAAGGCACTACTCAATAATTGTTACAGCATTTACTGTTCAATATTTTATTTTATTGATTTAATAATTACTACGTTAATATTTTATATTATTGTTGTTTCAATAATTGTCACTACACAGTATTTCTCATTATCAGATCAATAATTCATATTAATTGAATAATATTATTAGATAGCATTATTGGCAATGTCTAAGAAAGTTCTGTCTAGGAGAAGTTATTTAATTGCGCGCCAGTAAGGAGAAATCCTTACCGGAAGGCCCACTCTTTCCTGGGAACGACCTGGTTGTCATTATTGTGGTTCTATAATATTATTTGTGAATAATTAATTATTGATTTATATGATAAGAAAAATATTTATTTATGTGGATATAAATGGAGGAATTTTTAGAAAAGTGATAATTGTTGAATATTGATATTTTATCTTTTCTGATAAAATAATTCATAATGGTGATATGTTTACAATGAATGCGTGATATATGAATAAATGAAGATAAAGAGTATTTTTGTTACAATAAATGCTAAAACCATGTTAAACATGTTGGTGGACCCCATTTTTGACTGAAATTTGATTATAAACTGCAAAATCATCCGTATGTGGATTTCGGTCAATTTCTGTTTAGAATTTAAAAAAACTTAAAGCTACAAAGTTGTAGAAAATTGAATTTCCTATGGCATGGACATAAGATTTGAATTTTTCTGATAAAAGGTCTATTTATTATGAATTATTGAAGTTCCGGAATAACTGATTTTTGAAGTTTTAAATATTTTAAAAAAAAACATTTTTTCCATTTTGGTGGGCCCTATATGTGTTGTAAATGTGTTGAAATCAGATTTTCTAGAGGTGGGCGTGAATTTTTTTTAAATATATTAATATTTTATTAAATTTTCTACTTCGGTGTTCTAAGTATTTTCCTATAAATAGGTGCTTAGGTTAGAATTGAAAATCACACCAGAATCTGAAGTTTTCTCTCTCTATATTATCGAGCATATTTTTGTGAGTATTTTGATACTTTGAGTGTTGCTATACGGTGCAAGTTCCTTCAGCATTATTGTGACGCCCCCAAAATAGGACCATTCCACCCAACCCATTCTGAATCGCCAAATACATGATACAGAAAACAACTACAACTTTATTATTACAATTGTCGTGCAAAATACGACAACACATATATTGTGAGTTTAAATACAAATATATACCAACTGTGACTCTCATCCCAACCTTTGATAGAACGTCACAATGGCACTTTACATAAAGGTACAGTCAATAACTGTTTTAGAAAATATAATCTTTGAAAAATGCTCAAGAACCTTCGTACATGGGAGGCCATGCATCTAAGTTATAATAGATATCATATGACTGGAGAATTATCCTTGGATAGAGCCCAAAGTAAAACGAGAAGATTACTATCATGTTCTTTCTAATAGTGAGTCTTCTCTTTACATATAATTATCTCCATTGTCTCCAATTGAGAATTATATTTCAACCAAACTCCAAGATTATATAGGTAGTGCTCGTAGATATACTCAACAAGTGGATGTGCACAACCCTGTCTTATGATAACACGAAGTTGTATATCATTATACATCTTTTATGATAGTGGCAAAACACCCTTCCAAAGTTGGGTTCGCCTCATCCTATTTGATTAACCAAATATAACTATTAAATGGCGTATAAAATACAACACACTTATCTAAAGTTCTCAATAAAATTATTTTTATACTGTTTTAGGGGAAACCTCAATAGATATCGACCACCGTTCTATTCCCCTGTTACCCCCGCTCGACCCAGCTATACTCTTATCACCTGAAAAGAATTGTGAAATAAAAGGGTGAGCACAACTAGCCCAGTAAAGAATATCATGACTAAAGATAATTAAATTATCAATAGCCTTCGTCAGTAATGAATCAGAGATTTAGAACATATGGTAGATGAATAAAATTTTCAACCATAGTTACAGCGGAATGAGCGATCCATTAGAAGAGTCAAATAGACCATAAAATTTATTATCTTCTCCATGTTAAAAGTCCACTAATAATATTTTATCCCAGTAACATCAATCAGCAGTTCCTGTCCACAATCATGTGAATAACTCATAATCATAATTGTGGTTCTAAATTCCTCTTCGCACCCAAGACGAAGATAATTTTCATCACATGTCTTTACCTGAAACATCAAAGATCATGGTTATACCAAATCACAGTTCCTATTCATAATCATACTAATAAATTCATCTTTGCACTATGGGCCAAAGATATTCATCAACAATTCATATTTGCACTACAGGCCAAAGATATTCAACAACAGGTCATCTTTGCACTACAGACCAAAGATATTAATATCTCAAAGAAATATATAATCATTTCAGAATTTATATAAACAATAATTATAACCATGTTGATCAATTCACCTTTGCACTTAAGTTAAAGATATTCAATTATAAATTCAATGGTCATGATCATACTAGTTAACAATTCCTCTTTGCACTACTAGCCAAAGAGAACCCATAGTCATGATCATACCAATAATCTACCCTCTTTTACACTCAAGTTAAAGAGAAATTTCATCACCAGGATTATAAAAATATTATATATGATAATAAAAATAATATAATTAAAATATGGATTTAATTTCAAGAGTAAGATTCATAAATCAACGATAATTTTGTCAAAAAAAGAAACCAATTTTATCGTGAATAGTACTCCGTGAATAGTAATTCGTGAATAGTAACTCAAGAATAGTAACTCGTGAATAGTAACTTGTGAATAGTAAACCGTGTATAGTACCTCGTATTCATATATAGTACCGTATACGTAAATAGTGTCGTATACGTAATTAGTATCATATACATGAATAGTGTCGTATACGTGAATAGTAACCCCGACACGAAAAAGATAAAGTTTTACAACAAAATTCCTATCAATATTACGTTATAATGATATTAAAGGAAATAACATCATTTACTTCAAAAAAATAACATCTCTTACCATCCCTTACCATAATAATAACAATATCCCTTACCTCAAAAGAATAACACTTCTGACTGAAATATCGGATATAATGCTGAAGGAAATTTACACCGTATAGCAACACTCAAAGTATCAAAATACTCATAAAAATACGATCAATAATATAGAGAGAGAAAACTTCAGATTCTGGTGTAATTTTTAATTCTAACCTAAGCACCCTATTTATAAAAAAATGCTTAGAACACCAAAGCATAAAATTTAATAAAATATTATTATTTATAAAAAAAATTCCTACGCACACTTGAAATCAGATTTCAGAATTTTACACATGCAAGTGGGGCCCATCAACATGAAAAACATGTTTTAAATATTTTTTGTAACAAAATCAATTCAAACCCAATATTCTGAAACTTCAATAATTCATAATAAATAGCCCTTTTATCAGAAAAATTTGAATCTTATGTCTATTTCATAGGAAATTTAATTCTCTACAACTTGTAGATTTAAGTTTTTCTAAATTCTAAACAGAAATTGATCGAAATCCACATACGGACGATTTTGCAGTCTGTAATCAAATTTCAGTCAAAAATGAGATCCACCAACATGTTTAACGTATTTTTAGCATTTATTGTAACAAAAATACTCTTCCTCCTCATTTATTTATATATCACACATTCATTATAAAAATATCACCATTATTATATTATTATATTATCGCATTATACATTTATAATATAATATAATAATATATTTGAATGAATTATTTTATCAAAAAAGATAAAATATCAATTTTCAATAATTGTTACTTTTCTAAAAATTCCTCCATTTATATCCACATTAAATAAATATTTTTCGTAACATATATATCAATAATTAATTATTCACAAATAATATTACAGAATCACAATAATAACAACCAGGTCGTTTCCAGGAAAGAGGGGGCTTTTCGATAAGGATTTCTCCTTATTGGCGCACAATTAAATAACCTCTCCTAGACAGAACTTTCTTTGACATTGCCAATAATGCTATCTAATAATATTATTCAAATAATCTAAATTATTGATCTGATAATTTAAAATATTATGCAATGACAATTATTGAAACAACAATAATATAAAATAATGTGCAATACCGTGTGATACTATGCAACAATGCGTATTACTTTACTTTAACCACCTGGTATTTCAACAGTGTTAACAGTAACAACTACGCCGTTATTTTTTAAAAAAACTCATTTTTGTCATTTTCTTCATTCGACAGTTTTTCGTTACGGGGCCCACAAATGGTTGCGCTGTCATATGAATATTTCCCGACAACAAGAATATTCCACGACCAAGCGAATATTCCCCGACAACAATGAGTATTTTATAACTATTTGCTTATTTTGAAAAATTTACATATATCACCCTTAACTTTAAACTTTTATCAATTTAACTATTTACTAAATAGAAAAATTGAATACTTTTATTTCATAAAATTCGGGGTCTTACAATCTCCCCTCCTTATAAAAGTTCGTCCTCAAAATTTACGTACCAGGTATTTCGAAGAGTTGAGAATACTTTGCTTTCATTTCAGATTCTATCTCCCTGGTCATCTCTTCTTTATCATGATTTCTCCATTGCTTATTTTTTGTATTTCAGATATCATTCTAGAATACAGCTTCAAAACAAAGGTTAACTGACATATCATAATTTGTCAACTTAAGTAAGAAAATTCAGCTTAGGTAGGACACACACTAGTGAAGGATTTTACTCGTCTCTCCCCTCCTATTTCTAATCCCGGATCTCCGTAAAAGACCGTATCCCTAAGCTCTGATACCAACTGTGACTCATGTCCCAACTGTGGATAGCACCTCACAGTGATACCTATCAGTTTTTCACCGCAGAACGGCGTCCCCTACGGAGAGTCTGGCTTTGGTGCATCCCCCATCAACAGGAAATCACCAGATAGAGGCTCGGGGATCTTTACTTATGGCTCTGATACCAACTGTGACGCCCCCAAAATAGGTCCAATCCACCCAACCCATTCTGAGTCGCCAAATACATGGTACAGAAAATAACTATAACTTTATTATTACAATTGTCGTCCAAAATACGACAACACATATATTGTGAGTTTAAATACAAATATATACCAACTGTGACTCTTATCCCAACTTTGGATAGCACGTCACAATGACACCTTACATAAAGGTACAGTTATTAACTGTTTTAAAAAATAAAATATTTGAAAAATGCTCATGAAAACATTCGTATATGGGAGGCCATGCATCTAAGTTATAATAGATATCATATGACTAGAGAATTATCCTTGGTTGACCCAATAGACCCAAAAAAATGAGAAGATTACTATCATGTTCTTTCCAATGGTGAGTGTAACAACCCGATATTTTCTACATAAATAAATAAGAAATTTTGCGTATAAATTTTTTTTTATATTAAGGATGAGAATTTGTACAAGATAATGTGTATATGTATTTATGTGGTAAATAAAAATATATTTATTGCATAAATGTTTGCAAGTAAATTTATTTTAGAATTATTGATTATTAAAAAGTATATTCTGATAATAATTAAATTATGGTAGAAATACTTTTATTAATTATTTTCCATGAAAATATAATCATATATTATTTGAATAATATATGAAGTGATTTTTAGAATAATTATTTTATTATATGAGTTTAGTACAAGTTATTAAATGAATTATTTTACCTTAATTATTAAGGTTAAATATGAAGAATAAATCAGATATGGAATCCAAACCCTAATTTTGGATTATTGTCAAGGTATGAAAATAATAATATAATATTAATTATATTTTGATTTTTCAGTACTATGAATATGTAATGTATTTTCGTACTGTTGATGGTTGGTCAATTATGGTATATTGATCAAACCCTATCATTAATTGATTTAACCCTATTTATCAATTTAAATGGAAAATTTAAGATTATTTAATATCGGTGTTATATGATATGTGTTATGTGTTAATTCGTGTTATGCTAATTAGGAAACCCTAATTATAAATTTAAAACCCTAATTATATGAATTTATATTAAACCCTAATCCGAAAACCTAGACTGGAGGTTTGATCTGTGAAGAATTGTGTTACAGTGATTAATGTCATGTATAATAGGTTTTATATCGCTAATTTAAATAAACCTAATTAGTGATTTAAGACTATAATGATTAAAACCCTAAATTTGAAATCGAAACCTTAATCGCGAAATTAAAACTCTAACCGATATTTCTTGGAACCCTAATTGCTAATTTTAAACACTAATTGTTTAAATAGTAAAGTTAATTATGTTATAATACCCTAATGTTCCTGTATAATAAAATTATTAATTTAATCTAATTAATAATTTTAATTTTTCAAATTTTGGAAACTAAATTTAGTTTATAATTTTATAAACCCTAGTTGCTAAATAGTATTTTTACTTTTTGCTAAATATTAGGGTTAAACCCTAAGGGTCAAACCCTAAGGGTTTGTTAAGTTTCATTTTTGGCCATTAAATTAAATTATTAAATGTCTTTTATGCCCTTTTTAATTCTTTAAGAAGCTTGCTTGCAAATCTAGATAAAATTTGAGTGGTTTACCAAACCAACAACTCCCTTGACCTTCAAATGACAGCAAATCATCTCTAGGTCAGCCCATACATGTATCTAATTGTCTATATATATGGATTGGAGAGAGAAATTGCATTTTGTTCACTTAATTTGTGCAAAAACCTTACTCAACTCTCTCAAGCACCACACCTCCGAAATTATCTAGCATTATAGTCCCATTATCAAGCCCCACTAACGCCATAACCAAATCAGCAACACAAAATCAAAAATTTATTCATCAAAGGTATAAACCCTAACCATA